>BFEA01000666.1:46024-58107 GCA_003427395.1 Chara braunii | reverse complement strand
ATTTAGTGTCTCCTCCTGCCTCTCAATCCATCTTTTCCTATTTTGTCATGCAAAGAAGGCATGTTTGCATGCGCTTTATGTTTGCATTTTTACTATAGTTACGATCAGAATGTGTGTGTGTGTGTGTGTGTGTGTGTGTGTGTGTGTGTGTGTGTGTGTGTGTGTGAGTGAGTGAGAGAGAGAGAGAGAGAGGTCTATAATGGTGGAGGGGGTTGGAGATAGATGAGGAGGGGTGATTAAGTGTTTTATCCTGGCTTCAGTGTCTGTACCTTTGAATAGTACCTTTAGGCCGTCAAGATCTCTCTCTATACGTGCCTCAATTGTTTTCCTATTTTGAGGTGTTCCCTTGTGAAAAGTATTGCTCACGTATTGCTCAAGCTCTGGCACCTGATGTTTGCGTGCTCACTGCAGTTATGATCAGTATGAGGGAAGTGTGTTTGGTGACTGCTTGACTTGGCTGCGTTTGTTTTTGTTTGGTGAGCCTTGTGCATCTACAGTTCATCATTTTTCATCATTCTATAGCTTTGATATTTGAAAAACAAATGACATATTACTGCTTGTTTGTGTCTGTGATTTTGTCTCCAAGGGACTCCGTACACACAGCAGTCTTACAAGGTCAGTGACATATTTCCATTCAAATGGATAAACAAGAAGTGGAAGGAAGGTTTCAATGTGACGTCAATGGCAACAGCAGGAAGCCGCTGGGGTGTGGTCATGTCAAGGAATGCGGGATTTTCAGATCAGGTATACCATCACTGACTTGCATGCACTTTTTCTTTCTGCATGCCACACACACTGTTTCTTTCTCCATGCAACAATGCAAAATGCCGCGGCATCGTGTGGTGTGATGTGTAAATCGATATTGCCTTTAGACGTTTGTTTCATTCATATGTACAAAAGGTAGTTGTCTGTGATGGGCGAGCATATTCATGTCTGGGCGGCTATCCAGACCCTCCCGCCTAGGTCAGATGGGTACGTGGTCCGAGGCAGCCCGGACCCACCTCTCTGGATCACCCGGGACGGATCATCTGGGACCGTGCAGCCTGGAGCTGCATTCCTGGTTCAACTGGGTTACCGGGCATCTACGTGGGCATTTTTGTCCCTGCCTAGTTGTGTTCAAATTTGGCCCGATGTTTGAGCATGTGAATGGCTCACGACGGCGGGGTCTAGAGGGTATCAACAGGTTTTCCAAGCTGTTTAAAGGGCTAAAGGGGTGTGCCATGTTTTAAGTTTTTATGTTATAGAATTTATTTACAAAAATTTCCTCTCAATAACAAACCTGAAGTGACCCTAATTGGTAGGGTCTTTGGCCATCACGGGTTTGTGTGTGTTTGGGTGTGTGTGCTGCATGAGTGCTGGTCATAAACACTGCTGTTACTCGATTGGGGCGCGGGTAGTATGGGAGGCGCAGCTACTGGCAAAATGCTCAGTCTTTGGATTAGCCGGCCTCTCCCACTGACGCCCCCACCCTAGGCCCTGACCATCGCCGATTATGGCCAGTGGCAACATGCATTCCCTTGATTGTGAGAGGTAGCTATGCTTGCAGGGGTCATAGGAGTAGTCGTAGGTAGGTAGTGAACGGCGCCCCTACGCTTAGTTTTTTTTTGTTGTTGAAAGGACCACTAACTTTCAGGCTGTGACGGTAAATTTTAAAAGTAGCCTATTCAGAAAACATCACTGCCAGGCAGCCGCTGATAATTTTCATCGGTGGTGCCCGCCCTTCGAATTTGAATTCAGAGGCCCGCGGCTTTATATACGAGAAAGGTAGTGATGGTTGTGTTGTTTTCAATTCTACCTAGGCTACTGGTGCCAGGCCAGGACTGCCCCTGCAGGCATCTGTTCAGACGGCATGGCTGGGTGCCTGTGGAAGTCACCGTGTGCATGTAAAAAGGCCTTCGTGTTTTTTTTGTTGTTTCTTTGGTGGGGCGTTGCTGCACCAGCCAAGATCTGCCTGAGTCCGGGCTTTGGAGGAGGGAGATGGTGGGTCAGAGGAGGAGAAGGCATGCAAGGAGGGAGCTGGCACAGGAGGGAGAAGCCTGGAAAGAGGGAGGCGGAAGATGACCTATCAGGGGGGAGGGAGGAGAAGTCAGGTCAGAGGGAGGTAGTGCGCAAGGGGGCAGTAGGGAGATGGGGTGTGGGAGGAGGGAGGATGCATGCAGGAGGGAGGAGGGAACTTACTTTGAGTGGGCGCACAGGAGAGGGAGGTGGGATGGGGGTGGACTTGATGAAGAAAAGGCATCGGACCTATGCATTTGATGATGATCAGCATGGGAGGTTTGATGTAGATAAAATTTCGATGATTCGGATCCATACCGTACCATATGAGCCATGGAATCTCAGAGGCGCGCGATATCCTAATCCTGACGAAGAAAAGGTGGTGGATTACCTGGACGATTGGGAGGTAGGAGGGAGATGGGAGGTAGAGGAGGAGGTAGATGGCAGGAGTGAGGAGGGAGAAGAGTGATCACTGGGGGGAGGAAGGAGGGAGGACGAAAATGGTGGTCAGAGGAGGTTGAAGGTGCACGATAGGGAGGGGGGAGATGATGGGAGATGGTGGGTGATGGGGCACGGAGGGAGGAGAGACAATGGGAGCCAAGAGGGAGATGGTGGTCACAAGGAGACAACAGGAGGTATGAGGGGAATGGTGGGCAGGAGGGGTAGGGAGACGGCAGGAGCTAAGAGGGAGATGGTGGGTCAAAAGAGTGAGATGGTGTGCAGGAGAAAGGAGGGCGCTGTCACGAGGGAAGGAAATGGCAGGAGGTAAGGAGATGAAGAAGAACGGAGGACGAGGGGGAGGAGTGGTGGTGGAGGAAGAAGAAGAAGGAATCTTTGCACAGGTGGGTGTGGCCTTGCGACGAGGATGTCTTCAGGGAAGGTGATGGTGCAAAGGCACAAGCACGGAACTTGACAACGGTGAAGGTGACGGTGCAAGTGTGAACCAACAACGATACAATTGACCCCAAAAATTGCGGAAAACTCCAAAACCAAGGCCTTTGTGTTGCTGAAAAATAGAGCCACAGGTAGGCTTGGAAAAATTCCTCAGTGCTTGAACCTGGCCCCCCCTCCAGGCATGGGCACGTTTGGGAGTCTGATGGCTTCCAGGCAGGTTTTGGGGACGCTTGCGCCCGAAAATGTACCCTAGGATTCTAGCTACCGTATTCTTTTTGGTACTCGTTTGATTGTGTGTGCCTTCCCCACTGCCTCGGACTATTTCTGAATGTGTGACTGCTGTTCCTTTTTTGTTATCGTCACTTTGCACGTTGATTCAAACTGTGCCTTGCTGTACTGTGTCACATATTTGCAGTTTGTGTATAACAATCGTTCATTTCCTGGTTATTTTGTTTCACAGGTTGTTGAGCTGGATTTCTTGTATCCCAGTGAAGGTATCCACAGGCGATGGGATAGCGGTTATCGCATTACATCCACGGCAGCAACGTGGGACCAGGCGGCTTTTGTATTAAGTGTCCCCAAGCGGCGGCCAGTTGATGAAACTCAAGAGACACTTCGAACATCTGCATTCCCAAGCACTCATGTGAAGGTAGGCGAATCACTTGTTTTTTATTAAATACTTTCTACTCCTCATATGGGGGGACAGTTGCATTTTTACTATGCGATTTTCTTGTCTCAATTTCTCAATCTCACACGACCTACCTCGGGCTGTGTACTTGAACTGGTCCACCCACCTTCCGAACCTGCAAGGGGCACGGCAACCCAGCCAGCAAGGAACCCAGCTCCAGAGTTTTATGGTCGAAAACTACACACCGCCTACCTATGGATGCACAGATAAATTCACTAGTCCGAGCTTACACTATGCTGAGGTTATGGGTCTACGCCTACCTAACTCTGCTCGGTGCGGGAAGCAGTACCCAAGCTCCTAACACCTGGCGTGCGCTGGAGAGATCCCGTTACTTCCACAACCAGCCAGGACGCCCAAGCCAACAGTCTCCGACGGTGAACCTGAAGCATACACCCAGGAGATCATGGGGATTGAAAGGACGACGTTGGGTATCGAACCCACAACCTCCTCAGTGCCACTTACGTGCTCAACCAACTGAGCTAGCCTGCTTGGGCATAGGCGAATCACTTTTCATTCTGGCAATCCTGCTTTCATGGAAGTGCCATTGAATCAAGAATCAAATGAAAAAATCTTTAATGAGATGAGAATAGGGGGAATAGTGCACCTGCAAACTATATAGTGTGCTAGGAACGGCGGCAGGTGGCCAGCATGTCATGACATTTTGAGTGGTAGACGAGTTTGAAGTTTGAAGTTTGAACCCTCTACTAAGGGTGGGTTAATGTTTCCTATGCTGCCCTTAGTGAATGTTTCCTATGCTGCCCTTAGTGAATGTTTCCTATGCTGCCTGTGAAGTATTTGAGCAATCAACCAGATGGTGGTCTCAGGCGGATTAGATTTTGAACCATACTTGCAAGCAGACGGACCGGACGAGCGTCCGGTCCGGTCCGCTTTGCCGCGTGCAGCACCCTCCCCCCGGACCAGACGGATCCGGGCCGGACCGGACAGGGGCTTTTTTTTTTTTTTTGGGGGGGGGGGGGGGGGCGTAACTGGTCGTCGGGTGCACATTCGTGCGCCGCACGGGTCCGGTCCGGCGGTCTGCCGCATGTGGGGAACCGCCCGGACGGCGTCCGCCTGCAAGTATGTTTTGAACTGATGGGGATGATGATGAAGTTCAGATGAACCAAAAAGACCATGTAAATATGCCAGGCACCGTCACTATTTCATGATTTCTATTTTGACTTTCAAAGCTCTTGATTCAATTAAAATGGTCCCATGAAAATCTGTACGTGCAGTGTTGTCTCGTCTCTGCCCTGGGCACCTTGATGTACTGCGCAATTGTTACGCTGTGTTTGCTGCAATGCAACACGCTTATGGTGAAGTAAATGCGACTGTGATAAGGGAGAGCGTGTTTTGAGCAGTCATAAACTGAAAACTAGTTTGTTATTCGCTTGCGTCAGTAAAGTTTAGAACATGCGATGACGTAAATGCGATTGTTGTAATCGTAAGAAGTCCAAAATCGTAATTTGTTGCTTTCTCCTTGCCTGCGTCAGCGATTGTGCACGTGAGTTGCTTGCACCTCACCTGCATGCTAGCCTTTCTCGAAGAGTCCTGCGGAAGGAATTGATCCGTTTAAATTGGAACGATACAGAGAAGATTTAGCATGGCCTCTGCAGCAAAAAAAAGACAAACAAAAAAGCATTGAGCCCTACGTTTGCAACATGACGAGGTGCCAAGCTGCAGAATGTCCAGAGACTTTCGGTGCACGTCTGTCTTTATCTGCCTTTTCATTTTTGCCGATTGGTTGGGGTGGGGGGGGGGGGGGCGCTGGGGTCGGGAAACGAGGACAAGAGAGAATTTTCTGACTTTCTGGATTTCATTTCGGTGTTTGAAATTTGACCGATGATGCTGATACTAACAGAGGTGCTTTCTGGTTTGTGTGCTTGTGTCCTTGTGCAGGACAAATGGCAGAAGAACCTGTACATCGCTGGGGTCGCCTATGGCCGAACTGTGTCGTAGACATAACTAAGGTGCTAAATTCTTTTTTCCCCTTCTTGCTCTCAGTGACTCTGAGGTTCCTTTCCCGCTTTTCTGCCCCATCTTGCGCCACTGGTTATGCTGACAGTCTTCCGTTCCAGATGGACGAGGGAGTATGTGAATGAAGGTAGTGAGTAAAAAGGAAGCTACCGAAGCCTTGCCAGTGATCTGATTTCCGGCCGCAAAATTTCCTGTGGATAGATGGAATCGCCGTGTGAAAAGAGCCGTGTGCCGAGGATCTTGTAAAGAGGGACAGAAGGGGAGGTTATGGGTCTGCCTCTTGGTGAGAGACTGAAACGGAGTTTTTTGGGGTCTCTGGCTGCGTGTTCTGTGACTCCCCTTCTAGATCGATGCATCACAAACATCTGTTGAGAAAGTGGGCAGTTCGTGCCATGGATGCCAGTGTGATGAGATGGGATGGAAAGTGATGCTCTCGGGGCCGTAGCTGGAAGCTCGAGTGTGTGGGAAGGTTGTACTGCTGCTGCTTCTGGTGGTGACGACCATAATAATGGTCGGCAGGTGAGTGTGCTCTTGGATACGGAAGATTCATGAGAGTCAAGTGTGATGGTGAATCAATAGGGAGGGTGGCTTGTTTTCTGCTTGTGATGATCCCGTATGTCTGAGCATCCATCTAGCGGCGGTTGCGGGAAGTAGGGATGTGATGTTTCAGTATTTTGCATTCGGGAGCTCGATTTAAACCACCTTAGGGCCTTGTTGAAGATCACGTTGAAGGAGAGGGGAGAGGTTGATGGTAAGATAGGTAGAAGGTTGACCAAGTGAGCAGCAGACGGTGGATGGGGCGGGTATGCCGGTGTTAGCGCTGGGCGCTTGTTGATACAGCTGGAGGATTGGCACAGATATAGGTCATGTAGGGAGCACAAAGCCAAAAAAAAACAAAGGGAGTCAGGGAATTGCAGCCTTGGTTTAGGGTAGGGCGAGTGAAATGTTCATTTGGAACACGCTGTCGATTCTCGGGGACTCTCTTCATTCACATTTGGCACCGGTCTTTGTAAACTAGCCTGAAAGGGACGTAAAAACACGAGGTTTGCTGTGGAGACACTTTTGGCCTCAGCGGCGGTGACGACCTAATTCTCTTCTGACTTAAGCTCTACCATCCACCTCCATGGCCCTGTGCTTACGAGATATCATTTCTACATTATCAACATGTGGCAGTGTTGTTGCCTGATATCTCTGGACAGCATTATTTGCATACGGGCTTCCGTCTCTCTCTCTCTCTCTCTCTCTCTCTCTCTCTCTCTCTCTCTCTCTCTCTCTCTCTCTTTCTNCTCTCTCTCTCTCTCTCTCCTGCACTGTGGCATTACTGTTTGTTTCGGTCCTGTCCTTGTGATTTCCTGTTGGGTGACAGAGGGACTTTCCCTGATAATGTAGGGAGACCCAGCAAACCACACGCTCACACAGCCATAAGCAGTATTATGGTAATGGGAAGTGTACGAGTGTAGACTAGGGTGGTCATTCCAAGCGTCGCGACTGGCCGGCTTCCTCGATCAGGGAGCAAGGGAGCGAAGGGACGCCAAGTCTGTGTGTCTGGGTCATTGCGCTTGTCTTTGAAACAGATTGACAGTTGTGGTTGTGTTTGTGTTGCGTTAGGTGTCTCAAGCGGCAGCGGGTCGTGCATGTTATCAGGGTACTGGAACCGATGATGACAGGGTGTAATCTACAGGCAGGAGAACTGAGAGCCTGCATCTCTCAGCGCTTGTTTCGCGTTGTCCCGGCGTGGTCCTTGCTTACCGAGTTGATGGGTTCGGGACTGGCGTGCAGTGAAGTGAGTGGACATGGTTAGTATGCTCTCATTACTCTGCCTTATTTGGTCGACTTTAAGGCAGCAGTTTTTGTCGCGCCCTCCAGGAACCATAGGGATCTGTACAGAAACTCTCCCTGGAGCATAGACAGGTAACCCTGGAAAATGCCCACTAAGCTTCTGTCCTGTGATCTGCCTGATTCATTGACTTAATGTAGCAGTTCATGCAATGTCCCAAGCTATTTCCACACTGCAGTGCCCCAAGCTATTCCCACACTGCTCTGTCCCAAGCTATTCCCACAGGTCCCAAGTTTTTCCCACACTGCAACGTTGCAAGCTATTCCCACACCTTGAAGGGATGGGCTCTTCGTCAAGGGGGGATGAGTGATGGATCTCCCCTTTGGCAACGGAAAGCGACCGTGGGGCTTGTCCTTCGTAACGGAGGCTCGAGTTGTGGTTTTGTCCTGTGTATGTGGAAATAAGCGGTCACTGCAGATAATAGTCAGGAATAGTGTAAAGAGGAATGCAATGCGCCTGAGGTGTAGCTGGAGGAGTTTGCACTCGGTGAGGTATGGTGTTCAGGATTGACGCAGGAACAACATATTGATAGAGGGCTGTTTAGTTAGTGGTGAGACATGGCTGTGGGTTGGATGGAAGGCGAGTTGTAGATGTCTGGAGGTCGTCGGGGCATGTCATCGGGTTAAGATCAGTGGTTGCTCCGTGTGTCCTCCTGTTGTTCTCCATGTCTAGTCTACAACGATGTTTGTTGCGACTCGGGTTTTTGTTTCTGTAAGAGTTTAGGGTTGAGTGGATGATGGGAGGTTTGGGGTTGATATGACTCGGGGACCACAGGGGCTTGTGTGTGGGGTGGTCGGTGCTGTTATCAGGAGGAAGGTTGGCTTGGAGGTTGAGACGACTTGGGAGTGACACGGGCTTGTGTGTGGGGTGGTGAGTACTGTAATCAGGAGCTTGTCACCGTCTTGAAACAGGAAGCAAAACATCACCTTCTTTCTTTGAATCTAGAACCCTGTTTTAAAGCCCTGCATTTCTTTCTCTGTTGAGCTTTAATCGCGTGCGTCTAAGCTTGCCTCTCTTTTGTGGAGCTGTTTCTCGATCAGTTTTTGAGAGTGGATGCTTGCAAATTTTTGAGGCGACCTTGTTCTGCCAGCAGCGGTGGCGTTAGCACGGCAAATGCAAAAAAAACGCGACTTTCTGAAACTTGTCATCGGCAGTGTGCATGAATCATCAGTGATGTCGGTGCAAGGCCTGAAATAATGTTGAATAGAAGATGCGGGTTATTTGAATTTATTTCCCTGTTTGCGAAAAACCTTTGGTTGCTTCCATGACTGACTTATGCACTATGTTATCTGCTATTCACTTTGAAAATCCGAGTGATGCTTATGCTACACAAGTGAAGGTACTCGTTGTTCATACCCTGCACTATGTCTGTATTAGCGCCTCGGCCGTTTGTGTGAGACACTGGCTATATGCAGCACTATGGCAAGCTAAATTTGCAAGGGGGCACAGCGGGACTTCTCATCTTTGATACTGGCTCTCTAACTGACGCCTTGCACTTGGGCCCCTCCTGCTTTCCTCGTCTCCCCTCTTTTCTATTTGGCTAGTGGCCTTGTCATGTGTATTAGCGCATTTATGGTCTGTGGAAGGCACTGGCTATATGCAGCACTACTATGGCAAGCAAATCGAAACAGCTTGTGAAATTTGGGAAAGGTTTACCAAATTAGGGTTTGTGAGGGAGGCACTTCCAAGATGTACACCACCTCTGATAACAACTCGCTCGCCGATACGTTGCGCTTGGGCCACTCCTGCTTTTAACAGCTCACCCATCTATTTCACGTTGAAATAGTCAATAACTCTCCTCCCCCAATCCTGCCTCTCTCATCGCATACACGTCTGCCCGACTTCTCCCAGTTCCTTTGCATGCTGCCTGTCGGGCGTGGCGTTGCAGAGGCAAGAAGCCTGTTGTGAATCGGTGAGTAGTAGCTTTCAGTTCTCGGTTGGAGGAAGAACTGAAAAAGCTCTGTTGAAATGATCACCTGTAACCGTCGAAATAGTCAACAGCTCTCCTCACCCAATCCTGCCTCTCTCATCTCATAAGCATCTCGCGGACTTCTCCCAGTTCTTCGCATGCAGCCTCATCGCATCCGCATCTCCCGGACTTCTCCCCGTTCTTCGCAGGCAGCCTCGTCTCATACGCATCTGCCGGACTTCTTCCAGTTCTGTGCACGCAGGCTGTCGGTCGTGGGGCCGTGCAGAGGCAAGAAGCCTGTGGTGAGCTTGCGAGCAGCTCTGCCTTTGTTGGAGGAAGAATTGACAAAGCTCGGTTGAAGTGAACACCTGTGACTTCTTTTTCGTTCTTTTTCGTTTTGTTTTGTTTCCTTTTTAACAATCCTCTGCGTCCTATGGCCCCAGGGCAGTAAAAGTGCGCATCCTACCGTAGTGACTGTTGCACCAGCAGTCGGCTCCGGTCAATTGGTGGGGAACAGCACCTGCTGGAAACCAGGAAACCGGGTCCGGCATCCCTGATACAACAGTTTCAAAGCAGATTACAGACTACCGGGAGCTTTAACCGGCTCCGCCTGTGTCAGCCTCCCAGTCCCGTCCACCCCACTACTCCACGAACCCTGAATCCAAGGCTCGCCAGCCAATGTACGTACTACTACCGAACCCACTCTCCCCGGCTGACCCCTAAAGCTGGGGTCACCTGTAACATTTGTACTGAGAGATCTGTGGTGTTTTCCCCCCCTGATCCCCCCTCTCATCAGATACACACTCCTGCCAGCCGTCTACCAGCCGTTTGCAAGCAATCCTTTTGCTACCGTCTTCCCGCGAATCCTTTTTTGCACCCGTTCATTACCGCTGCGTCTGTACTGAAAGTTGGGCCGAATTCTTTTCGCTTCTGTCTTAACCCCCGATGACTGGGCATTCTCTTCGGGGGAAGAAGGTATAATGGGTGGTGGTATGAATGCACGGAGCCTGTGGTATCGAGGCAAATATCTGGGCTTGCTGGGGAGATGAGTGATCAAATGTCGTTCCCGTGAGTATCTGAAATTTCAAATTAGTGCTAGAGAGCAGCAGAATGGCCTGCTGCTTGCTACTTGCTGCTTGCTGCTTGCGGCTATCCCTCGTGAATTCTACGTTGGCAATCCTTCTTCAAAAAAATGACACTAACATTATCATTTGCTGATGAGGTTGAGTAGTGATGCAACGGTGGTCCCACTCTGAGGGAGTCTTTTCTCTCCAGCAGGAACGTGTTCGTACCTCGGCTTTTTCTTTGTCATGTTAGAGGGCCAGTGGTTTGACTTCAAGTCCTTGCATTGATTATGGCCACCTTTCTGAGGCAGGGGTTCTACTCTGTCACATTAGTGGGCGAGGGAGTCGACAACTTGGATGGATTTGTATTTGCAAGGAATAAGGAAGGGCGTTTTATCTCTGGAAAAGGGTATGAAACACTATGAAGGGCCTTATGGCTGTCCGTTTCTCTTTATTTGTGGCTTGCTGTCAGTCGATTAGTGGTGGTATAGACGCGATGCACGGAGCCTGTGTGTTATGGTATCAAGGCAACTCTGGCCTTCATGGGCGAGAAGTGACGACTCGCTTTTTTCCTTTTTTCTTTCGTCTTTTTTGTTTCCGTCTTTCTAATGCAATTGGATTCCTGAAAACTGAATTGGCATGTTGATATCCGCGGTGAATTGTACATCAGCGAGCTGTTTGCTCAACGGCATCCGACTGTATCGCCTGCTGATTGGAGTGAGTAGTGACACGAAGATGGCCCTACCGTGAGACAGCGTCGCTCGAAGAGACTACCAGGTATTCAGAGCTTTTCGTTTTCTCGGTCATGTTAGATGGGTAGTCGTCTGTCCTCTAGGGTACTACAGCTTTCCGGAGCTCAGTCACATTGATGGGCGAGGTGGTCGACAAACCTAGGTGGATCTGTTTTCTCGTTTCCGAGGAAAGGCCCGCTCTTTTGTCTCCGTTCTTGGTTTGGCTTGGCTTGCTATTGAGCTGATTCTGTTCAACACCCTCTAATGGTGTTGTTGCCGTCAAGGGCAGCTTTCCGGATCCGTATTCTCGTTTCCGAGGGGTGAGGGTGGTTTGTCTCTGTGAAAAAGGTCGTTCATTTATCTCCTTCTTTGGCTTGGCTTGGCTTGGCTTGGCTTGGCTTGGCTTGGCTTGCTATTGAGCTGATTCGGTTCAACAGCCTCTATGAGTGCGGTCCGGAGCTCGGTCACATTGATGGGTGATGTGGTTGACAAACCTAGATGGATCCGTATTCTTGTTTTCGTGGAGCGCGGGTGGTTCGTCTCTCTGAAGAAGGCCGTTCGTTTATCTCCGTTTTTGGCTTAGGTTGCTATGAGCTGTTCTGGTCAGGATGGAAATGCATCCGAGATCCGTAATGATGTGGCTGCTCCGTGATGTCGTTTCGATCACAACGGGATCGGACTGTGGATGACTAGATCTGTCTGTTGTTCCCCGTTACAAAACCGATCATTGGGCAGAGACGTTCAATAGGCGGATTTTGGGTTCGACGCGATCTCCTCCATTGGTTTATGGAGGGGCATCTTGGGGAGGGAAGGAAGCTCTGGACCACCGTGGGATATTCACTCGTTGGTGGAAGTATCTTGGACAACATCTAGCAGTTTGATGCAGAGCGAACTGTTTACTGCTTTCGTGGAGTCGTTGCAGCATCTTCAGAAAGGAACAAAGAAGAAGTAGAAGAATGGGAACTAATCGGGTGAAGAGGCGAAGGGGGGG
>BFEA01000666.1:25241-45074 GCA_003427395.1 Chara braunii | reverse complement strand
TCTCTCTCTCTCTCTCTCTCTCTCTCTCTCTCTCTCTCTCTCTCTCTCTCTCTCTCTCTCTCTCTTGCTCTGTGTGTGTGTGTGTGTGTGTGTGTCTGCCCGGCTCTCTGCCCCGACCCACACCTGCTCTCTCTCTCTCTCTCTCTTCCACCCACCCCCCCCACGCTGGGGCACACATTGTCTTGAACTCATCCTCCCCGTCCCCTTGGTGGATATGCCGTTGGAGCCGGGACATGCTATGCTTAAGTAACTGTGAAGGTCAGACCGCTCTCCTTCTGGCATGCCAGCAACATGCCCTGTGTCGTCAATGTTTCCAAAACGTTGTCATTGAAAGTATGCGTATCCACTGCATGATGTGATCACTCCCTTCATCGTCTTCGAGCATGCCCCACATGCAGTGTTGGACACACACCTACAGTAGGATCTCGTTCATCCTTGCCAGACGGGCGGCTGACAGCAGCCTGAGGTTGACAATAGAATAGGTAGACTCACATGAACCACCTGTAGTGGGCTGTACCGAAAGGTCATGAATGGCAGGGCAAGCTGTTGCGTGCCAAATCTCGCAACAGCTAAACGCCCTCCCTTACTTTGGATCAGACGCCGTCATCGCCTGCGTATGGAGAGGGAGTACTGGCTGTGCAAATCTAAGAAACTTGCTCATTTGTGCTTTGTGATTGCCCACCTGAGATTTGGCTAGCATGGGCTTCTTATGATTTGTGAAGTGAGGATAATGAAGGTGTCCCCCATGCAAGTTTTTGTCTTCATATCTATATGATGGTAGCCAACAGTGCACACATGTACGCCAACCTGACATCTGCTACATGCTATTACGGTTCCGAAGGTCGGGAGGTGGGACCATATTCTGCCTGTCTGTGAGATGGGCCGTCCGATATGCAACGAATTTGCAGCCTCTATCGACGGCTTGGCAGAGAACGGTAT
This sequence comes from Chara braunii, assembly GCA_003427395.1. Taxonomy (NCBI): domain Eukaryota; kingdom Viridiplantae; phylum Streptophyta; class Charophyceae; order Charales; family Characeae; genus Chara; species Chara braunii. Next base: position 44,135 of record BFEA01000666.1, on the reverse strand, counting down.
TGTAATAAAGGCGGGAGCAAATTAAAGGTGGTGGGACTATCTCTACCCCGTAGGAAGAAAAAAGAAAAAAAAAGCTACTGTGCTGTGTCATGATGGGTGTTGGTGCACCGCAGACCAGCTGCCATAAAAAGGCGGGAAAAGGAAAGGGCTAATGGGAGGGGAAAGGGGGAAAAAAGACACATGGGCCGGTTCTGGGCCTCTGTACGACTGAAAAAAAGAAAAATGAAAATCGATGATACCGGGCCTCGATGCACCAGTGGACAAAAATGCGCCACGTACCGAAACAGACAAACGTTTTCGTCATTGGTGCGTCGAGGTGCAGTATGCGAAAGGGAAAAAAAAAAGATGTTGATTAGGAATCCCACTGAACTGAATTCGTACTACTAGCGTACCAGGCCCGTTCATCCTGAAAGTCACAGCCCTAAACGACCCACGACTTTGGGAAGTACTCCTGGTTTAGTTGTTTTATATCTTTTTGGGGTATAGAACAGGTGCAGCTGGGTTTCAATTTTCTGCCATCGTGTCGTTCAGTCCGTGCTGAATCTACAGTTTTATCATTTCTGTGACTTCCGCCCCTCTATGTGGACATCCTCAATGGCATGTATGGGAACGTGCTCTCCTCTCGAAACATAGAGAAGATGATTTTAGGATGGAATACACCATGGCAACTGTGGACCCAGACCCGGACATGTCCGGACCGAGGCCCAGCCAGATATTTGTCTGGACGAGTTCAGACGTCCGGTCATCTGGACAGGCGCTGGACAAGCGGACAGGACGAGACCCGGACCGTCCGGGCCGGTACACCAGACACAAAAATGTCCGGACCGAAAAAAAAAAAGAAGAAAAAAAGGTAGTAAGAGCTTCTCGAGATGATCCAGGGAACCAACTGAAAGCTAGCAGAAAACTTGTGGAAGCGGTGGCCACAACCTTGGACCATGCGGACAAAAAATGAGCGATCACGATCTTCACACAAAGATGGATAGATCCGAACCACAAAACGGATGAGTTGCAAAGTGATGGCAGGCTGACATGGAAAATTGGGCAGCAGAGGACCATCGATGGATATACAGACCAACTAGTAAGTGCGTTCCTACACCTCTCCCTGCACACCCAGAACGAGTGCTAGATGACGTGCCAGTGAGCGACGGGGAGCAGGACCTACCCCACGATGTCGGGGCCTGCCACTCGCCTCCAACATTTTCAGTCCCCCCCACTCCCGTCCCAGCTCCCTCCTCCCGTCCCCACGCCGCCCCCCCCCCCCCCCCCCGACTGCCCCCCGCCCTAACCCCTTCGCCTCACCCCCCGCCTCCTCAGGACTGGCCCCCTCCCACACCCCTCCCCCCTCCGTCCCTCCCTGCAGGTACCCCGCCTCCCATCTTCTCCCCCCCTCCCCCCCTGCTAATTACCCCCCTCATTTCATGTCCCAACATCGCCTAATTTCCCCTCCATCCCCACCATGCCCTCCCTCTCCCCCACTTCCCAACATGCCCGAGCGACGGCCGGCCAGCCCACGACATCAACTGCTTACCTCCCAGAACAGGGTCTGGGAGAAGCATGGTCCATGATCCAACTGACACCGTACACACGATGGGAGCATGCCATCTTATTGCAGATTTGCAGGCTTCGCAAATGTGTGACGCATGAGTGTTGAAAGGGTATAGGGTTCAAAGGATTGAAAGGATAGTCACAACAATAAAATTGGAAATGGGGAATAGGTTGTAAAGGGTTTAAAGGGACAGTCGTAGCAAATACAAGCAGGGGGGCTGCTGAAATAGGGCTGGGCCGATAGATAAGGGATGCTTCAAAAAAGGGAAGGGGGAAAATAGCAGCTCCATGGGATAATGGAGCCCCACAGCCATAGGAATCAACAAACTCCAGTCTTTGTGCTCAATGATGTATCTATGGGACGCTGGACCCGGTTTTTAGCAGGTGCCGCTCCCCACCAATAGATGGAACAGCCCAACAGAAAAGCGCTCAAACAGAAAAGCGCTCAAATCAGACGGTTCTCGTATCACCGTCAGGATAGAGTGATATCGCAAGGGCTATTCTCGGGAGAGAAAAAAAAAAAAAAACATGGATACAACAACTTTCAGAATGTGACTGTGTTTGCTGTAAGATGCAGTATATAGAAGAAGATTGTGAGCACGACCTCCTAGAGTACCGTGCCTGACATTATTGCATTGTAGAATATTTTTTTTTTCCCCCTCTTTCCCTTTTTCGTGTAGGCAAACGAAAATTAAGATCTATTGGATTTCCCGACCCTGGGTCTCACTCCCGATTTCTTCGGGAACTGGCAGAAACGCATAATTTCCCAATACCAGCCAAGGTACTCGTCGCTCGAAAAAAAAAAACCCACGAGTATCAGATGGGTCAAATGCAGCGGGGCCCAAGGGCCAAGGATGGGGGAAGAGGTGGAAGAGGAGGAGGAGTAAACAGAGGGAGGGGTGGGTATAGAGGATTATGACAGGAAGCGATTTGTAGCATAGCGGGATGGGAATAGTAGCAAAGATTTGGTGAATGGTAGATGTATAACAGATAGGTTCGTACAGAAGGTGGGTGAATAGATGGGCAAGGGAAAGGGGGTGGAAGTCAGTAGGGAGGATGATTTTCTTGTGGGGAAGAAACAGGAGAATGTTGGCTTTATCAAATAATAGAGATGAGAGATACACAGTGCAATTTTGATGAATGTTATAGATAGGTATATAGGGGAAAGGAATAGGAAAATGCCGGGGCCATCAGTGGCAGATGTACAATGTGATTTTGATGGATGATATAGGTAGGCTTAAAAATGTTGATGCTATTAATGGTGGAACGGAGAATACGAAATTTAACTTTATAATACAACCTTTGAAGTAGTGATAAAGCTAGGTAGGCTGTGGAGTGGTAGGAAATAGATGATGATTGGGCAAGCAGGCACTACCTCGAAACCACCCCCCTTTCCCGAGTTCTGCCGCGTGGTGGACTACCCTACTGCGTCTCTAGGTGTTACTAGTAAGCCTCGTGGCCAGGGTTGGGGCGGTTGGTGGTTTTGGGATCCCATAGAAAATGCATCTTTGATGCCTTGGGTATTAGCTACAACTTGTATTCATTCAGTCATTTCATTTCGGTTGAATTCTTGGACTTTCTTTCTAAACATTGTTACTTTTTTATTCAGTCTTTTAGGTACTTCTTTTGTTTGTTTTGGATTTATTTGCATCTGTTCATAGCTTTCTGGTGCGTAAACCAATTTCACCATAGTCGTTTCTTTCTGAAATATGTATACAAGTTAATTGCCTAAAAGGAGTACCAGCATGTCAACCACCTCAGGGAGTATATCTTGCGTCGAAAGCTTTAATAATATAATATCTGATTCGAAAGTGAGAAATTTTGCTAACGCGCCTTGATCGTTAGTCTTTTCTGTTTATCTAGATGACATGATGAGTCAATTATTTGCTTTATTCATATTAATTGTAGCTGCTGCAAAATCTATTATTGGGCTCGCTATTCTTGTTATTACTTTTCGAATTACTCTGAGATTCTTAGCAACTCCCTCGGGCGAATTCACCATTTTTCTATATCTTTGTGATAGTGTTTAACCTCCAATCTTCTTTTTGGAATTTCCTTTTTAAGCAGTCATTCGGGAAAAGAAATCAACCTTGTACTATAAGATCCCGTATTGGTTATACATCCTCCTTTTATTTATACGGGATACGTTGTGAGTACTGTTGGTTTAACTGCTAGTACACCACTTATTTGTTCATTGACTAAGTTTGGAATGAATTCAAAAATCATTTAAACAAAAGATTGTCAAGCATTAGGTACCTGTTATCGAAACACAAGTTGGAGATGTAACTGCTTATATTCCTACCAATGTAATCTCCATCACAGACGGACAGATCTTTTTGGAAATAGAAGGTTGAAATTTTCATATCCCTACGGTTTTAATATACTTTATTTCTATTTATAAAATTTGTTTACCATTGGCTTAAAGTAATTTAATATTAGAACTTATAATTCCAATAATACATATAAAAATGGTTATTGCTTATTCTAGTTGCAGGCTTGTAGCCAATTAGGTTATAGGGTATAGTCAATGACTTAACGTGAGTCAAATGCTACCTTTAATTCCTTGCATGTTGAATAGAGTGAAACTTCCCCACTGAGCAAAACATGCCAGCGGTACTCGAGTCGTCGACGAGCCTCAAGTTATATCACCTTTACTGGCCAACATTGTTTTGCACGGAATGGAGAATGCTTTGAATGAGTGGGCTCAGCAACAGGTGGCCGAAGGCCGAGTTATCCTAATAAGATACACCGATGATTTCGTTGTTCTTCACAAGGCTTGAAGAGTTGTTCAGGGCGCTCAAGGATTCCTATCATGTAAAGTAAATATACATATTATTATAACCTAATAAATCTAATATTATATTAATAATGAATAAATTCTGCATTTAAAAACTTTTAGCATTAAATGCCGTTAATTAAATTTTTATTTTATTTGATTTTTAATTTTATTTATTATTTGATTTTATTTAAGTAATATTTTATATTATTAAAATTTATGTTGATGAATAAATATTAAATATTGAAATTGAATAAATATTGAATTAAATTATGTAACCGTAAGATAATATTTTTTTTGAGTTAAATAGTATAAATGACGCCTTCATACATAGATAGGTATTAGAGAATCTTTCTTGAACCGTATGTGCAAGCATACGGTGACTCAAACGGTCGCTTAAAAAAAAGAAATAAAATAGACACAAGGTAAAATCGTATATCAAAACGAATTCTAGCATCATAAAAAAGGATAGGGATCAAAACTTCAATCTGATTTGCACAGATTTACTGAAGTGCCATCCAAACCGTGCGAAATAGTTGCTCATTACACGACTCACTAACTCTGCTTTCGATATATGTAATTGACTAGCTTCAAGTATGGTCATATAATTTTTATTTGCATGAGCTCATCTTAGGACACCTGCGTTATCTTCTAACAGATGTGCCGCCCCAGCCAAACTCCCCACCTGACAATGTCTTTCGCTTGGATCGGACGAGGGCCTGCACCTTGGATCGAGAAGCAGGGGCAGAGCCCCGGCTCCACCTCACGAAATAAGTAAAATAACGTTAAAAGTAGTGGTATTTCACTTGCGCCGTAAGGCTCCCACTTATTCTACACCTCTCAAGTCATTTCACAGAGTCGAACTAGAGTCAAGCTCAACAGGGTCTTTTTTCCCCGCCGATTCTTCCAAGCCCGTTCCCTTGGTTGTGGTTTCGCAGGATGGTAGATAGGGACAGTGGGAATCTCGTTAATGTAACCCACTAGGAAAGGACAATGACTGGGGTTGGGAGTGCAGTGCATCCCGTCCTTGCTTAGGCGACTAGTGCCACAAGGGTTAGGCTGACCCTTTTTTTCTGTCTTTTTTACCCATTGTTTTTGTACAAACACGCTTGCTGGGGATAAGCAACTTGTACAAACACGCTTGTCGGGGATAAGTAACCGAATTGTTGCCCCCCGGAATAGAAGCGGCCTGTGTTGGTTTGAGAAAAAAGATATTGAGTATAATTTTTTTAACTATTAATAAAAGTAAACATAGAATAAATATAAGATATTGTATACATATAGTATTAGACAAAATATACATATGGTATAAGATAAAATGCAAAAAATCAGCATTATAAAAATTCAAATAATGTAAAATCTATGGGGGATGATGAAAAGGGAGGCGCAACTACTGGCAAAATGCTCGGTCTTTGTATTAGTCGGGCCCCCAACGGCGGCCCCAGGCCCTGCACCCTAAAACGTTAGGGCAAAGGGCAACGTGCAAGCCCCTCATTGCAAGGCAACTAGCTATGCTTGCAGGAGTTCCCCTCTGTATAGCCTTAGGAGTAGTGGTAGGTAGGTAGTCAAAGCCAAAAGAGAATTGGAGAGAATAATATAGCTTAGTTTTTATAACATAAAATAAGAAATTTCATTTTACTTGTTTTGAAGATTATAAGGTTTCGAATCTTTCAAATTTGAGGTTACTCATCTGGGTGGTGGACATCAGAGGAGCAGAGTACAAAAGACATGAAACCTGATAGCAGCACTGGTGGACAACATTTCACAGCTTTTGAAGACACTTTGAATCCGTCTTCATCATCACTGGTTGGTCAAAAACTGTACTTTTTTTTTTTTCTTTCTGCTTTCTTTTGTGTGTGTATGTTGGGTGTGTGTGTGTGTGTGTTTTGGTTGGGAACGTATCCAGTTAGCAGGACACCCATTGACCTCAGAAGATGTCCACTCGGAAAAGAGGAATGAAATGGGTGTAACCCGACGTGTGTTATGCGCCTAGGTGTATTGCTGAAACAACTTCTTTCCTTGTTTCTTTGTATGTTGTAATGTGATTTTGGGATCATTGTAGAGTGTTTGTAATGACCAATGTGCTCGATGAAGATTAAGAGTACTGAAGATGAAGGATGCGGAACTACTCGTACGTTGTAATGTGATCTTGTGATCATTGTAGAGTGTTTGTAATGGTCAGTGTGCTCGATGAAGATTAAGTTTATTTTGGTGGTGAATATTGAAGTCTGAGGACGAAGAATGTGAAGCTTTGCGATGATTAATAATTCAATTACCGTGTTCCCGTGAATATACAACATGCGTTCTACTCAAGTTTTTGAAAAATCTGAAAATCCGAATAGAATGCATTTGCGTTGTACTTGAAAATTAGGGTTGGTCGAATATAGTTCACATGCGTTGTGTTCAAATCGAAAACAACCTATGCATTGTATTCATTTACAACACATATGTGTTGTATTCATTTACAATGCACATGCCTTACGTTCGGGGAAAAACGGACCTGAAAGGACGGACTCAAGTGCTTCTTCTGGTGGGAAGGAGGTTTTCGTTTTCTGTTCTCCTACATGTTTTGCTTCTTGTGTTTTTTTTTTTTTTTTTTTTTTTTTTTTTTTCATCAAGAGCTTCAGGAAAAAGAAGACGTTTTTTGAAGGAAAGCAAAGAACGCACTCAGGTAGGACTTTCTCAACTGAATCTTTTTTTTTTTTTTTTAAGAAGTGCTCCAGTCTATTTGTGGGGAGCAACACGTGCTGGGAACCGGGCCCAGCGTCCCGTATTGAATTATACAGGTTATTGAAAATATTTGAGGTCGTTTAAGGTCATTTGAGATACCGGGGCCATTACCCGACTTTGACTGAGAAATATTTGTGAACACGATGAGATTCAGAAACATGGGGAGGATCTTGAATATCTAATGCCTATTAGGGAATTATTTATGCAATAACCTGCCACAGAGGTCCTACGAATGCTCACTACCCTCAGGTTCCCTGACAAACCCTTCTAAGACTTCCCAACACTGTCTTACTCCCTGCTGAGCTCTTCCAGGCCTCACGCCCCCACCCTGTTGGGTTACAGGGCAACACAACTCGCCCCAGCTTCGACCAGCGTCATCCCAACAACAACCCTTGGTCGTCCCTTGGGATGCCCACCACAAAGCATCCCAAGATCTCTCTACCAGGCCTCAGGCTCCTGCATTAGCAGGTTACAGGGCAACACCCAGCACCGGCCAGCGTCGTTCTAACATCGAACGGCCACGGATCACTGAGTACGACAACATCGAAACCGCCTACGATGGATTGCTAAGAAACCCTATTCGCCTGAGAACAATTTGTGAACACAATGAGATTCAGAAACATCGGGAGGATGCTTATTAGGGAATTACTCGTGCAATAATCTGCCACAGAGGTCCTACCAATGCTCACTACCCTCAGGTTCCCGGACAAACCCTTCTAAGACTTCCCAACACCGTCTTACTCCCTGTTGAGCTCTTCCAGGCTTCACACCCCCACCCTGCTGGGTTACACGGCAACACAACTCGCCCCAGCTCCGACCAGCATCATCCCAGCAGCAACCCTTGGTCATCCCTTGGGATGCCCACCCCAAAGCATCCCAGATCTCTCTCTCTCTCTACCAGGCATCACGCTCCTGCATCAGCAGGTTACAGGGCAACACCCCAACACCGCCAGCGTCGTTCTGACATCGAACGGCCACGAATCACTGAGTATAATAACATCGAAACCGTCTACGATGGATTGCTACTATTCGGATGAGAACAATTTGTGAACACGATGAGATTCAGAAACATGGGGAGGATCTTGAGTATCTAATGCCTATTAGGAAATTACTCATGCAATAACCTGCCACAGAGGTCCTACGAATGCTCACTACTCTCAGGTTCCCTGACAAACCCTTCTAAGACTTCCCAACACCGTCTTACTCCCTGCTGAGCTCTTCCAGGCCGCACGCCCCCACCCTGTTGCGTTACAAGGCAACACAACTCGCCCCATCTCCGACCAGCGTCATCCCAGCAGCAACCCTTGGTCGTCCTTTGGGATGCCCACCCCAAAGCATTCCCAGATCTCTTTACCAGGCCTCACGCTTCTGCATCAGCAGGTTACAGGGCAACACCCCAGCAGCGGCCAGCGTCGTTCTGGCATCGAATGGCCACGGATCACTGAGTATAACAACATCGAAACCGCCTATGATGGATTGCTAAGAAACCCTAAAGTCCTAAGACATTCATAAGAACAACTTACCTTTTTTTTTTTTTTTTTTTTTTTGAACTCGACCAAGTCAATAGAATATGTGTGTCAAAAAGCCTCCCCATCACAAATCAGATAGGTGAAACCTATTCAATCCACCTACGACCACCACCAGCATGGCTAATTTCAGCACGAACCGAAGCTCTTCCAGACCTCATGCTCCCAATGGCATCAGGTTAGGTTACAGAGTTGCACCACCTTGCTCCAGCACCGGTCAGCATTGCTCCAGTTACGACCCCCGATGACCACTGGGACTGCCCCCGCAAACAGCCCCCCAGAACTCTCTACCAGGCCTCACGCCCCCACCAAGCTAGGTCTCAGAGTTGCGCCACCTGGCTCCGGCTCGACCAGCGTTGCTTCAGCATCGGTCTTCGAGGGCCACCGACTTTTCAACCACCCCTCGCAGGATCACAGATGGCTTGCCAGATAACACCTATTCCTACAACCTCCTCGAGAAGCAACCAAATGGAAAGCTATAGTAAACTGGATGATAGATCGCCCCTCCCTCCCCCTACCCCTCCCCCCTCAGCCCTACGTCGAGGAGAGTCACCCACTCTCCCTCGGCCCCAATATAGGACCAATCCTCTTTCCCCCTTTCCCCAGGAGCACGCAGTTCCCACCTAAAGCATGGCCCCCCGCCCCTTGCCCATTTCCGCCTCCGCAGGGACTGATGTTGACCCACACAAAGTCCTTGCCCCAAAATAAGGCAACCCCCTACTCCGCCCCTACCCTCTTTGAGACATTCACCCCCCACCTTGCGATGCCCCTGCAGGATAGAGCTCCCCCCACCCCCTTCCCACCGTTCAGCCCTCCGCCCTTCCCGCCACTTCTATCCGCAATGTGTTGCCACAGCTGCCAATAAAGGATGCTTCCACGTAACACGCCTTTCCTCCTCCACTTGCTCGTCTTCCTCTTCCTCCTCACCCTTCGTACGCCTTTCCTCCTCCCTACCAAACCACCAATACAGGCTGGCAGCTATCTGCCATAGGAAATAGAGTAGAAATGTTTGTAGCCGGATGAATTTGGGTGCTCCTGTAGTGGCGCGTACGTTTCCTGTACTGGTGGTTTAATCTCCATCTCTTTCTTCGTTGGACCTCCTCTACTCCCGCATTTTCACACGTCCACCTCCATCATCGTCCCTCCTCCACTTCTACCCCCACCTTCCGATCTTCATCTCTGCACCTTGCTCGTCCTTTTCGGCCTCCATATCCGTCGGCAAGTGAGCCGCTGCCATGGAACAAGAAGACGAGTGTACTAGCTCAATTGGTACGGCGCTTCAGCGGCACTCAGGAGGTCATGGGTTGAACTCCCGTTGCACCCGCAACAGTGGTTGTTGGATGTTTGGCGTCTCACCTTTGAGACAGGTGAATTGTTTTTTCTATTTATCGAAGAAATTAAAAAGTAATTGACATACTACTTGTCAATGAGCCATGGGTGTCCTGAATGACAATCGTATGGCCTGAAGGACAATGGTATGGCCTCGCTACACCGCTCACCAGATGTGCAAAATAAGAATGCATCTCCCGCTAGAGCATGTGAAGGTACACTGCCGTATGTTTTGTCTTTTGTATGTGTGGTGAGCAGTGGAGCAAGGCTCTATGTCGATTTTAACCCGCCATTTGACAAACCAAAAGTTGCATTTCCCGAGCCTAAAATCTAGAGTGCTGCCGTGAGGAAAAATAATTCTGGTACCCTTCCCCACCAAACCTCTACCGGGCCTGGGAACTGTAGATTTTGGCCTGGTACTTGTAGACAAGAAAAATGAAATGAACAATACAGGGGTCGTTTGAGTGGTGATTTAGGGTGAGTTCCCACTAGCAAAGAGGATTGAATCTCATGCCTGAATTTGGATTTGTTTGCGGGGATCAATCGCAATTTTCTGCACCTCACCACAAACACGTCCAGATGCAGGCGGTTAATCTAATCCTGATTTCTAGTGGGATCTCGGCCTGAATCCGCGGAGGAGCGGCCTTCCGCCAGAGCCTGACATGTCCAATGGGAATTGGAGCTAACAGGCAATAGAGGGGAAGGAGCCTAAATCGACGGACTCGATTCGTGAAACCAAGCACGTCGCATACTTGAGAGTTAAGTACACTTCTTCGTGTGTTGTGCGGCCGACGAATGGGACTAAGTAGGGCGCTAGCCAGACTTCTGAGGCCTCTGCTTTGACGTGCACCGATATTCATAACCTAAAGAGCAGTTCTAGCTATGAAGAATTTTGGGCCAGTGGTCTATTCAGCAGTCTCATGAAAGAGATAAATCAATGGATTGCTGCCAATAAGAAGCTAGCGCCTAATCTAGGCTCCCATGAAGGCGCGCTGAGGTATAACTTCTTTGAGGGCCTTTGCTCCACTACTCACTCAACGTTCAAGGGTATCTGGGCTGTTCATGGACTAGATACATTCTGACCACTCGAAACATTTTTAACGTATAGGGAGCATTTCTAGCTCCAGCTGCATTCGGGATGTGGTGCAGTGGAGTGGAATTGGATCCAGATATAACTTCTTTGAGGGCCTTTGCTCCACTACTCAGCATTTGACACTTATCTGGACAGACTATGGACTAGATACATTCCGCCCACTCGGAACGTTTTGAACGTATCGGGACCATTTCTAGCTCCAGTTGCTTTTGGGACGTGCTGCAGTGGAACACAACTTCTTTGAGCACCATGGACTAGATCCATTCCGCCCACTCGGAACATTTTTTTCGTATGGGGACCATTTCTAGCTCCAGATGCATTTAGGATGCTGCAGTGTGGAGCTAGGCCCTTTGTCTCTGCCCCTCGGCATTTTTTGCATAGTCAGCTGGAGAGTTCATAGAACATCGTGTCGCCCGATGGAGTACCGTCTTCTCCCGAATACAAGATACGGTACGGTCATTAAAGCTGCATTTGGGGTATCTTTCAGTCTTAATTACAGTAATCATGACCATACATTGTATTTGGGTGAAGACGGCAGCATCCAATTCATATGTCATCAGTGCCAATGATTTCGGAACAATCGCAATTTTCTGCACCCCCACACCACAAACACGTCCAGATGCATGCGCTTCATGATTTCAGAACTCCAGCGCTGTATTTGGAGCCTTCTGTCAGGAAAGATCTGTAATCTTCGTCGGAGACAATCTTTTTTTTTTTTTTTTTTTTTTTGTGTTTTGTGCGTGTCATCCTTGCGCAGGGGAGACAATCTTTCCATACTAGGTAAGACAGTTGGCTGAGAAAGACATGGGTTAAACCACCAGTACTTGGGCACTGCGCGCCGCGCCGGCCGCCCAAATCTCGAAGCAGCGCGGGCTGTCTATTCGATTTATCGACGGCCCGCCGGCCGTACTGGTGGTTTAAGAGCAGGTTTGCAAAGCTCTCATCCGAAGGGACGTTGGAAATAAACCCAGTTGAACTTAGATAATGTGACAAGAATGGGACACTGGACCCGGTTTCCAGTCCGTTTCGAAGTACTTTTGTTGGACTGATGGACTACAGTCTTCCCCCGAATACAACGTACGGTCATTATAGCTGAATTTGGTGTATCTTTCAGTCTAAATTCAGCTATAATGACCGTACGTTGTATTCGGGGGAAGACTGTAGGGGAATTTGAACTAGAATGGTGATGCTCACTTTCAATGCGCTTCAAGTGATTTTTGGAAAGTTCAAATTTTTAGGGGGGGCGTTGGACCCGGGGCAAGGTCCCACTTGCGCAAATTAGTAGATTTATTTCGGCCGTTGATCTTTGCAATCTACGGTCAGTATCTCTTCATTCGTGCAAGTGGGACCGAGCCGCTGGTTTCCAACAGCAAGAGGATATTATTTGGAGAAGTTGGTGATGCAGCGAGCTAAGCTCGTAAGCTAAACTGGCTGAGGCTGCCAGGATAACTCTGGGTCGAATTGTGAGGTACCCGGCCTCAGCACAGATTTCGAGCAATATACAGATACAAACTTTCCCAAAAAAAAAAAAAAAAAAAAAAAAAAAAAAAAAAGACTTTTTGTAAGACTGTTTGGTGGACCTCCGAGCTCCGGACGTAATTCCATCCAGGTTCATCCAAGCTAGGCCGCCATTGCAGTTCATTGCATCCAGGAAACTCCTAGTGTGAGTAGGCACTGGGCACTTCCGCACCACACTGATGACATCATAGCTTTCCCAGCCTTTCCCTGTATTCCAGAATGAGGGCAGTGTGATCACTTTTGTGCACAACACTTCCCAGGGCACGTATCCAGATAGTCTGTCCAGATACGTGTCCAACATCTATCTGGACTCGACACTTCCCTTGCGAATGAAATGTCATCAATAGGGGGGCTGGCTTCACCACTCTGCCAATGTGCAAAAATCAGACTGAATCCTCCGCTAAAACATGGAAAGATACACTGGCAAATGTTTTGTCGTTTGTGCATGTGGAGAGTTAGTGGAGCAAGGCCCATAATCACCATTTACGTGTGTCATCCTTGCGCAGGGGCAATGCTAATCTTCTCTCTCTGTCTCGTTCCAGCGTTAACGGATGTCCGGAAGCACAAAAATTACAAAATGTCACGGGATAAATGTAAGGGACGCCGGACCCGTTTTCCGGCTATAATAAGGAAAAAAAAAAAAAAAAAAAAAAAAAAAAAAAAAAAAAAAAAAAAAAAAAAAAAAAAAAAAAATTTTTTTTTTTTTTTTTTTTTTTTTTTTTTTAATGAGTCCGAGCTGCTCTGTCATGGAATGGCATGTATAATGAAGTATAAATGAAGTATAAGAGAGGACAAAACGACGACTCTCGTTCTCTCATGATGACAGAATCCAGCTATTAATTTATTTGAATCTTTTGGTCCCTATCGATGGAGCAATACCCCTTCTTCTCCCGAATACAACGTAGGGTCATTAGACTCATTATAGCTGTATGTAGTTGGGGGAAGAACATACCTTCTTTCAGTGTATTATTTACTTAGTATCTTTCAGTGTAAAATTCGAAGTACTAAGTAAGGCCACTATAAAGATAGTGTGTTGTATTCGGGGGAAGAAGGTAGGAGCGGCTGCTCTTACCACTGGCCCTAGTAAGGCCCCACCTGGTTTGCCCTGAACACAAGCCAACCTGATTATGGATGTACCAAACTGGAAAGCTTGCTTGTATACATTCATTTTCAGGGCGTGTTATGTTCCGCAGTGGAAAAACATTAAATTTTGCTGCAGCAGCAGATGTTAGCTTGCTTTGCCATTGCATTGGCATGTTTGTTCATTTCAGCATCTTCGATTTATTTATTTTTTTAATTTTTTTTTTTTTTTTACTTCTTCTTCTTTTTTTTTTTTTTTTTTTTTTTTTTTGCATCTTCGATTTGCGCAAGTGCAAATGACTTGTCCATGGAGGTTTCATATGACAATGCGCATGTTCGTCCAATCTTTTTTTTTTTTTTTTTTTTTTTTAATTAAGGAACTTCGATGGAAGAGACCACTGTAGCAGATGATACGAGCACCCTCCTATGAAGGGCTCCCATCTATTGGTGTGGAGCTGCACCCACTGGAAATGGGGTCCAGCGTCCCCACTTAGCCTACTGTTCCTCCAATGTAGCGAGTAGCTCTTGTTTTTTTTTTTTTTTTTTTTTTTTTGTTTGTTTGTTTGGGAAAAGTAGCTCTTGTCCTCAGTGAAGCGAGTTCTTTGTGTGTGGAAAATGCACTTTGGTGGCTGACCCATTTCGATTCCGATACGGATCTCCACAGATCATGGGATCGAATGCCCAAATCTGGACGTGTTTGTGGAGAGGTGCAGTAAATCACATGGAGATTGAACTGCGTTTCTGCATCTCTGCATAAATCACATCCAGATTCAGGAGCTTGATTCTATCCTCTTTGCTAGTGGGACCTCGGCCCTGGGAGCAAATCTGTGCACAAACTATCGGTCTCACTCCACTACTCAATGTTCAACATATGTCTAGAGTCTAGACAGTCATTCAGACTGATTCAGGCACAATGTATTTTGGGCCCGGTTCCCCGCACGTGCGAATAGATTGGAGCAATTTGGAAAAAAAAGAACAAAGAAAAAAAAGAAAAAAAAAGAAAGAGAGCATTACCAAGTCCCGATACGTTTACTGGACCCCTTTTTTTTTTTTCTTTTTTCTTTTTTTACCAAAGGGGGACCCGTTTTCGACCAGGTGCCGCTTCCCACGGATAGATGGAGCCTCTCCCCAAGTGGTAGTGGTGTCTGCTCTTATCAGAGCCACTATCACCGGCCGGGGGGGGGGGGTTCAAGAAAGAAAAAAAAAAATCTCCCTATACGTTTAGAGTAGATGTAGCTCGGTGGTTGGAGCACCGGTTGGAAATGCGCATTGTGGTATATGAGGTTGCGGGTTCAAATCCGCCGCCTCACGCATGGACACCCGCAGGGCGTAAGAATGACGCACGGCTGGACACACACCCCTTGGGGTGACGCATGATAAGCTATTACATACACTGCCTGCGCACCACCCAGGGGACTGCCCATGGTGTTGTATGTTGGGTCCTGGCCTATGTCGCATTGAGGGGTTTGCCTGATACAGTTAGCAGTCTAATGAGGATGCAGGTATGGGTTTGTGGTTAGACTGCTCATGTGTGTTGGTTACCTTAGGCTCTGCTTTGGGGGGGGCAAGGACCTGAGGTGGGGTGGGGCCCCGTTTGGGGGGAGGGTTGGCTTGGGACAAGCTCTGCTGGAGGATATCGCTGGGGAACTTACAGTAGGGGATTGTCTTAAGGGATCCCGGTAGGGGGGGTGTTAATAGACAGACTCTGGTGGAGGAAATTGTTGGGAAACCTGCAGTTGGGAGGGGGGAGGGGGGGGGGGGGGCTGTCTGAGGGGGGATCCTCCAAGATAGGATGGTCTGGGTCCCGTAAATTCGTTGCTGACTGTAGATAGGTACCTGTGGTGCGGGTTTCGTGCTGACACCCGCGGGCGGGTGCTTGAAGCTACCCCTAAAAAAAATGCAAATGGTTCCAAAAAAAAGTGTACAGTGGCCATCACATCTTTGTGCTTTCACATAACTACTGTTAACAACCACGTGTTAACGTGTGTTGTTTTAATATGAAGATGCTATTTGAATGAATTTGGCCTTCCATTAACCGCTAGTGAGTATTCAGAGAACTGCAAACAAGCAGTCAACAGCACACTAGGCAAGCCGTACAAGCTGTGTGAAGTCAAATTCATTCAAATAGCATCTTCATATTAAAACAACACACGTTAACACGTGGCTGTTAACAGTGGTTACGTGAAAGCACAAAGATGTGATGGCCGACTCCACAGATGTCTAGTGACGTCAACATCCGCAACCCAAGCTACGTAATATCCGAGACGAAACACAGCTGACGCGCCAACTATCCCCTATTCCAAGTCGAGCCGACGCCGTTTCGGCGAGAGAGGATTGACTACTTCCTGCTATCCTATTTACAGTCGTCCGGTAGATGCCTCGACGCCAAATTCGAGAAAACTACGAACATTCATCCTGCTACCGGCCCAAAGGAAGGGCCCGGCCACTTCAAAAAATCAAAGTTAAAGGAAACCCAGAGGTTACCCAAAACTTTTTGCAGACCCCTCTACGAAAAGGACCACTGATTCACCTCAAAAAATTAAAGGGCCTTCCCTGGTCCCAATAAGGCACCGAAGACCCGGCCGCTTACGAAAATTCAAGAAAATCGAAAAACATACATCTACAATTAACATCTATCTCTCACGATCTGCAAACATTTGATGGAACATCTTCCAAATCCGTGCTCTTCCCATACTGTAATTGCAAAGTGCCCTGCCGAACCACGATCCTAAATAGTTGCTCCGTCGTAGCTCCGAACGGAAAAAGATCAACGTTTCAAGCAAATCCATTCCCATGCAAGAATTCTTATCGATTCTATTCAGCGTACTGATAATCACAGCCAATTTTGTCTGTTTGCTCGAGAAGGAATGAAAGTCCTGGATAGTTCGGAAAGGAATGTTAGTCTTCTCCCATAACTGCTGGTCGTTTTTCAGGGTCTGAACCATACTGAGGAAAGGAAAATCTTTCCGAATTGATAGCTTGCAGCCTTGAAAAGTCCAACTATCCTCCCCTTCGTCTGTCTGCTTCAATGTCAGAGCCTTATCGTAACAGTGTTTGAATTGTTCGATTAACTGCTCCGCTCTCTGCCTATCCCCTTTTCTTCACGTATTGTACGCCGCAAAAACACTCACGTCGTCAACAAACCTCAGTCTAGCAAAACAACGCTTCTGGCTACCAAGTGAAATAAGAAAGTCCCATTCACTTTTAGCGGACATCAGACAAGCCAGTAGGGGACTAGAGCACTTCCCCATTGGTATGCCAATCACCTGTTGAATCAAGATGCAACATGCCTTGGTAAAGCAAAATTCCAATTCGAAATTCACAAACGTAATCAGATACGTAAACGAAACGAAAGAAAAACCCTCGACATGCTGACAGCGACTTAAACGCGCTCCTCTTCCTCTCTTTTTTACGAAAACACCATCATAACCTTTCTATGAAAACCACCACACTACCCACTCAACTGCCAGTTTGATGGTAGCGTGCGGCAAACGGCAGAACATGTCCTTAATATCAAAAGACTTCCCAATGATTCTGGCATTCTGCCTACTTTTTCCAAGCCGATTGTTGATGCTGCAGAGCCTTCCCCTTATGGAAGAAACTGATCTCAGGTTAAAATGTCCCGATTCTGGGAGGGAAAAAAACAGACAGTTGATCCCTTTTGCTACTAATTTGCAGGCTTTCACTAATGGTTCCTTAAAAGTGGGACAGGTAGGACGAAATCGTTCAGTGTCTTTGTGTTTTGGAAGTGCATATGCACTCCCGATCTTGCCCTCTTTATCCCATTTTCCTTGTACGGAAAGTCTCCTCTGCTCATATTCCGCTCCAGCTAATGCAAAAGTGGTTATCACATATATGAATATTTACAGATGAACATTCTGGAAGTGGAAAAAAATTAAGTGGTTTTTCGGGTTTGAATTCATGTTTGTACGTGATCAATCACAGCTTGCAATTGTGAAAGTTTGGGGTGCAAGATGTTGTTCATGGTGATTTTTTTTTTTTTTTTTTTTTTTTTTTTCGTGAACCATCCTGAAGGGGTTAATGCCCTAAAGGTCTAAAGCACCACCCCCAGTGCTGAGGATCCTGAACGATCCTGAAGAGGTGAATGTCGTTCAGGGCATTCACCACTTTAGGATTGTTCATATTCTTCATGATGTTTTTTTTTCGTTTTTTTCTTTTTCGTGCACCATCCTGAAGGGGTGAATACCCTGAAGGCCTGAAAGCACCCCTCCCCCCATCGTATGGCTCCCACTGTTAAGCGTTGAGGATCCTGAACGATCCTGAAGAGGTAAATGCCTTCGGTGGTCTGAAAACAGGGAGTCGAATGGAGGTGCGAGGGCTTTCAAGGCCTTCACCCTTCATGATAGTGAGAGTCAAAAAGTGGGTTGCTTTCAGACCGTTCAGGGCATTCACCTCTTCAGGATTGTCCATAGTCTTCATTATGTTTTTTTTTTTTTTTTAAATCCGTGAACTATCCTGGAGGGGTGAATGCCCTGAAGGCCTGTAAGCACCCCCCCCACCCTACGGCTCCCACTGTTAAGCGTTGAGGATCCTGAACGATCCTGAAGAGGTGAATGTCTTCGGTGGTCTGAAAGCAGGGAGTTGAATGGAGGTGCGAGGGTTTTTAAGGCCTTCGCCCCTTCATGATAGTGAGAGCTAAAGGGGGGGGTGCCTTCAGGCCGTTCAGGGAATTCACCCCTTCAGGATTGTTCATAGTCTTCATGATGTTTTTTTTTTTTTCCCTTTTTTTTTTTTTTAATTCTGTGAACCATCCTGACGCGGTGAATGCCTTGAAGGCCTGAAAGCACCCCCTCCCAACCCTATGGCTCCCACTGTTAAGCGCTGAGGATCCTGAACGATCTTGAAGAGGTGAATGCCTTCGGTGGTCTGAAAGCAGGGAGTCGAATAGAGGTGCGAGGGTGTTCAAGACCTTCACCCCTTCATGATAGCGAGAGCCAAAGTGAGGGTTACTTTCAGGCCGTTCAGGGCATTCACCCCTTTAGGATTGTTCACAGTCTTCATGATGTTTTTTTTTTTTTTTTTTTTTTTTTTTGTAATTCTGTGAACCGTCCTGAAGGGTTGAATGCCCTGAAGCCCTGAAAGCACCCCCCCCAACCCTATGGCTCCCACTGTTAAGCGGTGAGGATCCTGAACAATTCTGAAGAGGTGAATGTCTTCGGTGGTCTAAAAGCAGGGAGTCGAATATAGGTGCGAGGGTTTTCAAGGCCTTCACCGCTTCATGATAGTGAGAGCAAAAGGGGGGGTTGCTTTCAGGCCGTTCAGGGCATTCACCCCTT
>BFEA01000666.1:0-24653 GCA_003427395.1 Chara braunii | reverse complement strand
TCCCTCCCCCCACCGTATGGCTCCCACTGTCAAGCTTGAGGATCCTGAACGATTCTGAAGGGGTGAATGCCCTGAAGGTGAATGCCTTCGGAGGTCTGAAAGAAGCACCCGTCCCCACCTTCTGGTTTCCAGTGTTGTGTCGTTTTGGCATCTTGAACAATGTGAACGATCYTGAAGGGGTGAATGCCCTGAAGGCCTGAAAGAACCCCCTCCCACCCTATGACTCCTACTGTTGAGCTTGAGGATCTTGAACGATCCTGAAGGGGTGAATGCCCTGAAGGCCTGAAAGAATTCCCCCCCCACCCTATGACTCCCACTGTCAAGCTTGAGGATCCCAAACGATCCTGAAGGGGTGAATGCCCTGAAGGTCTGAAAGCACCCCTCCCCACCGTATGGCTCCCACTGTAGAGCTTTATAGACATTCTGAATTCACCTCTTTAGGCATCCTGAAAAAAAAAAATGTTGTTAACCTTTTCTCAATTAATGCGAATAAATCTTTTTCAGTCTCTGCGCACAACCTATATCCTTCATTTACAAGAAAGATATCCTCCATACCCTTATCGTACAACAAGGGGCACATTACGATAGTATTGCCTGGGTTCCGGTCCAGTGAGGCGAATACGAGTCTGGCTAGCCTATCTCCAAAATAAAGAATCTGGTCAACGCTACCTTCGGTCTTACAATTAGTCTGTTCGACAAGAAAATTTCCGATTTCCTCTGTTGAGAAACCAAACACTTCCGTTGTTAGTTTCGATGACGAACCCCAAACTTGGAATGCTTCAGAAAGTTCAGCTGCCAACAAAGCATCTCTCCGACTGCTTTCGTATCTCGGTACATTCTTTGCGTTGAGAGTCAGAGGTGGCACACCGTTGATCTTACCGATCCGGAAATGGACGTGCCCATTCCTTTCTGGATAGGGCATACCAGCACAACGACAACTGGTCGCACGAGCCTACGCGAATCGCCGACGGTTATGTAGGAGGTCGCCCACATTAGATCCTCTCTTCCAAACAACCAGTGTTCTCCGTTTTACCATTTCTTTCAGAGTCGATTCAATCTGCATGTCGCCTACCTTCCTTCGTACTACCCGCATAATCTTGCTCTTCTTAATTCCTTCGTCATACTGCGTCTTCACGATGATCCTTGTTCTCACATTGACCCCATGTCCGTCTCGATCGCCCTCGAGATCATCAATCGTGCTTTGGATCTACTCCGCTTTGTAGCAAAGGTTTTGACGGCGCTGAAATACTTCACGAGTTCACCGATTGTTTTTTATCGAAGGTCCTTCTATAGTCGAGGACGCTTAAACATACGTATCAGATCATCTCGAAGTGCAATTGAAGCAGGGAAGGCCTCCGTAACACGATTAAGTGTCACTGTTCCCGCTACTTCAAACTTGCTCTTGCATCGCCTTAGTGGTCTCGATCTTCGTCCAAATTTTTTCCCCTCGATTCACCGAAAAGCCTCCGTATCAATCTTCACCCATCAACCCATGTATTACCATCATTACAATGCACGATTACAGGTCCCCTCCTTCTGGTAAGACTACGAAAGGTTTCAATCACCTTAACTGTACTCTCAGCCTTATCGTTCACACGAATTTCAATTAACTTATCTGCGTCAGTTTCGTAACTTCCGGTCTTCTGATTATTCGCCCGTCCTGCCCCATCGTCTCCTTTCCCTACGATCTGATCTCATCTTAGTCTTCTTCAGTGCCTTTAGGGACTTAACGGTCCGAGCGTTAAGAAAAGGAGACCAATGTCGAATCAGAGTTTTTTTGACAACTTCTAATTCAGATCGGTCAGAGCTAGTAAACAAAGGTAACGCGACGTACTGATGAGAGCCTACTTTTCCCAGCCAGTTATATAGTGGTTGTCTTCGTCTACCCTTGCTATGCCCATGCCTATAGTGTTCACACCATCTTGATCATAACTCCCTCTCGGTCATCCCGATATAACTTGCCTATACCATGGCGAAATAAGGACATATATGGAACTCTTTGGTTCAACAATGTCAAAACTCCCTTTCTCCACTTCATTTTGCCAATAATCAGCGAACTTTTCTCCCCATTTAAGTTCCACATTCAAAACTAACGCTATAGTCACAGCGCGAAGCATACGACCGTCATCTTTACAGATCCCCCCGCTACTAATTCTACGATCCCGTACCTCACCTGTCAGCGTCCAGTAGTCGTCGCGACGACCAACTCCTCACTCAGAATCATTCTCAGAGAAGGAGGCCTCAGAATCGTACGGTTCTTGAGTGGCCTCTTCCTTCAGTACAACACCTTTGCTGCTTTGCGTTTGCATGCGCAGTATCGAAGAGAGTGGTAACGGAATCGTTGTAGGATCATAGGTCACCGCCGAGCGTTGGATGATCAAACGTTTGATGGCATATTCACTGTTTTCATATGGGACTTTCTCCCGTCGGCAAGCTTCCTTCAGTTCGTCAATGGGCAGTGCGTCGTAGAAGTCGAGACATTCCTGTTCGAATTTCTCCTTCCCTCCTGGGCCACATGAAGTCGTGATGTGTTTCAACGATAAGTCGATCTTAGTCGGTGTGCTCATTGTTCCCATGTCGCTTCCTCTTTCAAGCTTTAGCTGTTCGATGCGTGCCCGGGCTTCGTCCAAGAGCATTCCCATACACTTCTTCTCCGGCGTAATGACAGGTGGACTGTTCCCGACCGGTATGTCAGGTCCACGTTTACGTTTCTCCGTCTGCCCAAGCTTGAAAACAAGCATCCTTAGAGTCAGAAGTTCTTCGTCTTCAAAATCTTCAGCATCCCCAAGAGTTCTTGGAGCTATAATCCGTCGTAACCTTTCTTTCTCGTCGTCGATGGTTTCTGTCGTGCCACTCCCTCTAGCCGCCATCTTCCCTTTTCTCTCGTATCTCTGTCGTTCATCGTCGCAGCCCTTACGCATCTCGCTACGTATGATGCGTAGTAGTCTCACGTCACGCTCTTCCTCTAGTCTTTGTCGTTCCTCCATTGGTTGTAGGCGTCGATTCTCTCTGCTCCTCCTGGTCTCTTCTTCATTACGTCGACATTCTTCTTCAGCCTCGTGTTCAATTCTAAGTCTCCGTTTTTCAGGCAGCTGCAGAAGGTACTCCCTCATAAGTGTGTTGGTATCATCCGTGGTACCCCTCCGCTCATTCCCGCTATCTACCGATTTGCTCCGCCTGGCGAGAGTCTCGGAATTCCCCGCAGTCATAGGTCTTCCAGTACGCCCAATCGCCGAAGGTTGGAATGTTGGGACGAAGGTGCGGCCGAGTGCAGTCTCTGATGAAGTGGCCGCCCTCCCCACACTTGTAGTACACTTTCTCGCAGATACAACTGCCACCTCCACTAGGTATAATTGCCTAGTTGGTTACGACTCTGAGTACAAGTATTTAGAGAACTGCAAACGAGCAGTCAACAGCACACTAGGCAAGCCGTACAAGTTGTGTGAAGTCAAATTCATTCGAATAGCATCTTCATATTAAAACAACACATGCTAACACGTGGTTGTTAACAATGGTTACGTGAAAGCACAAAGATGTGATGGCCGACTCCACAGACGTCTAATGACGTCAACACCCACAACCCAAGCTACGTAACGTCCGAGACGAAATACAGCTGACGCGCCAACTATCCCCTAGTCCAAGTCGAGCTGACGCCGTTTCGACTACAGAGGATTGATTACTTCCTACTGTCTTATTTAAAGTCGTCCAATAGATGCCTCGACACCAAATTCGAAAAAACTACGAACATTCATCCTGCTACCGGCCCAAAGGAAGGGCCCGACCACTTCAAAAAATCAAAGTTAAAGGAAACCCAGAGGCTACCCAAAACTTCTTGCAGACCCCTCTACGAAAAGGACCAGCAATTCACCTCAAAAAATTAAAGGGTCTTCCCTGGTCCCAACAGTAGTGACTATAGTCCCAACAAAAATAGGAATGGCTCCAGAAAAAAGTTTTACGGTCCCATGGGACCGGAACACAGATAATCCTAAAATGGGAACCGAAAGCAGAACAATGAGATTTCAGCATAATAGGTCTCGCCACAACACTGTCGAAACGAGCAAGGAAAAAAAAGTAGTGTAACTTCAGTACAGTCACAAAAACAGTTTGAAATTACACGTCAGGCATTCCCCCGAACATAACACACCCCCACACAACCCTACCTGACCAGAAAGCTATAGCTTGGATACATTGCGTGAAGTGCAATTTGGAACTTTTTTTTTGCCCAAAGTGTATTTTAAAAATCGTTTTGTGACTCCCGCATAGTTTTCCGAAAAAAGAAAAAAGCAAGAGTGCATGTTCAAACAGAGAGCGGGAAGATGCATCGGTTACTGATTGTAAATAGGAATGGATGCATAGTTTCCCGAAAAAAGAAAAAAGTAAGAGTGCACGTTCGGACAGAGAGCGGGAAGATGCATCGGTTACTGAATGTAAATAGGAATGGATGCACCTTGCCACTTTTTGTGGAAGATGCACTCATATGCTTTTTCTTTGCGACAGTGGTATGGCGGTGAGACCAAGGCCCAGTGTCTGTTGCTTTCACGCAGGCAGTTGCGGACAAGGGCAGTTGCGCAGCATAAGTATCCCCTCAGGGCACACCCACACTAGCAGTACCTCAAATGTACCTAATCTCGTTCATGGTCATACCTCCATGTGTCTGGCTGCATTTCGGTCGAGAAATACAAGTAAAACGGTTCTGGTGTGAGTATGCCCTCATAGGGTAGCTGTCCATCCATTTGCAACCCCATCTAGATCCCATTTTTTGCATCCACACCATACTCGCATTAGCACTTTCCTAAATGTATCCGACTGCAATTACGCCCAGACTTGGATGAATCTGGTCGCAATCGTGTCCACTGTCCAGAGTTCAGTGGAATATGTCCTCATGCAAGTACAAGTCCGTGCTAAAGCTTGGGGAACTCGGGATGTCCTGGACGTACATGCGCCCCTGTGCTCCATTACCGCTGGCGGACAGGGCTCTACCAGGAAGCGTATCGGCTCAACCATCGCTTCGTCATGATCAGGACATGGCGGACATAAGAATGAGGCGGTGATTCAGCCTGACTACCCTCTTCCTCGCCAATTGAACAGAGGGGTGAGTGAACGCTCCGAAACGTGAGCAACTGAGGAGACGCACAGTGCAGTGGGCGCAACATCGGCCTAGACCATGACGTCCCAAAGGTAAGAGATCCGCGTCTCCGCATAATGAGATGGGAGCGCCTGATACGTGGAGGTAGGAACTCCACAACACCAAAGGAGATGGCGACCTGATACGAATTCAATGGCGCCAGTAAACACCACCAACGCTGAAGCGGCACGAACATACCTAACTTGTCCGCATCAGCTACTAGCCACGAAGGCGATTAAGAGAGTGCGGCGAGATAATAACCTGTTGTATGACCTGCTGTGCGGCTCTCCTGCAAACCGGCAGCAAAGAACGAAAAAAACCGTCGGCATCAAGATAAGCGGCCATGGTGAATCTGTTCCCGACGCTTGACGATGGGGCGAACTATAAATACAAATTGAACCTGGTTGAGTCAGCAGTCGCAGGGGTGGGCAACGCAGCGGACCTGCCAGCAATAAACATGTTGGAAGACAACCTCTATAGGCTTGACCTGCTGGAGGAGGAGATGGAAACTGTATCTCTCTCCCACGAAATCGGTGCCTGCTTCCACTCTCTGCAATGCCTGAGAACAGCTATCTAAGATCCACTGTCCATCAAGTACCAGGCCTACGCCAACATCTGGACTGTCGATTCCGAAGATGACAAAGGAGGGATGGAAAATGATGCGACAATCGTCACCGAAATTTTGAAAACTGCTCATGAAAATGAAACCTTGGAGAGAGAGGTCAGAGGTCAAGGCGATGACATCTACCAGCAACACCATGCGAATGGGAGTTGTGGCAGTCCGGATGCGATCTCCCCGACCTTCACCGATGTTGGCGACGAGCGAAGCATGCTGGTGGAGGACAATAAGCTCCAAAACTACGACAAAACGAAGACCGGGGAGGGGGACGATGGGGGGGGAGACGATGGGGGAGGGAGAAGAAAACGACCGGCGAGAACGTGGAAGAGCCAGACTTATCGCCTATGGAGACCTCCCCGGTATGGCGAGTTAGGAGGGTGTTGGCAGGCAGAGGGGAAGATGGGGTCGCGAGAGCAGATGAACGTGCCGTTCATCTGTTTCATGCCTCGCCTGTCTCTGGATGCAGGGGGGGGGGGGTGACATACCCTCCTCCATCCAGTGTTGGAATTGCCTCGCCTCACATTGGGCTGACTGCATGGTATCTGTTGGGATCTCGCCCCGCCACCCTCTCATGTTAGGTCAACTACATAAGGATTGTATGAAATTCTTATCTGGGTAGTGCATTTCTCCCCGCTATTGGTAGTTTTCTCACATCAGGGTAACTTGTGTACTCGCTAGAGGGGGGATTTGCACATCAAACCCCAGCGTACTGATGATATCGTGGCAAGGGATTTTGAACGGGGGATGTAGGGTAGGGGTATTTTGGTGGGAGAGTCTTTGCCCCTGTGAGCAGGAGCATGGGGGTAAAACCCGACTTACCGTCTATGAACTCCTGCTGGAAATTAGGGTTGCATGGCATCGGTTATGTGGGGGAATAGGGTGGGGAAGTAATTGTGGAATTGTGATGGTAAGCATTTAGCTGGTGGTCAATTAATCCCCTCCTTGAGAGGGCAATCAATGCTGCCCCCGTGTTGAGCAGTCGTTACTTGGTTTGCTGACTTGCTGAAAAATTATACCCTAAAGATTTGTTCAATGGGACGCTGGACCCCTTTTCCAGCAGGTGCAACTCCCCACCAATAAAATGGAGCCGTTGACCCTGCGAGGGCCGCTAGTGGAGGTGACTCTTACCAACTCCGCTTGCATGCGATCGCGCAAACAGTGTTTTTCCGCAAAAAAAAAAAAAAAGATACACACGACCAGACTTGGATGAATCTGACCGCAACCATGTCCAGAGTTCAATGCCCTGATAACGTTTGGGGACGTATCTTCTGAGAAGATTGCAAAAAAGAAGCATCTTTCGTGAATCATATATTTTTGGCAGTGTGACCGGGCGAACATTCCCTAGGAACTTGGTACAGTAACTACTGACAAGATTCGACAACCCCAAGGAATTTGATTGTCGGGCGCCGAAAAGGATAATCTTTTCTTTGTTTGTCGGCCTTCCAATGCCTAGAGTCCAACACCAAGGTTGGCATTGATGTCAGAAAGCTACACGCAACCGTTGACTCGGTTTCCACACAGGTACCGAACACGAGTCCCGGTGGCCAAGTCCCACTAGCAGCATTGAGTTTCCTCAACGCCTGAATCTGAACATGTTTGCGGAGATATACGGTTGAGGAAACTCGAGGCTATTTCTGCACATCTCCACAAACACGTCCAGCTTCAGGCGTTGAGGAAAACTCAACGCTGCTAGTGGGACTTGGCCCCCGAAGTGGGGGAAGGGTCCTGACTTACAACAGTTGTTAGAGACGGCTATAGACCAGAATAGGTAAGACTGAAATCTTGTGCAAAGTCATATAAGGGCATATTCACACCATAACTTCCATGCATGTATTTCACTGCAATGACGGGCAGAGCTGTAATGTGATATTTTAATTTTTCCTGGATTTGGTATTATGAGTCATGTGGTTTGCAATCACGTCCAGAACTTTTAAAACAAAAAGTCTGAGGTGCGAGTGTATTCTAAGGTTTCAATCTTTGAATTCACACTTTTATTTGCATAATCCTTTTTAATTCCCCCCACCTATTTGCGTTGACTGACGACGACCTTCACCACGTAGCGACGTTGTCGAGCGCATCGGCCCCCGCGCGAGCGAGGGCCCTCCCGGCCGCGTCACGCAGGAGAAACTTAGACTTTCAACCTTTTAGAGACAACTCGGGGACAACACGGTAACCCGCGTCGACCCTTCGCCGCTCCAGCGAGCGCACCAGTTGTAGATCCCACGGTCCCCTGGTGACAGCCCCTTAGGGAAGGTAAGTTGTGCCCCGCGAGAACATATCTTATCGTAGGGGACCGCGGGATGTACAACTGGCTCACTCGGCTGGAGCGGCGAAGGGTCGACGCGGGTTACGGTGTCGTCCCCGAGTTGACTCTAAAAAGTTGAAAGCCTAAGTTTCTCCTGTGTGACGCGGTCGGGAGGGCTCTCGCTCTCGCGGGGGCCGATGCGCTTGACAATGTTTACTTCTTATGGTGTTGACTCATAATGGTCATCATCACCTAGCAACATTGACTACAGTGCTGCTGTGAGAGGATTTCGGACCCATTTCCCAACCTGCCATTGATCATTAATCTAAAGTTTGTTGATGGCCCGAGTACTATCGTGGTAGCCTTGGGGGAAAAAATGAACTTTCTTTTCTTTGAAAAACAAAAGTTATGCTACTTTTCAATAATTTGTTGGATCTCATTCCCTTTGGCAGTTTATGGATCAAACTAACCCTTTGGCAGAGATAACTCATTAAAAATGAACAAGCTCATTGAGCCCTGCACGATTAAGCCAAAAAACTGTTACTTTTAATGTGGTTGAATCATACACCCGCAAATTGTTGTGCATCTCCGCTTCTTCCTCTCTCTCTTACGACTGTTGTTGTTTGCATAGCATTGCTAGTTTGTTATGTCAACTTATGTGCACAAAGAGCAACTGGTCTCCACCGCGGTCACACCGTCTGAAGGGTCAGGCCAAAAGTGAAGAAGATGGCTGGGAAATGCTCCGCAATAGGCTACAAAAAAGCAGGATAGACCATTGAAGGGGGCCTTCTATCAGCCCTGGCCTATAGCCAGGGCTATTTGGCTATTTGTTAGTTTGGCCTGTGGGACCAGGCCATTGGCCTGACCCCATAGGCCGTGTGAGTATTCAGTCTAGTCCAGTCAGTCCGCTGGTGGTATACCCCAAGCTGCAGACTGTATTCTCATTCATTCTTCATTTTGCACATTTTGGAGTACGTGTCGGTTGAATTTGTGTCGGAGCTGCGTTCTTCCTTCCAACTCCATCGTCATCTCGTTCATCCTCACCCCTTTGTCTTGACACCAACGAGACCGCCATCCCGATGGGTCCGTCGCACTGGTATCAGAGCAGGAACGGTCCCACTCCCACCCATCCCACCCCGTCGAAGCGACGGGCGAATCCCCAACAACAGCATTTTCAACATTTTCGGAGTGCTGCCAACGTTGAGAAAAAAACAGCACAATGGCGGTACGTGTCGGGGGAGAAAAGGCTTAGACACGTAGCACCACACGCGTGCGCGCAGGCGTAAAGGCCGCCGCCCACGCTCGCGCCCCGCTGGCCGCGCTGCCCTGCCCAAATACATTTTAATCAAATTCAAAAATATTGGTGCCAACATTTGATCCTGGGCAGCACCAACGGATGAGCATGCATGACGCTAGAGTACGGTGACAATGTCATGACCGAGCTCGACCCTACTCTTGGGGATAGCCTCGAAGATATCGAGCTCAAGGATGTTATCCAGTGCTATTTCGATGACGAAGTTGTCCCTCTCAGTGATTGCTTGCAGATGGTCATATCCACTATGGGCAACACTCAAAGCAGATCCGTACAGCCTAACGCATGCACGTTCGTTGTTTTGCAGGTGGACCTCCCGTAGGGTTTTGTCCCCCGCCTGGAGCCTTATCCCCTTGTGAGTGTGCGGCCATTGAGTCCCGCCACAGTTTCATTAATTGTCTTCAGGATGGATACACCTCCTCGCAGTGGCCATCGCATGCCCACACGTGGTTATTATTTTCGATGAATTTTGCACCGAATTGCACTGAAACTGTCATATTGTGCTGATTTTTTGCTTTTTTTCCTGTTTTTCTTTTTGTGTGATATATATGTGCTTTAGGGTACGTCATGTGTGCAGTTTTTACATGTTTGGATCAATAATGAAAAAGTTAGCATTCTGTTGAATTCGTTGGACGCTTCATTTTGACTCGGACAGTGTCTTTGTGTTAGGGGTTCATAGTGTTTTTTTGTTTTTTTTTTCGTTTTTTTTGCCTGTTTCCTTTTTTGATGTTTGCACTATGGTCTCATATCGTTTGTTTTTAAAAATTTTGATGAAATTCGCACCGCAATTGCCAACGAAAACAGCGAATATTTGGACCCCCATTAACCGTCTCTCAACATGCCGCCCTCAATCGGTACTACACTGACATTTCTCGTCAGCGTCGATCTCAATCCCCCCCAAGGTCTCCCGGCCCACAATATCGAGTTAGCCACAATGCAGTTTACCTATGAGGCCTCATCTGTAGCCGACTTGCTGGTCACTCAATCGTGGTTTACCCCTTAGCTACCACATTAGAGTTCTTCAGGTCACGACAAACGTAGTTCCCTCTAATTTTAGACTTCCAACACATCGTGTTATTCGCGCAACTCGTTGTAGCGCTCAGTGGACGACTCACGATTATGTTGTGTCCACTCTCCTGAATCAAAACATTCTTCAGACTCATCAGGATTGGCTTACCAGACGCATACATATCTTGCGTCGTCTTCACGCTCTGCTCTCAATTCGTCGTGGGACATCCACGAGGGTGTATCTCGCTTTATGGGACTTCGACTCGCATGGTTGAGGAATCACGTTTGGCTACCTCCGGCTATCGCTCTCCTATCTCCATTACCCTAATAAAACGCAGCGCTTCTTCGATCAAACGGTCTTTGACTTCCCTTTTTTCTTTACCCTCCAACTGCCGAGTAGCACTCAGTCGACTCGTTGTTATCATTCGTGCGCAAACTTCGAGGTATTGGAAATTAGGTATGCCTTTATCTGTGACCCTTCTGGTCTCGCAAGCTCCATGGCATAAAAGACTGAATCGGCGACCGAAACACTCGTTCTCAAAACGAAGTGCGGTCAGACCCGTTGTGCCCCTTCGTTGGTACCACAAGCGACACCCATCCTTACTTACCTCCTCACGACCCTCGTCCGTGAACGTAATGGATCTCCTTCGCTACGATCCCCTAGTCCAGATATTAAGCTCATCCCTGTAGAGCCTAATCCCCCTTACCCTTCCTCTATCTCCGCACCTTCCATCTCTACCACCACCCCTCAGCATGCGAATAGCCCTTCGACATCTTGGGCTTTCTACAAGTCCACACACAAATCTCGCGCTAACACATATGTTGAGCAAATCGAGGTTCACGACTGCTGTAGAGCCCGTTGTTAGTGACCTGATTCGAAACCACTGTGATATTTTTCCCGTTTATCTCTCATACAGCAGGATCCCTCAAATGCGAGGCTCTGAGCATGTTATCTCGCTCGTGTTTGACTATCGTGTCCACCATCAGACACCCTATCGCACTTGTCCTCTTTGTCATGCCCTGTTGTTCTGACGACAATCAAAAGTAAATTTAACTCGTTGCCATCTCGGTCAGCACCGTTGACATTTGGTTACCAATGTGTTTCGCATCCAATATCGCTACTAGCCGTATTACATTGACATCATATTATATTGACATCCATTCGACATTGCGGAGTGGTAGAACCGTTCCTTCATATTCTCTTAGTGATCACGGCTCGTGTACTAGCATGGTGAGGGCAGTTACCAACACCACATGTAACCACATGTATGTGTTTCCTCCAATGGACAACTTCGCGTTTAGGCTGTTGCCGAGTTCCATAACGCAATTGTCGATCATACTGACTTTTGGAAGGTGTTGGCTCGCGTTAGTCATTCGTACGAAAGGAATTCATCATGAGCTACGTCACGGAGTGTCCTATCTACCAAAAGGTGAACATCCAAACCACCTTCTGTATAGGTTTCTCAAGCCACCACCTACACCTGAGGATCGTTGGCACACCATCTCAATAGATTTTATTGATCTCCTTCACCCTCACAATGAGCGCGGTCATAATGTTATTTGATCGTTGTCCATCACTTTACGAAGCATGCACGTTTTGTCCCGTGCAATTATCACATTATTACTCGTGAGGTCGTCGACACCGTTTTCGTTCAGGTCCTAAAAGGAGCTCTTGCTATGAAGAATTTCGGGTCAATGGCCTATTCAACAGTCTCATGAAAGACATAAATCATGGATTGCTGCCTATAAGAAGCTAATGCCTAATCCAGGCTCTCACGAAGGCGTTGGGGGAACGATAGCTCTTCGAGCCTCGATCATGACTACCTCACAGCTTCGCTTTGCACCTTCCTCCCACCGTGACCTGCGCTTCACTAGCACGTTCAAGTAATGCCTACATTATATATACGATCTCAACTCCATTGCTTATCATCATACAACTTGAACCCTCAGACAAACGGTCAGACTGAGGTTACCAACAAAACTGTAGAGAATATCATTAGTTTATTATTGATGACCTACAGTGAAACTTACACTTAAATCATGCGAAGATTACTTACAACCACATCGTTTCGTCAACTACGAGGCACTGTATGTCATTGTATTGTGATCTTGGCTACCACCCTCACGTACCAGCGGATTTTCGACGACCATCACATTGCACTCAGATACTCGTAGCCCTGCACTTAAACCACCAGTACTTCCTAGAGTCGTGGTACTCTATTTTTTTTGCGGCCGTTAGTTGGGCCAAATGCTAGTGGTTTAACGATTGGGTTGCGCATATGACAGTGATTATGAAACGCTCTTACAAGAGTAGCCGCCTCCCACACCCACATGATCACACGAGCGGGCCCCCATAGCAAATACACATATGACAATGATTATCAAACCCTCATACAAGAGTAACCGCATAAGAGAGCGTGTCGATAGCGGATAATCACATCCCATACCATAACCGTAAGAAAGTGTCCCGATAGCGGATAAATTATTCATTATAAATTTTTGCCCATATGCTCGTCAATGCCTGCCACTTGTAGCACGAAGTGGATATACTTCGCAAGTGCGTCACTTTTTCGATTTGTGCCGCATTCTTTAGGCCGTCGGTTTCAATACAGCCGATTAACAGCCGATTATCTTCGACAACACCCTTCATTTATCATGGTGGACGGACACGAAACGTTAATCTTTTCCGACATCGTATCTCGCCATGTTACCAACTATACCCCTTCACGCAACAAGTACCTCGTGTGATGGTAGCGCTATCCTGATACGGAGGCTACGTGGGAGCCCCTCAAGCCCTTGCAGCATGCCAAGATATTGGTGCGGATTGTGTTCGTGCTGAGATATCTCCTTTTGATCAGTCGACGTCCCTCAACAGAAAACAAGCGTCTCCGCACGTCTATACGATCATGCTCCTGTTGAGATTTCTCCTCTTGGTCAGCCAACGTCCCTCAACAGAAGATGAGTGTCTCCGCACGCCCATGTGTATAGCGAATATGAAGTTATGACACTCTTTGCACAAACCTGTCCTTACGTTGGCCGACTCTTTTCATACCGCCATCTGCATGACCCTTCCTCCATTGTAGAATCCACCCCACAATCACATCTCCATCCTTACGTTCCTGCCTGTGTGCGGGTGTTGCTCGATTGTCCAAAGTGATCCCCCCTCCATCTGGTTATCTGCATGGCCCTTTCTCTATTCCTAGATCGCAGCCATCTCCAGGGT
Source organism: Chara braunii (assembly GCA_003427395.1). Lineage (NCBI taxonomy): Eukaryota > Viridiplantae > Streptophyta > Charophyceae > Charales > Characeae > Chara > Chara braunii. The sequence continues at coordinate 11,121 of BFEA01000666.1, read as the reverse complement.
CGTGCGTGTGTGCGGGTAAGTGTGTGCATGTGCGTGTGTGCCTGAGAGAGAAGCCAAAAAAAAGAAAAAAGGAAACACGAAGATAACACCCCTCTTATTTCCTCTTCCTGTGCTTTACACGAAGATGAGGCCCCTCCTCGCCCTCTTGCCCGCTGATGACTGTGAGCACCTCAGTGTCACCTCCCTGTCCTTCTGTCGCCCTTCTTTGCCCCTGACCATTGTCATCTCCAGGGTCTTCGTTCTAGGATCACACCCATCCCCCTGTGGTCTACACGAAGATGATGCCCCTGCTCGCCACTCTTGCCCGCTCATGACTGTGAGCACCTCGTGTCACCTCCCTGTCCTTCTGTTTCCCTCCATCCCACAATCGCATCGCAATCCCTCCTCGCCCTTCTTCCCCCTAACCATTGCTATCTCCAGTGTCTTCGTTCCAGGTTCACAGCCATCTCCCTGTCACCCCCCTGCCCTTTTGTTACTCTCCATTCCACAATCGCATCGCCATCCCTCCTCGCCCTTCTTTCCCCCTGACCACTGTCATCTCCAGGGTCTTCGTTCCAAGATCACAGCCATCTCCAGGGTCGTGCACGTGTGTAGGTGAGAGAGGGGGAGGGAGGGGGAGAGAGAGGGAAGCCAAAACCGAGTGCGCCTTCGCCCTCGCATCCTTCCTCGGCCCACAACTGGCCAGCAGTGACACCGTGTCCGCCTCAGCAGCGCACCGTCCAGCAGAGGATCGAAGACCGCCCACTCACCACGGACACGGCCAGATCTGCCACCACCTCTCGTCCTCCTCTTTCCTTCTCCGCATCGTCAACTCCTTTCCTCTCTTACCTATTGTCTTTTCCCACAAAGGATTGAACATTGTCCACTCACCACCAAAACATCCAGATCTGCCACAAGGGGCCCAGGGGGGGGGGGGGGGGGGGGGGGGGGGGGGGGGGGGGGGGGGGGGAGAGGGGGAGAGAGAGAGAGAGAGAGAGAGAGAGAGAGAGAGAGAGAGAGGCAAATGAAGCTGTCGCGGCTACACGGCTCCCTTCTTCGAGTTGCCATGGCCCCTCCTCTCTTCGAGATTGCTGCGCGTCTCCCTTTCCGCCCGCTGCATGGCCCCTTCCACTTCCACACATCCTGCATTTCACTTCCCGCACGCGCACACACACACACACACACGCTCTTGTGTAGTAGTGTATGATTCAATTTCTATCGGAAGCCTCGTTGTATTTTGCTCATCCTATCGCTGGAAGTAGCATGAGACCAGGCGGGGGGGTATAGGCCGCAAGACGCAACCTCCCCAGGCCGTGCCTGTTCGTGCCACCGACAGACACAATTTTCATTTTGCTTTTTTTTTCCGGCCTTGGCCCACCACCCAACATCCCAAACCTGGAAACCGGACCTCGTGCCGGCGTCACACGCGACCCGGCTTTTCCTTTAGTAGATGTAGATGACTGGAATCAAACTCGGATCGTGGAGAATTCGTTATAGTGCTTGCTGGGACTGAACTCTAGCTTGGTGTAATATGATTCGTTGGCACCACGCTTTTCAGACCTGTGGGACTTCGGGCAACTTTTCAACCCTGAGACCTGAGATCGGACCTAGCAGTATCTAGCTGCCATATCTTTGACTGCACAACTGTTAAAGGACTTCGGGCGACTTTTCAACCGTGGTTCGTGTGCAGAGTTGAGCTCATCATGAGATTGTTTTTTTTCTTGTTTTTTTTTTTGTTTTTTTTTTTTAACGTGGGGGACCAGTGCCCAAGGCTCAAATTACAAATTGAATACAAGATTGTTTTACGTTCTCCCAAGTAACAAATGCCATTTCCTTAAAGTAGCCTTTCTTGAACAGCTTTATGATTCTTTTTTTTTAACGTGGGGGCCCAGTGCCCAAGGATACAAGATTGTTTTACGTTCTCCCAAGTAACAAATGCCATTTCCTTCGAAGTTGCCTATCTTGAACAGCTTTATGATTGCTGCGATTGCAATCTCTGTGCCGTGTCAACTTGTGAATGCTTTCATGCACTCCCAAATTTTTCCGTTTCAACAGTGGTGTGTCGAGGCCCTATGTCGCGGTAGAATGAGAGCTGTATTTCATGTCATAGATTCTGCAGCCTGTTTTAACGATTCACAGTCACCTCCCATTTGCCACACGTCATCATCCTTCCATGCATCCGGAATTTTCATGGCCACTACCAGGCCTGCACTGCAACCCACTCACAGACGATTGAACAAAAGGGCCTACCGCTACTACCTACTACCTACTTAACCGACCAGGACATACAGGACGAACCATTATCTTCTTTGTTTTTTTTTTCAGAAACGGTGACAACCTTGAGATACTATCATCGAACTAACCGGTCCTACGTAATTCAGAATTGTAGTATTTCACTCGTCTGCTTCCAGCAGAGTTCGAACTCGGGCCTGTATTTCAACCGGTCAAGAGGCTAGCCATCTGAGCTCGTCCAGTAGGTAACTGGTACATTCTTCAGTCTTCACCGTTTTCCCGAGGTTGCAGAGAGCCACAAGATGGGATCGGTTCTTTAGATACCGAGAAGACTGAAATTCTTCCATGTTCATAACCAAACCACCAGTACGTGGTCCATACATCGACCCCGCAGGAAAAATAGAGTAGACACAATTCTACTAAGATAAACCGGCGGAGAAGGTATATATATATATATGGATGTCTATCTATATAATATGTCTATCTATAAAAAATAAATCAAATTCCAATTAATTCCTATTTCCTATTTTTGTATTATTCTATTTTTTCTTACAATACTATTGAATTGTATTATGGTATATTTACATTGATTCTATTCTAAATGATATTTGCTTTATATTATTATATTTATTAGATTAGTTAGCATAGACAGATAAATCTATTTAGATTCATCTATCTAGATTCTCTAAGTTCATATTATATTATCATTATCTAAGTTTGATTTTTCTTTATTTATATCTAATTGTATGATATTTCTTTGATTATTTAATTGTATATTCATTATAAGAATACGATATTTTATCGTATTCTTATAATGAATATACAATTAAATTACTCAATTGAAATGTATGTTTTTCGTTCATCATTGTCGCAGCTTGTTAACCGCCACAACTTTAGGTAGTACTGGTGATTTTAAACGCAAAAAAGAAAACACTCGAGCAGCACATCAGTTCTGATCTCGCTCCACTACCGTCCGCCATACACAATTTCGTAAACTCGCCCCATAGCTGTCAGAATGCAAAAAATGTATAAAACCTGGCGTCGCTCCACTTTCTATCTGCTATATGTAAGTCTCCAAGTCCTGAGTTCCCTGCAAAACACCCTTACAGCACTACAAGACAGCACAGCAATTTGTTGGCCCAGACTCCCTCCAGATGCACCATACAAATTCCCTGTAGAACTCCCAACCTCCTCCAACCACTCTCCGAGTAACGACTTTTGCAGGCTGTGAACTAACATGGGATCCCCTGGTGAATCTGGAGGGCGCCGTCCGACAACTAAATCAGATGTATCAGGTGATTAAACTGGTTGGGCTGGAAAGTGTTTTCTTCGTCATCACCCAGTCATAGTTGAAAAATTGGTTTGGATCTTCATTGGGCCGGTGGGTGTATGGGAACTGTGAATCAGTATTTGTTGTATAAAATGAACAGATCCGAATAGAGTACGAGAAGAAGGATCTCGCTCCGCTTACTGTCTGCTAGACAGAGCTGCTTCAAAGAGCCACCGCTCTGCCTCACCTCCAATTACCTCCCCCTTCGTCAGTATTTGCTCAATGCTGATCATGGGGACCAACAGCCTGCGCCAAACTTGCCCAGGACAGGAAGGTACACGAGGCCGCTGGATACATTCGGCTGTACTGTGAATCCACGCAGGGTGTAGTCCTCGTTCCACCACCCCCTCCAAGGCTTCACTGCACTGGATTTTTTCCACACTCATAACGCAGTCCGTAGGTGACCCACATACGCGTTGCGAACACCATATCTTTTTGTTTCTTTTCCCTTATACAGAAGCATGTATTGAGAGCAAAAATCTCCCCATTGTGAAAGCAGTCGACTCTCCAGCAGCCCATCTCGGACTGCCGACCTCCAGTACGCCAATCGTTTCAGTGTGTCGTCCCACCATGGTAGCGGGTCACTTACAACCCCAGAGAGACCCCTCTCGGTGTGCCCTCACACAATGGCAGCGTGCTACCTTTGAGGCCCCCAGAGACACCCGAAGTGAAACACAAGTCACAACACGCTTTTCTAGCAGCACTGCTATGTGCTCAAATGGATCCTTCCTTCGAGGCCCCAGAGACACCTGAAGTGTAACACAAGTCACAACATGGTTTTCTAGGAGTACTGCTACGTGCTCAAACGGATCTTTGATTGGTCTGATTTCATAGGGCTCGCCATAACACTGTGTTGCTACTCTTTCTTACCTGGCCTCGTCATTATCCTTTTTAGCAGAATAAAAAAAAGAAGAAAGAAATCAAAAAAAGAAGAAAGAATAAGAGGCCATCTGTTGATATCCTGGTATCTTAGGCATAGTGGAACCACACGAAGCACTGTCGAAGCACAACAGGCGCACGTCCATCTTGCACAGAACGTGGCAAGACACCAAACGTTACTATAAATAGTGATACATGCCATACCATTCTCAAAGCAGAACAGGCGCACGTCCATCTTGCACAGAATGTGGCAAGACACCAAACGTTAACTATTATCGCGATGTATGCCATGACACAAAACGTAACCATAACTATAAATCGCGATGTATGCCATACCACTGTCGAAGCACAACAGGTGCACGTCCATCTTGCACAGAAAGTGGCAAAAGACAAACGTCCATCTTGCACAGAACGTGGCAAGACACCAAACGTTGACTACAAATAGTGATGTATGTCATACCACCATCGAAGCACAACAGGCGCACACGTCCATCTTGCACAGAAAGTGGCAAGACACAAAACGTAACCACAAATGGTGACGCATGCATCTCGCCACATCTCATGAAAGACTGGTACTACGAACAGTGACGTATGCATCTTGCATCATTACCACGAAATACAGCAGTGGGAAGGCCCCCTGTAACCATCACTGTGTTAGCACGTCGCGATTCTTGTAATATCACAGAAATCATTGTAGAACAACAAAACTCATTTTGATATGATCGATATTCACTCCAAACACAGAACCAGATGTTCAAGGCACGCATGGGCCAACGCACATACTGCAGACCAAGCTACTACAGTCTTCCCCCGAATACAACGTACGGTCATTATAGCTGAATTTGGTGTATCTTTCAGTCTAAATTCAGCTATAATGACCGTACGTTGTATTCGGGGGAAGACTGTAATCGCATACTACATATAGGCCATGTACTGTTAGGCAAAATTTGGGAACCCGTGTATATCCACAAGAGCGGGCCGTTCCGATTTCCTTTTTTTTTCCCTGGGATGTGGAACTACAAGGGACTGCATCTTCTTTTGGTAAAGCGTGCAGACCTCGCCCAGATAGAAGAACTTGGGGAGGGACAGATCCCTACCTTGCACGGTGAAAGAAGGGCAGTTTTCTTTCTTCTTTTTCTTTTTTTTTTTTGGTATCCAGCGGCTAATACAATAGCGAACGAGGCGGCCACAATAAACGCAGCTCCCCCTTCGTGAAAGTTCTGCACAGGTAATATCTGCTTTTCCTTTCACGTTCCCAACGGGGAGCTTCCAGCTTTTTCGACTTTAAAAAGAATTTTATTTTCCAAAAGTCATGTAATAGATTGGGATCAGCCTCTAACAGCACAAACATGTAGAGTCGTAGACTGAAAGACTGACGGAGACGAGCAAGGACGACACTGACGGATAAGCTATTTCCCTAGTTCGGTATTAGCACCATATTATTAATTTATTACCCCCTTTTTCTAGCTTTCTTCCATTGAACCCAAACACACAACCAAACGATTGAGACCATGCATACTGCAAGACTAAAAGCACAAACATGCAGAGACTGACAAACTCTTCCATGGCGGACACGGCCGAAGTCCGACAGACACAGGCAAGACGGCCGCATTGCAGAAAAAGACATCAGCCGTGAAGCAGCAACAGACTATTCCTCACCAACCTACGGATTATTCTTAATCCAAGCTTCCGAAAGAATCCACATTGCAACGAGAAGAATCCACCTTGCAACTAGAATGGGCAAACCCAACGCGTAGGACCTGGTGCAAGGGCACCAGAGCAAAAAACAACCCAACAAAGTCCCAAGGCGGCAACCCAAAGAGCTACGAAATGATGCCAGCCTTTCTGTAACCAATCCTAGTACAAAGCACACTGTGGCGGACAAGATGAGAATCCATCGAGCAGCCTTAGAACCGGTGTGACGATACACCATGATGCCACCGTATGAGGTAGGTAGAAGTCGATCTGAATCTCTCACCAAACCGCTTCTGTCCGGAACGATTCTCCGGCCAGTCGGAAGTACACGTGGGAGACATTGACTAAAACAGGCAGATGCTACCCCACCAATCTAACATCACGTCAGAGCGTGTGCATCGCCCAATATCTGCTGGAGCGGCACCACTCAGCGTACAATGCATACACCCCAACATACATCAACTACACAAAGTGCCATCATAAGGGAGCATCCGAGAATAAGGACCTTCTGCTGAGCAGGGCCACCGTTCAGTCAGCAACGACATCTGCAGTGCTATACTGAAACCACGTCAGACTGCCAACTTTGTATTTCGCACTGCAGAACCGAAGCACACAAGGTAGACAAAAGACTCGTGAACTACACCGCGACCCACCAGCCTCCGTCACCTGAGCCGTTCGTTCTACAAGACTTAGGATTCACCCGCGGGTGTGCTCCACATGTAAATACGACCAAGTAACTTCGACCTGACACAACAAATCCCTCATAAAGAAAAGCCGCCACCATACCGCTCGACTCTAAACATACCCAGCTCAATCCAATCCACTGAAAAAAAAAGACAAGCTAGCCATAGCATAGAAACACTTCGGCGGAGCTCAGGAGCATCGTCTAGCACCGAAGATCTTCAAACTCTACCGTGGACGCATCACCGGTCCGGTCATTACTCAGACGCAAACACAGCTGCAGAGAGACCATCAAACTTTCCCACTCTCCCCCACGTGCGCAGGACTCTCGAGGCCAAACAACAGCCCGACAAATTGGTCGGCAACATTGCCTATATTCATAAAGAGAGGCCAAATCCACTCGCCTCCAACCAGAGATATAACCATTCCACTGATGAAACCCACTGAAACACCAATGTCCGCGCTGCATCCCTCCCACTGCCAGCATAGGACCAGACGATCCCGTGGCATGCAAGCACAGTCCCTAATAAATGGAACTCTCCTGCCCTCTCTCAAGATGGCAACACATGAAAGCAAAAGCAGCGGGCGCGCCTGCACCTCCCCATTTTTCTCTCTGCAACGAGTCTGCATCAGTCAACAAGAAAATTGACAGAAAGGGGGAGAAAATCACCCCCGTGCAACAGCGGGATCACTCTCCGGATCGTTGAAGACATAGAGCTGGTAGTCGGGATATCCGATCTTCTTCAAGGTCCTTTTCATGACCTTCATCATGATCGGAGGCCCACACATAATAATTCTGGAGTTGGAGTGAGGTGGCGGCATCCTCTCCCTGATTGCTTGCTCAGTGATAAAACCTCGCCCCATTGTCCATCGCCAAGGAGGCCTTTCCAGGAACATGTGTACATCGACGTTCTCACGAGTGGTGGCTATGTACATCAACTCCTCCTTGCAGAGTATGTCGTCTTCCTCTGCATTACCGTACAAGAGGGAAAGGTGTGTGCTGTCCGCGGGGTGCCGCGTAACCGTCCGTATGATCTGCATCATTGGTGAAATACCAGTCCCTCCTGCAATCATGCCCAGTTTTGAATACATGTTTGGCTCGTACATAAACCCGCCCAAAGGACCTGCAAAATCCAGCGTCTCACCCAAAGCCATCTTCATCATCTTGTCAGGCATCGAACCAGGCGCGATCATCGTGTGCTTGATGACCAGCTCAACATGGCCGTATTCGTCCGCCGGCGTCATCGGTGAATAATACTGAACCACGTCCTCTTCATCTTCCCTCTGCGCCCTATAACGTACCGCCAGGTATTGGCCACACAGGAGACCGAGCATGTGGTTCTTCGATGGCAGTGCATATTTCAGCACTGCACACGACTTGTTCGGCACGTACCGCTCAATAAGAGGCAGCGACTTGAACTCCGTTGGCAGCAATCCCGACTGCAGGAACGCACACCACAAAAACAGCAAGACTTCATCAGACATACCGTCACTGCATCCTCAAAGAGTATGTGCACCCTATCACCCAGAAACGAGCCGCGCAGACAATCAAAAATAAAAGGGACATGCGGTAGCACACACTATACACATCTCCTGCCTCCTCAACACATACAAACACCGGCAGCAGAAATTGACACAAAAACAGGCATGTCCGACTATATCGCAAGCTGTCTCATTGCAAACAGGCATGTCCTACGATATCGCAAGCTGTCTCATGGCAAATCAATGTCAGTCGAAGGCTACGAGCTGTGCTTTAGTTCGCACCCAAATAAGCCCTCACCGTGCATAGAATACCGCATACCCAGGTTCACACGCTCAGTCGTTACACCATTCCTACCACCCTTACACCATTATCAGATATTATATACACCAAAAAGACTAATTATATGCAAAAGGCTGGCCCCCAATATCAAGGTCCTGGATCACTACACTTACTGGATGTTCAACACCTGCCCTGTCCCTGTAAGAGTGCTGACGACGGATGAGTCCATGCGTGAACTTCTTGCTCTTCCATGCATTTACACCTGCGATTCTTCCATAGACGACGCACTCGAGGAGAGAGTTTCCAGCCAGCCTATTCCCACCGTGAAGACCACCTACAAAAGAAACGGCACGAACTCAGTAAGTAAGATGAACCAAACCCAGTCAAGCAATTCTCACGTACAGGAAGAGCTTTCAAACCGCATCAAAAGAACTCCGTTCCTCCAACCGTGCAATTGTTTACAAGTCCCTCCTTTCCTGCTTTCAAAAGGACTGCATCCACTGAAACAAGCTGCCAAGTGTACACAACGGAGGGAGAAGAGCTTTCAAAGTCCGACAATGCACAAACGGAGACGCACACTGATCCACCGGCCCAGACCAAGCTGCTCACCTGTCACCTCTCCTGCCCCAAAAAGCCCTGGAATTTTGTCACCATTGTCCTTGAGGATCTGGCCATTCGAATCGAACTTCAGTCCTCCCATCGTATAATGCAGCGACGGCGTGATGATTAGCACGTAAATGTGCTCCTTCGAGCTGCAGCCAAACAACAAAGACAGCACGTTTAAGCAACGTCACCGTCGGGGATACGAACAAGGCCAGCCCATTGCTCCATTCAAATCTGCCTTAATCTGCTATACAATAGACAAAACCCACGACACCGGGATGTGTTTTTTTAATAGAAAGACTCGGTCAACAGCAGTGTTCTTTTAATAGAAAGACTCTGTCAACAGCCGCCACTCTATTATTAACAACGCAGTAAAGGAACGTGGCCCAAGCAACGTGGCGCAAGAAGTTCCAATACCTGAACAGCGTCGGGAAAGTCTTCTTGCCAAATGGATCTTCCTTTACCCTGCCGTAGTTCTCGAGAGTTTCTGTCACTGCGTGCACTGGGAGAGCGAAGTCCTTTGCGAACGCGGCCGCATTTTCGAACTGCACACAAAAAAACAGCCGGAATGCATCCTCCTCAATACCGATGTCCAAAGAAACGAGCAGGCAAGACACCCGATGTCAAAGGGCGCAACCAGTCCAATAGAAGGATGCATCGTCTAGTCCTGACGCGGCAACTCATTAGAGAGACGCACAACCAGCCACACACACCAGACCCATCTGGGTCTTGCCACGCTTTGGCTACATCACAAAGAGAGCTGCAGGTGATGCAGGTGATCACTCGTCGCAGCATACATTCACAAACGAAAAACCACCCAGACAAGAAACCATCCCAACCTCCATACACGTGCGGGACCTCAGTAAAGACAAAAAACGAAAAGAGCAGACACAAGGTCACAGAAAGAGAACAATGACCATACCTTCCTAATGAGCCCCTTGCTAATGTAGAACTCCACAATCACTCTATCAAAAATCCCACCCCTCCATACACGGGCAGGAGCTCGGTAAAGAAAAAAAACGAAAAGAGCAAACACAAGGTCACAGAAAGAGAGCAATGACCATACCTTCCTGATGAGCCCCTTGCTAATGTAGAACTCCGCAATCGCTCTATCAAACTGGAACACACCATCCTCCGTAAGCACCATATACGCCGAAATCGGGAGACTCTTCAATGCATCCTCATCATAGAAGTGTTCAGAGACCACAACCCCGTTGATCGAACCACCAGCATTTCGCACAAGCTCGATTGGCAGGTGCTCACAGTTTTCCATGATTGCTTTCGTTGCCTGCAGACGAGTTGGCATTTGAACAGGACGGTGGTCAGTTCCACTACACGCCAGATCAAGACAGACTCCCTAAAACCACAATCCCATTCGTGACCAACGCCCAGAGAATATGTGATGCGCCCTCAGCATTTCTTCCCAATGAGATAACGATGAGAGAATGGGAGAACCTCACAAAGAGGAGAGTATTCCAAACTAGTTCATTTTTTCATATCCCAGTTTCATTACGGATCACAAGAAGAGCACACTTCCCCTCACGACATAGAAAACCAATTGCAGTTGTGTTCGCAGAAGCTAGAGATGGCCGGAGGAGATCAACAGGTACATACCGCATCACGGGTTGTGAGCTCGTTGACAAATCGCTCCCCTTTCTGATTCAGCAATATGCCACCACACCCTCGAAGTGCCTCCGGCGCCAGGAACTTGGTCGGATTAGTAGGATCCGCCGGATCAACAAAACCGGTAGGATGGAGTTGAACCTGCAGTAGTCATAAGACACACAACAGCAATGTCATTCTTGGCCCTCACTGACAACCTAAAGCAATCGCAATGGAGGACGGCCATATGCTTATAAGTGGGCAACCACAGATTCACCAGAATTCACTACGTTCTTCATCCAGATCGAATGCCCTGTCATTATATAACCGTATTTGCAGCAACATTCAGACCACATGC
>BFEA01000665.1:712885-741311 GCA_003427395.1 Chara braunii | reverse complement strand
GTTTTTTTTTTTTAATAACAAATTGGACCATTTCCCCATTTATGGGTGTCATCCTTGCGCAGGGGCCATGCTAATCATCTCTGTATGGTTCCAATTTTAACGGATGTCCCAAAGGACCCAACCCTGTTTGTCAGTGGCATGGAAATTAGCTTTTTCTTTTTTTCTCTGACTAGCAAAACAAACAATGCCCCCTTACTGCCTGCCAAGCCCACATACACGAACCCCGAAAACCAAAAAAAAAAGACCGTTCACAACCGGCATAAGTGGTTAACAGTGACCCCCACATTTCAGCCCTGGTTAACCCCCTCAACCCTGAAAAGTGCATCGGAGATCATTTTTTTTTGTTTTTTTTGTTTTTTTTCTTTTTTCTTTTGCCCTGTTCCATTTTTGGCCAGTCTGTGTGTGCCAAGTTTGGTGTTGTTGGGGTCTTGGAGTTGACTGTTTTGGCTAGCCCTGAAAATTCATGAAAATCCAAAAAACTAAAAACCGTGAATTTTGCATGAAAACACACTTTTGCCTTGTTGCTTTATAGGTTTTTAAAGTTTTTTTTTCAATTTTTTTTTTGTAAGTAGTTAGTATGATCTTCAGTCTATGAATTGGTGGCAAGTTTGGTTACAATGACCCTTGGGTTTTGTTATAAATGGCTAGACAAGTGGTCTGAAAATTGAGGCCTCCGTTAACCGTCTAGGTTGAAGTCTACACAGATTCACAGAATATACACAAAAAAAAAAAGAGGCTGGGGAGCTAGTCACTGGTGGGGTCTAGTGCCTGCAGTAGGTTCAGGTAGGTTGGATATGGTGCCATTGGGTGCAGTTCCTACTGACATTCAGATAGAACTGTCTGGTGGCTATATATTATGGGGCCTGTAGTTGATTGTTTGGGCCTGGCGTCCGAAGTTCCTGTTCGACAAGGTTCGTCCGATTCCGCTTCCACCAGGGCTGGGCAATCTATCAGCCCTGGTGCCTATCACTGCTGTTCGATCCAAGTTGCCTGCCCATTGGTAGGACAACGGTCCTGAGTGCTGGTCACACTGAGGTAGAATAGTGGGATAGGGGGTGCGCTAGGAGTATTGCCGTGAGGATGGGTTGGGAGGTGGTCTCATATTCCAGGACACCTGCGGCTCACAGTTCCACGTGATCACTGTGCACACACTGACTGGCCTCTACAACACCCTGAACTCAGGAAAAAAAAAAAAAAAAAAAAAAAAAAAAAAAAAAAGGTTGAAAAGTAGCCCAAATACAGGTGCCCAGTGTCTGACAAGCCATACAAATCCTTCCTCCCTGTTTTTGGCCGTTTTGGCTGCTGCTCGCAGTCGCCTCACCCCCCATATGGCCCACTTATCGAAAAGACCTTTCTCCCAAAAAGGAAAGTGGGCCGCCCGCACCCAAACCGACGGCGCTCTCCAACTTCTCCACGTCACAATGACAACTCACACGACTGGTGCGTCTTCTGCGGCCGACCGCACCCTTCCCCCACACCGATGCCCTCTAAACCCCTCTAACTTGCCATGGACATGCCCGGAAAACGGCAAACAGCCCTTGCACGACAAAAGTTGGCACCGCAAAACGCAGCCTACTGGCTGGTAATTGACTTACCGTGAGGGCACGGGTGCGCAGCCCGTAGTTTGTTTGTTGATGTGGTTCGAGAAGGGTATGGTAGTGATTATGTTGTATGTATGTTTTGTTGTGTTCGCTAGGGGCCGAAGTGGGTGGGCTGGACATGAGCCTGTAGGCCTGGGTCCACGCCGTTTCATATTTGAATTTCAAGGACCTGTGGCCCCCACGCCGTTCAGAATAGCCGGTTCCAGGAAAATGCCACGGGCAAATACGGTCTTGCATTTGCTTGAACTGCGCTCCCCCCCCTAGGGCCTTTTTTTTGTCTTGCATCTTTTGCTTGTAGCCTTTACTTAGGGGAGAGAGAGAGAGAGAGAGAGAGAGAGAGAGAGAGAGAGAGAGAGAGAGAGAGNGGAGAGAGAGAGAGAGAGAGAGAGAGAGAGAGAGAGAGAGAGAGAGAGAGAGAGAGAGAGAGAGATGGCACGCAGACAACCGGGGCGAAGTGCCACTAGCAGTGTTGAGGTACCTCAAGACTTGAATCTGGTTGCATTTGGGGAGATGTGCAGAAATGGTGTCGAGTTTACTGAACTGTACGTCTCCACAAACACATCCAGATTCAGGTGTTGAGCGAACAGAGCTCACGGTCTGTTGCGCATCCCGGAAGCGCATCAGACCAGTGTGCGCTTTGTGTTGCTCTCACGGTCTGTTGCGATGACAAAGCGCACACCGGTGTGATGGGATCACAAAGCGCACGCTGGTCGATGCGCTTGCAGAATGAGCTACCAGCGAAGGTAGGCCGATTTGCGGGTCCAAGGGCGCGCGTCCACAAACTTGATTACGGAAAGAGCGCGTACTCAGGTTCCATCGGCGGTTCTGCTGGGAGTGGGTCCCACTGGCGCGATTTTCTATTTTCATTCATGGCCGGATTATGAAGGTCGACGGCCAGAAATGGAATAAGCGCGCCAGTTGGACCCGGTCCCTGGCCATGTCCCATGTCCCATCCTGGTTGCGGCCAGTCCCTGGCCTTGTCCCATGTCCCTTGTCCCATCGGTGTCGTCGCGCGACTCCCAGTCTACCCCAGGGTGCTTACAAGTGTCGACCCTTTTCGCCGTCCGGCTGTTCTATTGGCCCACTGTTCAGCGGAGTGGTGCGTACTACCTTCACCCTCTTTCGGGGAAAATGGCTAGGTTCGTCTTTCCTTAAAATGAACGCGCACAGCTGGACGGGCCCGCCGTTTTTCTCTTTCGTTTCTTTTCGTATTTTGTATCGGGGGCATCTTTATCGCGTTCTCCGTGTGTGCTTGGCTCGTTCGGTTTTGAGTAATGGGAACGCACAGTTTTCTTCCGTCCTTCTCCTCCTCATCGTACTCGTCCTCCTCATTGTCGTCGTCGTGGTCGGTCACCTCACCGCAGTAGCCTACCTTTCCTCCTGTTCACGGCTGCCTCCTCATTGTCGCACTCGCTCCGTGGAGTCGGTCACCTCACCTCAGTAGCCTCCTTCCTCCTCTTCGTACGGCAAATCTGCTCAGCTTACGGGTAAGCAAACGCCATCTTCCCCCAGTCCGAATTCTCTCTGACCGTTCGGCTGTCTTCCTTCTCCTACCAAGTGCATTTCTCATCCGTTCTTTCCTTGTCCTCCTCTCCGTTGAGTTGTTCACCTCTGTCGTCTCCCTTTTCCCCTCTTCATTACACGAATCTGCTCAGCTTACGGCTAATCAAATAAAGCTCCATCTTGCTTGTCCCCGCCCCCAATCTCTGTCCTCCTCTCCATTGAGTTGTTCACCTCTTTCGTCTCCCTTTTCCCCTCTTCATTACACGAATCTGCTCAGCTTACGGCTAATCAAATAAAGCTCCATCTTGCTTGTCCCCGCCCCCAATCTCTGACCGTTCGGCGGCCGTCGGCCATTCTCTGTTAGTCATCCGTCGTCGCCGTCGTGTTGTGTTCGCCTCTGTTGCCTTCCTTTTCCTGTCTTCCTTCGACAATCCGATCAGCTTACTTGTAAGTTCCCGCGCCCCAAATTCTCTCTGATCGCTTGGCCGCACTCCTCTTAGCGCAGCCGTCGTCCGTTCTTTCGTTGCGGCCCGTCCTTATCCCGCCGACCATAAATCCCTATTACAATATTATGATGATTGCACTTGGCCAGGATCGAGCCCGTATACATTCAGGATGATACGGAGTTATGTTCCGGGGAACAAGGTGGTCGGCTCTGCCGTCTTCGTCTTTGTCCTCCTCCGTGCTCTTTGCTTGCGCCTGTTTTTTTTTTTTTTTTTCCCTTTTTTTTTGGTGCATCGTTGTCGCCCTCGTATCGTCGATGGTGTTGTTCCACGTGACCGTCTGTCCCATGGGACATCAAGTTAGCGACGAAGAGGTTGGTGTTGACAGAAGACGGGGAGAGGGGCGGGAGAGGACAGGAGGTTGAGAGACACCGAAAAGGAGCATAGGTGAAGAAAGGAAGGGAGAGGTGGTTTCCGACCAATGGTCGTTCATTCCGTCATGCGCTTTGTTTATGCTGTCGTAACTGGTTATGGCCGGTTCGTGCGTGCTTTTCGTATGCTCAGCCAACGGCGGTGATTGCCTAGGCCTGATTAGTGTACCGCTGTTGTGAATCGCTGTCGTCAGCGGTATCGTAAGTAGCAGTGATCGGTGGCTTCAATACCCCATCCTCGTCCTCGATCGCTCGTCTGTCCCTCTCTCCCTCTCAGTACCTTCTCTCATTCATATGTTGAAATCAACCCTCTGGTGCGTGAAACGTACTCACCACAGTGAGACTTGATGTTAACACGGTTTGCTGGGTTTATGGGTGTATGTTTTTCGTCCTTGATCTGCAAACTCTCTCTTTCTCTCTCTCTCTCTCTCGCTCTTTTTCTCTCTTTTCTGTCTTTTCAAGTTTTGAATTTTGCTATCATCACGAGATCTTTTGTCTACCGTCTTCGCCTGAATAGAACGCACGGACATTATCGTTGTATCTAGACTGAAAGGCGCCTGACGGACGATCGCGGCATATCTGATAAAGCGAGAGAAACCCCTTCTCGTCTTTTCTCTGCGAATCCGTGACGTTGATGGGGTTCGTTGGGGAAGTTGAGGAGGAAGTTGCGCAGCGAAAGGCGCGCGGGTGTGCCCAAGTGGGCAATGTGACACGTAGGGAATCGTATCAATCACGTGGAACATGACGATGATTGTTATGATATCGGCAACACCGAAGGCATAATTGCTATCATTGCATGGTTAGCATGATTGCCAACATTGCATGCTTAGCGTAATGACCAACTTGGCATGGTTGATTGCGAGAGTAATCACGTAGGGGAGCTTGACCTCTCTCGGTAGCGTCTTCATGGTGCGGAACGATGATGATGGCGGGATGATGATGTGTGTGGTGGAGGATGATAGTTTGCGTGATTGTATTGGGACGATTCAAAACTTGAAAAGACAGTTAAAAGAGCGAAAGAGCGGGGGAGAGAGAGAGAGAGAGAGAGAGAGAGAGAGAGAGAGAGAGAGAGAGAGNAAAACTTGAAAAGACAGTTAAAAGAGCGAAAGAGAGGGGGAGAGAGAGAGAGAGAGAGAGAGAGAGAGAGAGAGAGAGAGAGAGAGAGAGAGAGAGAGAGAGAGATTGGGACAAGGATGAAAGAGGCGATTGAATGAAGGACAGGGATTGACTTTCCGAAACTTTTGAATGAGCAGCTGTCGTGAAAGCATCGGAACTGCCAATAGGTTGGATTATCGAGATTGGGTGATTGTATTGATTGATTGGTTCTATTGATTGATTTGTTGTTCATCGAGTTCCGGCTGTCGAGATCTGATGTCTAATTCAGTAATCAATGCCCAACCCGAGGAATCGTTTGTATTCTAGAAATCAATGCCCAACCGATCAATCGCAGTATCCCATTCCTTCCTCGTCAGGTGCCGTTAAACCCACCGCTACCGGTAGTCCGGCCTTTTCGTGACGTCGTTCATTTACCGTTACTCTTCTCGGGAAGATTCAGGTGTTGTCTCTCTGCAAGTTTCAAAGTGTTGTCTCTCTGGAAGTTCCAAAGTGCTGTCTCTCTGCAAGTTCCAGAGTGCTGTCTCTCTGGAAGTTCCAGAGTGCTCTCTCTGGAAGTCCCAGGGTGCTCTCTCTGGAAGTTCCAGGGTGCTCTCTGTGGAAGTTTCAGGGTGCTGTCTGTCGAAGTTTCGCTTTTGTTTAATTATAACACACCCACACAAGCCCCATCTGTTCTGGGGGCCAACAGTCCGGTTACTTATCACGGGCAAGCATGTTTTAACCTGAAGACGTAGCGAAGACAAGGTCGCCTCACCCCTGCGGCCCGTGACACAAGTCCAGGGGGAGCCCCTCCCGTCTACAAGCTCCAGGGTGCTGTCTACTCGAAGTTGTAGGGCGCTGTCTCTCTGGATGCCGTATACTCGGAAGTTCTAGGGTGCTGTCTGTCGATGTTCCAGGGTGCTGTCTATCGTAGTTCCAGGGTGCTGTCTCTCGGAATTCCAGGGTGCTGTCTCTCGAAGTTCTAGAGTCCGGTCTATCGAAATTGGAAGGTGTCCGGTCTATCGATCTACTCGGAAGTTGTAGGGCGCCGTCTCTCTGGATGCCGTCTACTCGGAAGTTTTAGGGTGTTGTCTGTCGATGTTCCAGGGTGCTGTCTCTCGGAAATCCAGGGTGCTGTCTCTCTCGAGGTTCTAGAGTCCGGTCTATCGAAATTGGAGGGTGATATCTGTCCCCAAGGTCTAGGTTGCTCTCTCGGAGCTCTAGGTTGCTCTCTGTCGAAGTTGTAGAGTCTGTCGCTCGAGATTCGAGCGTGCTGTCTCTCGAAATTCTAGTGTGCTCTCTCTCGAAGTTCCAGGGTGCCGTGAAGTCTGATCCCGGAATGCATTTATGTGCTATGGTCCACTGGGTGCCTCAGCGGGGCGTTGACACGTGTAGCGCTTACCCGTCTCCCACCTTTTCCTAGGTAATGCATGCGCATCTCGAATGTACGGCTGGCAGTTTTTCGGTCCTGTACAGTTGTCGCCGTCGTGCGTTCTGTTCGGGAAATTACTATAAGATGGCCAGTGGAGCGGGATGAGAAGAGGGGAGGATGGAAGGCGTAGGGCGGGAAGGTCTTTAAGACCGGGAAAATCTCCCTTGGGGCACTGAAAGTTTATCTCTACGCGACAGTGCCCCAAAATTCTGTCTCTATCCTGTCGCGTAAGGGAACCAGAGTCATCTGCAATAAATCGCAGTGTCCCAGTGGGAATGTATACTAACTACGGTCTTCCTCCGAACACAACGCACCCTCATTTTGGCTGTATCTGGCCGGAAACATAGCTTGTATACATTCATCTTTGGGGTGCGTTATGTTCGGGGGAAGACGGCAGTTGTGACTGTGTTTCGTGTTTAACACATCTGTGCGAAAACCTTACTCATCGACAGGTATTAAGAAGTTTATTTTTATCGGCATCAGTATGTTATTCAAGTTGGTAGAAGCGAGAGAGAAAAGACAACAATGTGAGCAGGAAGACGGATTATCTTTTCCTCTTTTCTTTTCTTTAAATAATGTAAAAGCTTTCACCGTGGCTTTCTCTTCTGAGCTACTAAGATCCCTCCTCAGCACATAGAGGATAGCTGCCGACGGCTGTGACGTTTGAACGTTGTCCTGACACACAATCTCTTTTTTTGGTGGGGGTGGAGGAGCGGGAGAGTGCGCTTGATTACGTAATTCCGTTCATGTTGTGATTGTCCTGCCAGTTTTTGTGCGATCCTCTCTCACACCTACGTCTTGTGGATTTTCGCATACGGTAGGTTATTGTATTTCGCACCGGGAATGGTTGACGGAATGGTATGGAATGCTTAACGGAATGGTTAACGGGACTGTTTACGGAATGGTTTAAAGTCTCCCTCTCACGTATGCTGTTCGTCATCTGGTCGTTAGACTTCAGTGGTTAACGGAATGGTTAACAAAATGGTTAACGGAATGGTTAACAAAATGGTTAACGGAATGGTTAACAAAATGGTTAACGGAATAGTTTACGACTGGTTCATGCGGATTCTACTAAGTCTGTCTTGCGTATCCTGTTCGTCATCTAGCCGGTGGACTATAGTAGTGGATCGTTCTAATGGCTGATGCAAGCCACCTTAACGGAGCAGTTAACGGAGTAGTTAACGGAATGGTTAACTGCCTGGACTTCTCAAATCAATAATAAATATCTTAACGGAATGGTTAACTGCGTGGACTTTCTAAGTCAATAATAGTGATTTCATTTCGTAATCCGTGATGTAGATGTACGATCACGAAAATGTGCCATTGTACTTGGTCATCTTTGAATCACCTTTTCTGAATTACCTTTTTCTGAATTGAACACAGGTAGTACTAGGTAGATCAAAATGCACCATAATGATTTCGATCTCGCTCGGTGTCACCTGTACGCTTAACGTTGTGAGTTGTTGCATGCGGACATTCCGTGAAGTACTATGTCTCTCACGCATGCTGTTCGTCATCTGCCATTAGACCATTGTTGATCGTTCCGGTGTGTGCGAAAGCCGCGATAGGTGAGTGCTGTCGTCCCAATGGATCGGTGTAGTCATTAGGACACCGAAGGGAGAAGTGCGGTCCTCACGTTAAAAGATCATGAGAAAGAGGTAGGAACCGAGGTGGCAAGAGCGTGGACACGAGGAGGGGGAGAAGAAGAGGACGGATGAAGCGGAGAAGAGGACGAAGAGCGGAGTTGGAAGGAGGAAGAGGAAGAGAGGAAAGGCGAAGACGACGTCGTGGAGACAAAATGCGACGGCGAAGAGGAAAAGAGGGGACATAGACAGAAGGAGAGTCTGAGATAGAGGAAAGAGAAAGAGAAGAGGTGAGGAAAGTTGAAGCAGAAGACGAGAAGTTGAAGATGCGAAAAGGGAAGAGAAGAGGAGGACAGGAGGTCAAGAGGAGGAGAGGAGGTCAAGATGAGTGGAGGAGGAAAAGTTGAGAAGACGAGTACGAGGAAAAGGTGAAGAGAAGAAGAGCAGAAGTGAAGAAAACAAACAGAAGCAGAGAGGAGAGGAGGAAGAGGCAATAACAAGTGAAAGACGGCGAGAGAAGAGGAGGAAGAAGAAAGCGGAGAACAAGGAAGCGGAAGAGGAGAAGAGAAGTAAGCTCTGCGAAGGCACCTGTATATAAGATAAAGCGGCCTCTTGTACGGCTGGTCGGTTTATCGAAAGACGACCACATTGGTCGGCCCTTCGGCCCTCTTCTACTCCGCCCGTCACACCATGGGGATTTCGTTTGCCCGAAATCGGAGGTATAGACGAGGAGAAAGAGAGGAGGATAAGGGAGGAGGAAGAGAAGGTAGTGACGAAAGAGAAGAGAGGGAACTGAAGAGAAGCAGAGAGGAGTTTGAATGGATATAGTTAAGTTAGAAGGAAAACAAGACTTAGTTCTCCAGAGGAGGTCTTGAATTTGAACCACGGTTGCCATCTGGCCGTTCGATTAGTTTGATGGTATCGTATCCATTGGCGACGACGAAGAAAGACCTCCACGGATCTTATCCTAAGGAGCATTTGTATGATTTATTATGGGAGAAGGAGA
Organism: Chara braunii; assembly: GCA_003427395.1. Taxonomy (NCBI): domain Eukaryota; kingdom Viridiplantae; phylum Streptophyta; class Charophyceae; order Charales; family Characeae; genus Chara; species Chara braunii. Next base: position 732,220 of record BFEA01000665.1, on the reverse strand, counting down.
CTGGTATGCCGGGCCATCTAGATTGAATCAATGGCTGACATGTTGTCTTTTCCAAAAAAGAAGTAAAAAGAATCTGAAAAGATCACGTGTGGAGTCGCTATAAAGACGAGCTTTTGGCTGAGGGTGAACTCAAAATCTCCTTAGGACAAATTTAGAGGGGGGGAAATCCTTTTTTGTTCTTTTGCTGCACTTCTCGGTCGTGATCAGATCGGTGTTGTTCGACCGTATCCCAATGGGGGCGAACTGTGGGAAGTTCAGCCTCGCCCAAAATGATTCGGCGACCTAATTGATTTTTTTCGGTTACTTTTTTGGGAACTTTGTTTTTTTACACCATCGCACCTAAGCAACATTTGAAGATTTTTTGGCATAACACGAAAAAAAAAAAAAAGCACGCAAGAAAGGGCGGGGGAGGGGGGATCACGAACCCGCTCTTGTTTTGTTTTTCCGTTTTTTTCCTATTTTTCATTCGTGTCTCATCTTTCACCAATGAATACACTGGTTTTGCACCTAAGCTTCACACTAACGACGTTTGAAGCTTTTTTGGCATAGCCAACGAAAGAAAAAAAAAACACCTAAGATGGTTTTTTTTTTGGGGGGGGGGAGGGGGAAGTTGCGTTCCCCCAGTTCCCTTGGTTTTCTTATTTTTTGTCTTTATATTCCTAGGCTACCAGCCGGCCGACCGGGTCACCCTCTCCAAAAAATCCGGAAAAAAACCTATGTTATGCAGAAAAAAATTGAACAACTTTTACATCAGGGCCACATCGAAATTCTTTGCCGAATTTAAAATAAAAATACAATTAGAGACTTTTTTTTTTTTTTTGCCCCGGCCGGCGAAGTGGTCCCGGCCCACTCTGGTAGGTAGCCTAGTTATATTCCCCTTTTCTTCTCGTTTTTTTCCCTCTTCTTTCACCAAGCAACCAGCCACTCTTTCATTGATTAATCAATCAAGCAATCAAACAATACGAAGCAATGTGAGAAAGAAACGGTGTTTCCAGAAAGTCATTTTGTATCTTTGCCATGAGCAGAACCGCGTTGAACCCACGTCAATCTGAGAAAGACAAATTGGCGTGTACCTTTCCACCTAACTGTAGATGCAGTGATGCACTCACCCAAAATAAGTAGAAATGTAGAAAAGGCTGAAGACACACTGGCCATTTACACTTTTGGTGTGGAGAGTAGCGAGGCCCGCACTAGTCTTTCCAATCCTTGAACCGTATGCACGTGGCAAGGCCTTACGTAGTCTTTCAGAAGTCCATTTTTGACCAAGTCTTTCAGAAGTCCATTTCTGACCAACAGTACCTTCTTCCCCTGAATACAACGCACGGGCCTTATAGCTGTGTTTAGTCTGAAAGACACCCCAAATACAGCTATAATGACCGTACGTTGTATTCGGGGGAAGAAGGCAGTCTTCCAAACCCATCCCCTGACCGTTGATTTCGACTTCCTAAATGGGACTGGATCCCTATTCATTCCTGTTGTTTCTTTTTTAAAACCACCAGTATGTTTCCCAGCTAGAAAATAAAAGTTGTGGCATGTATGCTGCCGTGACTGCCTGGACATCCATCCAGGCAAAATGGGCCTTGCATGCGACCCGTTTTGGCTGAATGGATGCCCCGGTACTTCCCAAGCATCGCGGCAGCGTGCATGCTGCGACCTTGATTTTCTTTTCTAGCTGGGGAAACGTACTTTCTAGCTGGGAAACGTACTTGTGGCTGAACCACCAGTACTTGGCCCAGCTATCGGCGGTGGAAAAGAATAGAGTAGAAACGTTTCTAGTGGGATGAATATGGGCGCTCCTGTAGTGGCCTGTACATTGCCTAAAATCGTGGCTTGTTAACCGGCACGACTTTAGGAAGTACTGGTGGTTTGAGATTGTTTGCTCTTTGCATTTGCATGGCACACGTTGCTATCATGTGCCTTTTCATGCTCAGCTGAACCCGGTCCAGTCTCTGTCCGCTGTTTGTTCCCCATCGGCATTGTTCGTAGGGCTGTGGTCGAAATGCAGTGTGAGAGCTCCACCACAACATTGTTAATTTATCTGTGACTGATGATGATGGTCCCGATACATTCAAAACGTTTGATCTGTCCGAATGTGCGTGGACCACAGTTACCGTCGAATAAATAGGTTTGGCATGTTGAGTAGTCGTGCGAGGACCAGTTAAAGACAAGTTCTCCTTTCGGATGACATGTGACCACGTGCCCCTGCTGCTGTCCATCTGAACTTTCTTCTTCTTCTTCTTCTTCTTCTTCTTCTTCTTCTTCTTTGTCTTCTTTGTATTAAGCTGTCTTCTCATCATTGGGGGACAACTTTTATTTTATTTTTTCTCTCAATTTTGCACTGCAGACCATGAGGACACTGGACTCGGGACACTGGACATACTAGCGAGCAGACCATCGGAACACTCATCGGGATAGTACTCGCGAGCTCTACTCTGTGCGGGGAGTAGTATGCAGGGTTCTAACCCCTAGTGAGAGATGGCAGGACAAAACCAGCCAGGCCAGAAGAGAAACAACTCCCCGAAGATTGCCTGGCGGTCTCTCAGTCGTGGAAGTCACAAAGGCAGCAGCAGGGGCGTGGTCACATGTCACCCAAAAGGAGGCGAAACCGAAGGACTGGTCCATGGACTGCTGAACATTCCAAATCTATTCGGACTGTCCCCGTGGTCCAGACACATTCGGACTGACCGAAGATGTCGAATGTATCAGGACCGTCATCATCAGTCACAGATAAATTAAGAAAATTGGAGAGGGCATCGGGACCACAGCCCCATGAACATGATGATGGGGAAAACGAGCTGACAGAGACTGGACCAGGGTTCCAGCTGAAAATGAAAAGGCACATGATAGCGACGTGTGCCATGCCAAGGCATAGAGCAAACCATCTTAAAAACAGAAACAAGAGGAATCAATATGGATCAAGCCCCATGATATGATCTCTGTTTACGTTCCCCCACCCAATCCGAGCAGAATGTGATTGCCCCTGCTAGATAACAAATTCTAAATTCCTAAAATGGCTCTTCTGGGGCCAAGTTCCACATGCGTCATTGAGCTATCTCAAGATGGATTTTGATCACGTAGGGTACAAGGCAACTGATGGTAAGCGTGGATGTCCTGAAGGATCGTAGGTGGGAGTGATTTCACCTTTATTTGGAATACATGAGTTCCGTTTTTTTTTTTGTTTTTTTTTTTTGGAAAAGATGAATCCTTTATATTATAACAGATTGGAGAGGCCGGGGACCCCGAAAGTACAGATGGGGCCGACTCCCAGAAACGGCAATAGGCCTTGTGTGTCTTTCAGGTCTTCAGCCAATGTGATATGTTCATCTTTCCCTCATTAGTAGTGACTGCCAACTGGTTGTTCAGAGCCCATGTCTTGCAGAACCAGAGAAAACCTCTGTTCTGGGGACCTTCCTCCCCCTTCCAGTCCGCCCAGATCATTCTTCTTATACTTCCTTTAATATTCGCTTGCTGCTGCTGGATCGGCAATTGTTCCCCTTTGAAGACCGTGGCATTTTGGGCTCGCCATATTTCCTGCAGGATAACCCCTCTACATACCAATGCCACGTATCCCCAACCTTCGGACAGCCTCGCCCCTGTGTTTGGCAAAATTCCGTACACAGACCAATCGTCCATCAAGGGGAAGGTGGCACCAGTCATCGCCTCCCAATGAGTTTGCCACCATTGCCATATCTCATCAGCTTTCGGGCAATCCACCCACAGATGGGCATTAGATTCCCAGCCCCACTCACACCTTTTGCAGGATGTTGAAAGGTTTATACCATGGAGCGAGAGCCATAATGCTGTTGGGATCACCATCAGAGATTGCATCCATAACAGGCTAGCTGTTCTCTGTGAGGGTAGGCGCAGGAGAGTCCTCCAGAGGCTCAGCCAATCAGGCTTATTAACTGCACCTCCCTTCAACTTGGCAAACCTCCGTCCAGCGAACTCCCTGGGCGTTTTGCTGATTGTAGATCTCAAGGATATTCTTCCTTGCTTTGAAGAATATTGAAGGAGCGGTACTGCTCTTGTCTGTTCCTCTCCCAATCCCTCGTTCCTCCAACCATGGCCCAGCGGTTCCACCCGAAAAGACTGCGCATTCCCCAGAAACTTAGCTTCGGAATCCTTGTTGTGACCGGAAACCAAAGCTCTTACCTCCGGACATCCTGTCGTAATCGGCACAGAACTCTCCTGTATGTAATGCCAGCTTATCTCCTCTTAGGCTCCATTATTCAACCTTGACACCTGCTTGGAGGTCTGGGCCCAAGACTTTCCATATTATCTGCTGGTCTCTGTCTGATCGAAGCCAGGTACCTGCTGTATTTTCTGTGTCCCTATGTAACAGGCGAACCCAGTGAACTGGAATGGCAGCCTTTATCATTTCATAGTTCTCAGCAACTTGTAGTCTCGGAAGGGAAGCATGAATCTGCTCATATGGATTCCAATCCTCCGTTTCGCTGTCCCATATGTGCTTAACTTGAATAATCCCCTTCTCAACCCAAGATCTACCGAAGTTTCCTGCCCCCTCTTTCGCCAGAAACTGCTGTTTATCTGGACGCAGGATACAGGGATTTTCGAACAGAACCTGGTTGGCTACCTCCTTTTTTGTAGAGGGTGGCCCCATTACTTGTGGAAACAATTGCTTCCAAGCAAATAAAATCCCCTTCCAGAGCCTTGACTTCACTCTTCTTTTAGCAGAGGAGGGAATCAGGCAACATATCCAAACATCACTGGGATTTTTCAGGGCCCATTCCCTACCCAGGATATATTCTGCAAGCCTGATCCACAGCTTGCTGGGATCCTCAAACATTGCCTTAATTATCCATTTAGCCAACAAAGCCAAGTTCTGATCCTGAGGATCCACGACTCCTAGACCCCCCTGCGAAGGAGGCCGACTGATGGTCTCCCATGCAACCTTTGTGATAAACCCTTGATCTTCATCTGCTGCACGTTTCCCAAAGATACTTTGCTGCAGCTCTCTTAATTGATGAATAGGCCTCCTCTCCCAGCAAACATATGGACAGAGGAAACCAAAGCAGCGAGAAGGCAAGTGGGGATAAGACAAGTGCCCTGCGGAACAAAGACAATTTATGATTTTTGACCCGTCTACTGATCCTTGCCTCCAACTACCTACCAACAGGCGATCTTGGGCTTTAGAACAGTCAGATAGTGACACCTATATTCCCCAAAAGCGATCTGAACTGTCGGCAGGGACTTCAGGGACTTGCCTCAAACCCCAATCCACCTTCAAAGCAAATGGGGCTGAGAGGAAAAATGCTGATTTATCCCAGTTTATTGAAGCCTCAGAAAGATAACAAGACTCATCGAAAACTAATTTCAGTTTGTTTAGAGAATGAGTTATTTTCACATGCCACTGTTAGATCGTTGGCGAGATCTCCTCCCTTCCAATGAAGATGAGGGGACAGACTAAGGCCTATGATCCTCAGATTGCATAGTGGGCCCCAACACCCCCATACACCACCCCAACATCCCCGAACCGCCCCCAACACCCTTCTTAAACCCTCCATAATCCCCTATATCACCCCCATACTCCAACCCATACCTTCGGCGCATCGCGTGTGCGCGAGCTACGCACATGTGGCGCATAGCACACCCACTAGCATGCGCGCGCACGTGATGCAGCATACCCTAATAAATAGGGTTAATTTTTTTTTTGGAGAGGGCTGGCTGAGGTAGCCTATGGTACCCCTCCCTTCCAAATTATAGAAGGGCACAGAAAAACAATTGGCCGCACATATCACTTGTTGAATAAGCTTTTTCCCGACGGACCCCAGCAATATATCTGCAAGAGTCCCAACGTCTCAAGAGACGTTCAGCAAATTTCGTGGGTGTGTGGAGCAGGCCAGCAATATATGTTCTGGATCCGAAGTCAGGTCTGCTTTCCAGCAGTTATGGGTTACAAGTTACAACTACTTACTACTGTAGCTCTCTCTTTCTTTTGTTTCGTTTTCCTACGAGCAGTGGCCCTAAGGGCCTTGCTCCACTCGTCATTACTTCCACAAAAAAACAAAACATATGGCGGCGTATGGTTCCATGTTATAGCAGAAGATTCATTCTAGTTTTGCACATTTGGTGAGTAGTGGAGGGAAGCCCTGAAAAGCACGTGGTGAGTTGGCCTGCTACTGCCCAGAAACTCGTGTGCTCAGTGGTCCCATAACTGCTGAAACACGGACCTTAATGTGAATCAACAGCATATATACTTGGCGTGCCATGATACTAGCATGGCATTGAGCATTACCTCGTTAAGTGGCCCTTGCTAATTATGTGCAGGGGCCTCTCGGATAACCCGTATGGGGAGATGCCTTCGAAAAATGGTGTGGGGGAAAAACTGCTGCCTTCGAAAAGTGGCGGCCGCGAACTGCCCCCCTACGATTACAAAAAAAAAGAGACAAAATGAACCAACACATTTTCCGTCCCTTCCGGATGGTGGCCAAAGGCCCAAAAAAATATGGGCCATTTTTATTTGGGTCGCCCAGGGCGTGAAAAAAAAACGCCCTGGGCCGCCCAAAAAAAAATTGGCCATTGGCCTGGGGGCCCTCCATCCGGACCGGTTACCGGAAAGTGGTATTGGATCCTGGATCCCGGAGAGTCCGGATCCCTTTCCGGGGGTCCGGATCGTAGCCATGGTTTAATTGCGACATGCAGTTCCCTTTCTGCGATAGGTTCTTCCAGCAACGCTCTGGTTGAGGTCGTGATACGAGCACTGCTTCTATTCCAAAAGGAGCAGTCCATGGACAGATCAGATCAAATTTGTCAAAAGGCCTTCTAGTCGTCACTATATCCCTAAAATTGCCTTAACCATTCCAGCCAATCCGCTTGCTTACGCTGTGATAGTTGCTCTGCTTGGAGTAAGGCCGTTTTTCTTTTCCCTGGCCAAAAATATTCCGGAAACAAGTCTTCGCCCATATTGGCTTCAACCGTGGAAACTTCCTTTAGGAGACAACTTTCTTCCCAGGATCTCTTTGCGGCTTTCATCCTAGCAAATTCAATCAACGCAGCTCGCACTATCCCAATGCCTACCTCAACCCAGGAGTCTTCTTGTTCAAACAGATCTTTCGTTGTCATCCAGGAAGACATCCGAGTACTGACCCATTTGGGGATGCTCTTGTCCTTTAATAGATTTACATTTAAGCGAAATGGTGGGCGTTCCTTCTCTACCAACTCTTAAGATAACATTAATCCACCCCTACCCCTGCCGTCATAAATTAGGGGGAGCTGGTAGCACAGGTCCATGAGGGCTACCGGTAGCACAGTGGGGGAAACTGGCGGAGTGGCAAAAGTCGAATTACCCCGGCGATTTATTTCGCGGTTCGAGTGATTTTTTTATTTTTTAAAAATATTTTTCCTGTGAAGATCACAACCCAATTTTCAGAGTTGTTGGGTCATTCTTCTGATCACAAAAAATCGCGATAGTTGGGTTACGTTTCCCGTTGGCCCATACATGGTAGAGTAGCAAAAATGAAAAATGTGACCAAACGGCGTGGCATTTACTTCACCGTCTAAATATTTGTTTTTCATTTTTGATATTTTTCGTGGAAAGATCACGACCTAATCTACAGGATACCAAATTTTCAGATTTTTTTGCCAATGTTTCTGAGCGCGAAAAATCGCCAAAGTTCGCGCTTGACAATTTTTGGAGCAGACCCGCCTGTACCTGCCGGTCACCGCCCCCCCTAAGAATCCGGTCCGTAAGGCCAGGAAAGTCCATTTTAGGCCGGCGGGGTTAGTGGTGGTTTATAATATATACCGGGTAGTGATCAAACAGATCTGAGATTTGATAGTCTGACGCAATACATCTATCCCAGATGTGGCCCCTGGCCAAAATAAAGTCCAAGTGCCTGCGTGGGATCGGGGCCTTTTTTGAGGGTCTAGGACCATGCCAAGTGAAGCCGTGCTCGTGGGGATGCATAATTCTGTAGTTATCCACAAGGCTTTGTGATTCCATCAGGGAGGACAACAATGTGCTCGTCAGTTCTTGGAGGTGCGGCGACTGGGGAGTCGAGACCTGGGTTTAGAGTTGTGTTCCAATCTCCAAGGAGTACCAGATTCTCAACATCTGGTAGTAAGGCCGGTAGATTCGCTAGGAATTCGGATGGATACAATACCCCAATCCATCAGAGAGGTCCTTGCCGCCTAACTCTTGGATGCGGTCCGAGCCTGATGCATGAGGAGAGTCCCCATCTGGCCCCGCTTCAGTTTCTGTCTGGGACAGACTTACCTGCTGAACCATCCTCCTAAATCTGTCCCCAGCAATCAGGGAAGCGGCTTCCACCCTACATAACCAGTCTGCAACGACCTTGGCCGTTAGACCAGGGTCCAATCGGATAGCCTGCAAGGAGTCCATTTTCTATAAGATGAAATCCTGGAGAGGGTATCAGAGCATCCGCCCCGAACACCAAGGGTGGAATACTGCTGGGACCGACTGCAAGCCGAAAAAGGCGATAAGCAGGAGGATCTTCCCCCCGTTTGGGAGTTCCGCTATATGACGGCCCATACGGGGTTCAGGTATCAATGCACACACGCCGGTGTGGTTCAGCACATAGGCTTGCGTGAGTTCCAGCATGGCCTCATCGGATAACCCATTGGTGATCTCTATCGAAGGCAAAGAAACAGATTCGTCGAGTGCTTTTTCAGTTAGGACCATTATTCTCTGGGCTGAATCCGAGAAATTCAGGGGAATAAAATATTCCGGTGATTGCCCCTTGACTGCATCAGCCTTACTCAGGGTGGGCATGGGGCCTGCCAAAAGAAGGGATTTCTTAACTGATCTTGCTGGGTGACCCCTCTTCTTCCCTGATGTCCTATCCTTGCTGCATTCTGGTTCTCCCAGACATTGTTCTTCTGCTGTAGGGACGCTGCTTGTATCATTCATTTTCGCTTTCTTACTAGGGGAGTACATCAACACTCTGTCAGCATCTACCATGCGGTCAAAAACAATACGCCCTTCTTGGAAAAGACCAGCTACTGCAAAATCAAGATTCTCTAGGACCTCCTTGGTTTCCTCCCCTGTCCCACCCTTCTCCGAAGTTGTGTTGAGGTCCAGCTCCCCCTCTGAATCACTATCAGAGTAGTCTGAAGATAGGGTCATAACCTCCCGTTCCGAGTCTGAGCCCCAATTCCTTCCTTCCCCTGGTGGGACACGTATGTCGGGGGGGTTGGGGAGTCTGTCTTCCAATGTTGCGCCTTGTCCTTTCATTTTCTACGAGTCCTTCCCTTTTTACTGCCAAAGACAAATGGGGACACAACAGGTTTATTCTTTTTATCCCCCGTGACCATCTTCTTCCCTTTTTCACCTAGATCATTAGCCTTCTCCACCCCTTTCTCAACGTCTACATCCATCACTGTATCATGAGGAATATCCTTACCGGCATCCCCGGCTCCTTGAACTTTCTCCACTTGAGTGGGGGGAGAGATTTCCATCTGGGCTTTTTTAGGGACGTTTGATGAGGGACTGGGATTCTGAGAACCACTTTCAGAGCCCTTGGGAAGCTATTTCTCCACTAAAGGAGACTCGTCTTTCTGGGGAGTCTTCTCTTTGAGAGGAGATGGCTCCTGAGTAGGAGCCTTCTCTTTGAGGCGTGTTTTCCCTTTCTCCAACGATTTCTCCTTCTGTGGCACTTTCTCCTTGGCCGGGAGTTTCTCCTTCACCGGAGCTTTCTCCGTTCAAGGAGACTGCGTCCCACCTCTTTTGGGGTCACATGTCTTCTTCTTGAATGGGCAGGATTCATCCGTGTCCTTATGAAAAAAACGACGATACCTGGGGCACCAAGGCGTCCCCGCACAAACTTCATCAAGTTGAACATAGCCATATTCGAGCAAATCCACAATCAATTTTTTTTTGTGATGTAATTTTGCTGATGGCATCAGGTCAAAACCGGATGTCGCGGAGGTCCGGAGACGGAGGCTTCTTTTAGGGCGGGTAGTCTTGTTGGATCGGTCCATGAACATCTTGGACTGCCCCCTTCAAGAGTCCCAAAGCTCCTACCGGAACTTCCAAGCATCTGATCCAGAAATCATTTTGACGCATCGCGTCTCGCCAGTCCGCCAGTTCTTGCTCGGAAATCCAAGGGCGGAAGGAGATTGAATACAATGCATCATCCGTTGTAATTTCATCTCGTCCTTTTCTCGACATCCATGCAACTATCTTACTATCCGACGCTACATACGTGACTAGATTCTTACCCTCGTTTCGAAAGACCCCATGTTTGGGTGCTGCGCCTGTGGAACCTGACGCGGCCCAACCATTCTCGTAAATCCGGACTAACTGGTTTTTATCATTCGCTGGTAATGACGTGGCATCGTCCCCAAAGTTTATCATGACCGCGTGTTCATGCAGCCAGTCAACTTGGACTTGATAAACATTTTGATTGACCACTACCCGTACAAAGTCATCCCCCTCGATAACTGTACCTGGAGCTATTCTTTCCGGTAAGATACCATCGCGAAAGCAAGAGTTGAACAGTTCCGGGATTTGTACCCTTTCCTGGTCAGAGAGGGAGGAGGAGATCGTACGAACGGCAGTCGAAGAAGACGCATTTGAATTCAACCCTATGTTAGAAGGTAAGGCAGCCATTATGGCTGCAACAAGGTTAATAGAAAGTAGATCGTAACATCTAACGTTCTAATCAGAGATGTTAGGAGGCTTCAATAAATATGGTGAAAAAACAGCAGCCCAGATCGTGAGCCCGAGAAATATACCTTCCCCTGTGCGGCCTCCGTTCTGCAGACACCTTGCTATGTCACCTCATTGAAACGGTATTCACCAATTCGTGGTAGCTGATGCAGGTCCCAGGGCTCGATCCCAGGTTTCCCAACTTACCTGTGTACAATACCTGCGTCAACTCGAAGAGTTGAACCCGCGACCTGTAGAACCGCCAGTGGTAGGTAGGTCTGTTGTAGGTCTATAGGTAGCCAGGATTCGATCCGTAGCCCTGTAGATTAGGAGGCTAGCTGCAGTCCTTCTAGAAGGTTGGCAAGTGGGCAAGTGGTGTGACTAAAGCAAGCCCATGTTGGAGACAAGGACAAGTGGCAAGGTCAAATAGTAGGACCCCAGTGCAACTGCACTGCGTCGTAGGGTCGTCGTCATACAGTCAAGGGAGAGTCTAGAAAGTACCAGTCCGGTCCAGCAAGTACCACGGGGGGGACTGTGTGCACCATGGGCCAGGGATACAGGGCAGACCAACGCAGCGCAGAAGTATAAATCAAGAGGCTGCGTCCAGCCATTCATTCATTCCTGCGGATGCCATGGGGAAGCGCTGCCTTAGCAGCTTGTGCGAGGAGGTATGCAGTGTGCCCGAAGACGAAGTGGGCAGAGAAGTGTAGTGTAGCGATAGGTAGTGGCAGCTAGCGCTGCCATAGCTGTAGCATAGCGTGTGTGTGTGTTGCGTATGATACTGAGTGTTGCGTGTGGGACATCCAGGGTGATCCAGAGTGCGAACAGTGAGTTGTGTGGGCGCCCAGTCGCCATAGCCAGTTGAAGAGATGTCGCCAGTTGCTGTATCGCTGTTTGCATGCAAGACAAGTGTGAATAATCGGAGTATGAATGCATCATACGCGAAGTACTTGGAAGTCTGGATGTGTTGTCCGCCAATCCTCAATAGAGTTACCGCAGGAAAACATCATCGACATGGCCGAAGAAAGCGTCCAAACCAGCCCGAGAGCACCTCTTTAACTGCTTGGCTGATCTCTCCTCCAACTCAGCCCAACCGTTCGCTGAGCTGACTTCCCACCTACCTCCAAGTTCTTACAGGTGACTGTAGTGAATATGGTGAAGGCATAGTCTTACCCCATCAGTAGTGGTGGAAGGTAGAGGTTCCAAGGGTTCGGTTGTTCGCAGATGAAAGTGGTAAACTCATTGCCGTGTCAGACGAGTAATCTCTGACCTTATTACTTCACTATATGTGGGAAAGTCCTAAGTTCCTAACCTATTTATTGAATGAATTTCAATATACAATGGATAATCTGCAGGAAACCAACATATGTCTGTGCAGGATCCTCAGAGACTATGCTTGAAGAGTCCGGACACCAACATGTTACACGTCCCATTCCCGGGCCTACACCATCTCTCTTTTCGCTAACGATGGGGAAGAGGCTATGGTGGAGGGTCCAGACCGAGATGTCGAAGAGATTCGAAAGCGATGGAAGCTCACAGGGCCGTATACTGAGCCGAAGCGCTAAACCTAACCCTAGCGCTAGGCGCCGCCGAAGCGGCGCTTAGCGCAGGCGGATTAGCGCACGGATTGGCACTCGGATTAGCGCACGCCCGTCCCGAGTGCTCCCTCCACTTCCTCTTCGTGTGGCAGGCAAACTCACGTTTTAGTCACCGCATTTTTTTTTTCCTCTCGTAAGTTCCGTTTTGCCTGTGTAGGCTATGCACTTCTTGAAAATTTTTGACTACTCCTGGAAAAAAAAAAGGGAAGCAACTTCTGTTGAGCTAGCTGCCCCACATGAAAAGGGGGGGGGATTAGTTCAACTGTTCACGAGAAAGAAAATAGTTGTCTGTTGAAATGGGAAGGATGTGTGTGCCGTCATCATTGTCTGACAGCTAGCACACACACACCCTTCCCGAAACACTAGATCTGGTGGCCAAAGACGGTGCATCAGCACCTCATTGAACGACAGGAACTGAACTGGTGTGGTGGGAGTTCCGAACAGGGTAACGGGCCATTCTGGTTGTTGTCTTTTTACGGCGGACAAGCTGACACAAATCTGTCTTCTCTGGTTGTTGTCTTTTTGCGGCAGACAAGCTGACGCAAAACTTTTATCTTTTTCCCGTCATAAATCAACCACAAGTCAGACACCTGTTTTTTTTATTGTTTTTTTTTAAAACAAAACCCAGAAACTGTTATTAGAAATCAAGGAGAGATCCAGCGGCCTAACTCAGTTGGTAAGGCTTGCAAGTGGCATTCAGGAGGTCGTGGGTTCAATCCGCATTGGCCTCATGCACCTTCCTGGGCATGTTTGGCGCCCGCCACCTTGAGATAGACCACTGGATCCCCCGACTGGCATTTAGCAGAGTCTGCTGATGTTCATAGGGGAGGGGACCTGAGGGGAGGCACAGGGATTGGTCCTGTTGGCATGGTCCCTGATGCTACCGGCTGTCCCCTAGCCGGTATCGCCCACCTGCAGGTCGTGAACACGGTTCTGGCTGCTGAGGGGAGGCACAGGGATTGGTCCTGTAGGCATACAGCTGTCCCCGTATGCCTACAATTAGGAGTAGTGGTAGGTAGGTAGTGTGAGGTGAAATTGAGAGAAGAATATAGCTTTTTTGAAAAAAAAAAAAAAAAAGAAATCAAGGAGAGGGAGGCCCGGAATTCCTCCACAAACAACCCAGAAATATAACTTACTGGGACCATTACCCAGCTTAGGTGCAGGCGTTCGTATTTGTCCAGGGACAGAAATGGCAAAAACGGGACGGGTGTCCTGACCTTCAACCAACCCTGGGAATAAAAAAAAACTGCCACGAGGCCTTCAAAGCCACACGACCCCAAAAACGAAACACCACCATAAGAAAAAAAGACCTCATGAGCCAAAAGCCAAACAAGCCAAAATTCGCAGTGTCCAACTAACTGTTGTCGTACCCTAAGAGCTAGTATCCTATCCCTATACTAAATTATCGCATTCATATGAACAAAAAATTACCTTGTTGGCCAAAAACCCAAACAATGATTTTAATCGTCTGTATTTGAAGACGTACTAAAATCTTTCTCGATTTATAAAAAAAGACTTTTGAGACCCTCGCACTTGTGATCTAGCTCAACTCAACGGTGCACGTGGGGCTTGGCCCGTGGGGTGTTGTCGGCAGAAAATGAAAAAGGCACATGATAACCAAGTAAGCGCAGTAAAGAATGCCAAAGCAGAGTTAACTCGAAGAAAATAAAGAAACGCAAGTCAAGATGAAGGTGGTAGGAGCAAAAAAAAAAAACACCTGCTGTTCCGACTTGGCTTTACCAAAGCAGAAAACTGCTGAGTGAAGAAGGTGGTAGGAGCAAAAAAAAGGATCAACCTGCTCATTCTGCGCCTTTTTGTTTTTTGCTTTTCTTACCTGTCCTTTCCTTTTCTTTGTTTGTCCTCCCTTTTCCTGGCATCTTCGTGTCTTGTTACTCGTGCCTTACATGTCTAGGTAGATGCATGATGATAACAAAACGTCTGGCTTGTCTAGCTGCATGTACCATCTTCTGCCGAACACGGCACACCCGAGTGTATACCATCGATCTTTTCGGCTCAGTATGTTTGAAGGAAAAAAGGAGGGTAGGACAATCTTGTGCTGTGCTCTTCCAGCTGGGCTTCCCTCCAATGCCTTTCACTCCTTGGTTGTTCCCCAAACCTCCTTCGCCTGGACAACGACAATGGAGGTGCATTCTGATTAAGATCACCACCGCTACCGTTCTCATATGTGGGGCCACGGGCCTTAAATTCAAATTCGGCCGCCGCGTGCCGTCGATGAAAAAAATATCGACGGCGGTGTGGCGGCTATTTTTCAGGAGTAAGCTACTAGATGCCTGCAGCCGACATATGGGAAAGCTAGCGGTGGTTTAAGGCTTATTTACTGCAAATGGGATCTTTCCGTCCTCCACACTTAATCGCTCGAACTCCACACCCGCACTTGTTTTGCACTCATTTTGTTTCTACTGCAAATAGGATATTTCGTCCTCCACACTTCTAGAACTCCAAAACTGCCTGCTGGAGGCAGCACCTGCATTTGTTTTGCACTCGAGCAGACACTTCAAGTCTGATTTATCGCCAGAGTGGACCCGCACTTGTTTTGCACTCGTTTTATTTCTACTGCAAATGGGATATTTCCGTCCTCCACACAAAATCGCTTGAACTCCAAAACTGCCCGCTGGAGGCAGCACCCGCATTTGTTTTGCACTCGAGCAGACACTTCATGTCTGATTTATCGCCAGAGTGGAGCCAAAGGTGTGTGACGGGAAACAGAGGCCTCTCCTATTCGGCATTTAAGGCCGAAGGATGATTCATATGTGAGAGTTGACTCGACTTATAAATAAGAAATAATGGGGGTCAGAATGGTACATACTACATTCTGACAAGGCTAGTTTTGAAACTCCTAATACAAACGAGATATATTTCTGCCGTTCACCGTTTGCAACATTTGGAAACTATGCATGCTGGAGGGAGGGCATGATCTGTACCTGGACGTCAAGATGTCCAGGTGCATTCTGACGGACTCGGTTTGAAACCCGTCCAAATAAAGCGAAGGGGTCCTCCACCCTTGCTTTTTGAACATGGGTGAGGTTTCAGTGACATTTTTCCGTTTTGCCGTGACATCTTGTTAGAGTTTTCCTTTTGTTGGAGGCCTTCCTTCCACAACAGGCCAAACGTTCTTTGCACAAAATACACACCCAATTTATGTATTGGGTGAGTAGTTGAATGATGCCTGGAATCTGGAAGAGAACTTCCAAATCGAGATTTTGTCCAGCGGTTGCCTAAATTGCCCCGAAGTCCAGTGCAGTTCACGCAATTTGGATCCCAGTCAGCTGGTTTTTTTTTTTTTTTTTTTTTTTTTTTTTTTTTTTTTTTTTTTTTTTTTTTTTTCCTGTCCCTGAAAGTGGTTGGTGTGTTACCCACATGAGCTGATTATTTGTTTCCTCCCTGAAATTGGCTGGCATGGCATCAGCAGCAGCTGATTTTTGTTTTTGGTCCCCGAAATTTTGCTGATGTGGTAGCCGTGTCAGCTGGTTCTTGTTTTCTCCCTGGAACTGGATGATGTGGCATCCATGTCAGCTGATTTTGTCTTTTTTTTCCCAGATTCTCTCTCTCATTCCATCCAAGAATCATCACAAAGCCTCCATGTCAGAAAACTACAATCCGAGAATGCTGAATGTTTCTGACAGCATGGAGGAATTAGGCCCCTCCAGAGTGACACCTAAAATATGTGGGGTGTTATGATCCTGGTCAATTTTGAAGTACACATTTGAGAAAGTACAATGCTGTCCAATTGCAAAAAGAAATGAATGAACTTGAGAGGAGAGAGAGGGAAAGAAGAAGAAGAAGAAGAAGAAAGAAAGAAAGAAGAAGAAGATGTACAGCAGCAAAGACCACTGATAATTCCCTTCTTCTTCGCCAACCACGGTCCTCCTCCTTATCTCCTCCCTTTTCATTCAAACGAGAAATGACAATAATAATGTTGAATTGGCTGAACCAGAATCAATGTCCGAATCTGCCAGGGCCTTGCCCTGCTGTGCAAATGACAACACAAAGCAGCTATGGCTGCTCTAGCTCAGGCCACCATGCCTAATGCCTCGAAGCTTCTTGGTGTAGCTCTACCCCAACTGGGGCCTTCCAGATGCAGCGCCCACCAAGGTGATGAAGATGGCATCCACCATAGCCAGGTAAGTACCTCTGTCGCTCTCCCTCTTCCTAGTCCCGTCTGCCTCCGCCTCCAGCCCGTGCTCCTCCACCACGGCTATGGTGGAGAGCTGGGTGCTCTGTCCTCCCCAGCAGTGCTGCTCCAGCTAGTGTTGCTCCAGCCAGCGCTCCAAGCAGTGTGTCGTCAAACTTGCACACCGAAGAATGAGGCGGCGCACTTCGCTCCTCCTGGAGATATAGCGGCCTGCTTGCCTCTTGGGCGGTGACTTCCTAGGCCGCGCAACGTCCAAGCAACCGGTACCTCCCTCCCGTTCGGAGGGAAACATCATTGCGGACTGTGGTATTCCCCGTACAGGCCCTAGACTCAGACTGGTTGGACTGGTACCCGCCTAGACCTAGCCTACAACTACTGGGCCTCTAAAAATGCAAACTTTGTCTTCTTCTGCTCGTCCTTGAGTACCCAGCACATCTACCTCTACTTGGTGTGGTACCGACCTATCTGAGTGTTTTTCCGCTGCTGTCGCGGGCTTCTTTCCTTGCCACTTGAGTGTTTTCCCCGCTGCAACCCTCAATGTCACGGCCACCGGTAAGTACGGGTTCTCTAGGTCCCCCGTACGGACGGGTACCCTTGTGGGTCACACACACTCAATCGACAAGCACTCAGGCAGGCACTCAGACCAGCAAGCACGACACACACGGACTCAGAAAACTCGGCAACAAGTGGGAAACTCAGCAAGGCATACATTCCATCAGCAAAACTCAGAAATCAGCTGTGTTTCAGTCTGGGTTTGGCAGGTCCTTACGGGTGCCTGTTTTGGAAATTTAGACTTCAGGAATGCCTGGAGGGCATCATGGTTCCGTTCAACCTGAGCAAGTTGCAGAGGGGCAAGGCACTGGTTTTGAGAACGCCCCCCCTGTAGACTTTACTTTGACTATCTAATTCATCCTGCACACTGGTTCTGCAGCCTACCTCTATCATTTATGCCCCTGGACGAATCGTTACAGCAGGTTAGACCTTCCTGGCAGTGGTGTCGTCAGGGATCTCTCGCTCTCTGTTGTGAATGTGTATGTGTGTGTCTGTGTTTAAAAAAACCCGAATTCTCTCTCTCATTCCATCCAGGAATCATCACAAGGCATCCATAAAGCAAAAAAACAAAGAACAGTATCGTAGAAGATGCAAGGTTGGCCACGCTTGTGTGGTTCAGCACCAAGTGCCCACAGACCCGGCTGCCGTTGAACACTTGCACATATACAGCTTCACGCTTGTGTGGTTCAGCACCAAGTGCCCACAGACCCGGCTGCCGTTGAACACTTGCACATATACAGCTTCCTGATGAGTTGGTGAAACTCCGACGAAACAGTTTGTCAGAGCCCCTCGTTTGTTGTCATCTTCTCCCTCTCTGCCTATGGTTTACCGGGCAGTTCTATATGTATATTTCAGAATCGGTAGAGGGATGGAAGGCAAAGGCAACTTACCTAAGACAGAAGACTCCACCAGCAAGAAAGCACTTTCCCCCTGCTCTAGGTCCAAAAGAACTTGGAGAGCCCTCGTGTCAGCCTACAAACCAGAAACGGAAACAGAAGACTCCACCAGCAAGAAAGCACCAACCCAATCTCCCAAGGTCCGAAAAAACTTGGCAAGCCCTTCGAGTCAGCCCTCAAAACCATACAATATTGCAAAATTAATTACACAAACACGAGAGCAATGGCACAGCTATTCATCCCAAACGACTCACTCACGTCACCACCATCTCTATCACTCCATGGCTAGACATCCTCCAGAGTGTGTGTGTGTGTGTGTGTGTTGGCTGGCATCTAGACACAACTCCAAAGAAAAAGCATGATTGGGACAGAACATTTCATGAGACTTTCACGGACTCATGAGAAGCTTTTTTTTTTTTTTTTTTTTTTTTKTGCGTGTGAATTCTCTCTCTCATTCCATCCAAGAATCATCACAAATCAAAAACAAAAAATAGAGACACATTGTAGTCGAAGATGCAAGGTTGGCCACGTTTGTGTTGTTCAGTGCCAAGTGCCCACACACCCATCTTCCGCTGAAGCGGCACACTTGCAAATATACATATATGCTACGGTTTTCTCTGGTCAGGTCGAGGGTCAGTGGTCGCCGGTCGGGGCTATCAGTTCGCGGCCATGCTGCGCCTCTAGTGCCAGTGCCATGTTCGGAGTGTATATTTTGGCTGTGATACCTTTCTTTGTTTTGTGGGGGTTTTGCTGGCTTGTGATGGGGTGTGAACCGACAGGCTGTAGAGTTTTCCATCTGGTGTGGGTGAGTGCTAGTCTGCTTTGATCTTCATCACAGGTGCCATGAGGGCAGTGGTTGGTGCCCACCTCAGGGTATCAGTTGTCGGGCAGTCACTGGTGCTTAACCACAACCGGGGTTCAGGTGGATTATCACTTACAGTGTAATCAGTTGGGGGATTCTGCACACTGTTGAGGGTTCAACTTCCTGATATGTGTCGTTGAAACTCTGATGAAACAGTTTGTTGTCCTCTTCTCCCTCTGTGCATACGGTTTACCGGGCAGTTCTGTTTGACAATATGAACAGTTTGGGCTTGCAACACCATGTGGGTGATCTGTAAATTGTTGGCGAACATCCAACACACCAGCCTGAGAACCTCACCAATCGTTGTGGTGTAACGGCAACTAATATCTGTCTTCACATTCTCCACCGGCCGTTTTATACACCTTCAGACTTCTTTGCAATCGCCCTTCAGCTTGATGCTGATCTTCCCCAACTAAAGTCAGAGGATTGTAATTATACTAGGGAAGGAGGCTTTACCATTGCTGTCATGCAAGTAGCAATGAGGGACCCTCAACTTGAACTACACAATGCTCGAGCACGTGAGTGGTCTAATCTGTACATGCTGCGCATCGACGTGCGCTGCACCGTGCACACGTGCCGCACAGCGCACGACGCGCTTGCACTGGGTGTGGCGCACTAATGGGTCGAGGGAAAAAAAAAAAAAA
>BFEA01000665.1:642457-658127 GCA_003427395.1 Chara braunii | reverse complement strand
GCGTGCACGTGTGCGCGCACCAGAGATCAGCTTCAACAGGAATCTCAGAGGTAAGCCCCATGAAAATGCAGGGAAAAAAAAAGCTGTCTTTGCACAGGTTTCTGAGGTGAGTCTCAAAACACCCCCGACCCCCACCCCCTTAACCCAAACCCCCCGAACCCCCGATCCCCCCACCCCGACTCATTTCTCCCATTTTCCCCTCATTTCCTTGCGAGCGAAGCCGCAACAGGTACCCTTGTCTCATATATGCAAACAGGTGGCAATTCACACTGGCGCAGTGCGCCCACTCAAGCTCTCAGATATGGACAACGAGAACACAGTTCCGATGCAAAGTTCACTCAACAGGCTATGGCGCATCAGCGCCTGTACAACCCAACTCTTGTCACCACGTCCAACACCACCATTTACACACACTCAACTCTTCTCGACTCTGGATCACCCTGAATACTTCCACACACACACACTCTACCTATCTTACACCTAGTGCGGCTATGGCCGCTCTATCCCCACTACCTATGGCTACGCTCAGCTTGAGCTCTCCCTCCTTCTTGGGGACAAAAAGAACAGGTGCTCCAAATGGAGATGAACTGGGCCTAATCCAGCTGCTTGCGCAGCTCCTCTAAGTCCCTTGGGGACATTCTATATACAACACCCTTAGGAGTCCTACTGCCAGGCTCCATCTCTATACGATGCTGGATCGGCCGCGGTACTACTCCTGTCGGCGGCTTAGCTAGGCCTGTAAATTCCTCCAGCAGCTTGGCAATAGCAGGGTCTATGGGTCTCTCTTCTTTAGGCTCAGTGACTGGCCTCACATAGGCTACAAAAACCTGCTCTTCTAACTGCTCCTTTACTATACGCGCGAAAGCGGGAGCACTGACACAGCAATGTGCTCGTGACACATGAAACAGGTGAGCAGTCCTAACTTCACATGTGGGACTATGGAGCCTACACTCGTGTTCTCTCAAATGGAGTGTGGCCCCTGCTGCCTCTCCCCAGTCTATTCCTAGGACTATATCAAAAGGAAGGTTGTCTTCCACGAGGAGAGTCAGGGAATGGAGAACTTTCTCCACCCTCCTCCCATCTTTCTCTAGGCGAAAGTACGCCTGGACTCCCTCAACGTAATCCTCGACTCGCATAGTGGGATTGTCTGCGAGGATACTGACCATAGGGTCTTCTAACTTTTGGACTTTCAAATTCAGCTTCAACTTCTGCAGTGCTTTTCTACTGATATAGCTGCGGGTGGCCCCACTGTCTAGAAGGGCCCCTACTCTACCTCTGAAAATCTCTACATCTACTAAAACTAGTTGTCCTTTCGCATCCTTTTTCATCTTGGCCCAGGCAGGCATCCTCTCCTTAACTCTTCAGCCACGCCTGTGAGGGAAGTACCTAGAGAGACTCTAACACAAGCAGTCTTTGGACAGCTATCTAGGTATTGGCCAACAACCTCTGTCGTAGGCTCATGTGGTTTGGGAGTTCCTCTGTGGTGCGCACACTCTTCTCCACATGGCCTAGGGATAAGGGCAGTTGCGACCGCTACCGACGGTTGCCTTTTGCTGCTTGTGCAGCATACCGGGCTTCTCTATACATTGGACAATATTTAATTATGTGGCCAGGATCACCGCAGTAAATGGACTGATCTTGGTCCACATGACGCTGCCATACTGGTCCAAGCCCAGGTCTTCCCATGGCCTGCCCTGTGGCAAGTCAGGGTGCCATCCACCTCTTCTTGGAGGTGACCGATAAGATCGTGAGCGGTTTGGCGGGGGACCTTGACCCCTACCTCCCTCTTGCCGGTTTCCCCTACTGCCAACCCCTTGAGCGCCTTGTCCTCGGGCGCCTGAGGCCTGGCCCCCTTGGCCCTGACCTGTTCTTCCTTGCGGCCTCCCTCCAGCCGCGACAACAGCGTAGGTCCTCCCCTTACCCACACTACTGTCCTCCTCCTCCAGGCCCCACTCAATCTGGCTATACGGGACCTTGTCCATACCACCCTCATCCAAAGTAAGGATCAAATGCTCCTTGGCCGGCACTTGACCTGAGATGGTACAACCCTTCCACTTTTTGCCCTTGTCTAAGTCCTTGTGCCAGAAAGTGGAAACTGACATGGACTGTGCCTCGAACAGCACCACCTCTCTACTCAACCTATCATATGCTATGGTGGGTTGTCGACTCTTTTCGAAGAAGTGCCCACGTAGGGGCTCTGGCATGGCACGATAGAAGAGGTTGACCAACTGGGCCTCGGTGACCCCGTGGTCTGGGACTCCCACAAGCTCGTCCATGACGCCCTTGAGTCCCCTTGCACTCCTCCATTGGCGTGAGTGGATAGTTTGCAGTTTGTCAGAGGCCTTGACGCCTCACGTGGCATCTGCAAATCGCTCTCGGAGTAATCTAAAAATTTTAGGAAGAGGGGTAAGTTTGGAGTAGGCTACCATATTATTTTCGCACTGTGCAGCGCGAGAGACCTGGCGAAACTGGCGGCTTCATCCTTGAGGGCGTGGAATGCAATGAGGACTTGTTACTCAACAACGATCTTTTGCAAATACACATAGGTATTCACATTCGCCTCCCAGTTATCAAAATTTTCTTCCTTCTTCCCACTGTAGGGTTCAGGAAATTTGATATTCATGGGCTCTCTACGGGGGCGTACCTCCTCTTCCTTAGGAGCAGCCAGCTTTGCGCCCTCAATGGCGCCTGTGCAGAATTTTTCGGTGCCGTTTATCCTCGCCTGCATCTTTGCACCTACGTGCAGCATCATCTCACGTGCAAAATCCCTAAATCCCAGGCGAATGGAGTGTAACGCAATATCCTGGGCTTTAGCAAACTGATGTTGCTCGTCCCAGGCCCTAGCTAGGAGTTCTATGTTTCTTGAATAACATCTAATTTTCCCCGTATGTTTGCTTGCGCTTGAATCTTCTCCCTTTGCGCCTTTATCACCTCCAACTCCCTCGCCATTTTGCTTGCCTCATCCATCCTCCTCTTCTTGTCCCTAGTGAGACACAACTTCCACTGTAACTTCTCCTCCTCTATAGTCTGGCATCTCAAGGGGTCTTTTTCTGCCTCCCACTCCTTGATAACTGCTTCCTTCTCTTCTGAGGGAACATACAACATGGCTTTTTCCTCTTCTCCCAGAGACAAATTTGCTACCCACTCAGAAATCTTTTTCTCCATCCATGAATCCTCCTTTGTGCCACTGGATTCTCCTCTCTTCCCTGCACCTCTTCTGAACAAGGGCTCTTCCTTTTCCTCCTCTTCTATCTCTTCCTCTTCTACAACTTTCATTTTTTCTTCCTCCTCCTTCAATCTCTCCATCTCTTCCTCCAACTTCTTCCTCTTCGCCACCTGCTCCTCCTGTAGGGCCAACTTTTTGGCCTGTCTAATTAACTCCTTGGTCTCTTTCTCTTTTCTCTCTTGCAATATGGCGACATCTTGGTCTTCCTGAGCTTTCGTGTAAGGGGTGGTACTCTTTCCACTACGTAGGTCAACCATGGTGAAAGGTGCACAACCCAGAATCAGTTCCACTCCTCACCACTTAGACTCACACCCCTGACTGACTTAACTTAGGACTGACTCAATCTAAGGACCACAAAATCTTAATAAGATCCTGTCAACTAGGGTCTCTAACCTAGACCTAAACTAACGCTGTCACTACAAGACTTACTGCTGATCAGGAGGCATTTAAGGAGTTCCCCCGTAACTCCTCAGGAATTATTTAACGTCGCAAACAGGACGATGCGATCAGCAAGTCCTCTCAAGACTTAGACAGCTTGTTGTGCAGCCCACAGCTCGGATTTTGGGCCTACTGTGCCACACCGAGCAGCCCGCCGGTCTATACCGGTCCTTGGGAGTGTTCGTGTCGTCCTGGTCAGTTGAGTCGTCAGACACGTGTGGGTTTGGTCAACAAAGCTCTATGACCTCATTCACAAAGTTCCTATCACCTGGACAGAAGAGACTCGATGCAGAAAGAAGAGACAGACAGACTCAGCAAGTACCATGGGGTGAGTGCACAT
Organism: Chara braunii; assembly: GCA_003427395.1. NCBI lineage: Eukaryota > Viridiplantae > Streptophyta > Charophyceae > Charales > Characeae > Chara > Chara braunii. Next base: position 654,123 of record BFEA01000665.1, on the reverse strand, counting down.
CCATAGGGCGAGGGAATAGGTTGAAGGCTTGGCAAGAATATACCAACTCCAGCTTGGTCAATTTCGTGGTCAACAGCCCCAGTCAACGCTTGGTCAACTCGATGGTCAACGCCTTGGTCAATGCCAGTCAACTTGTCGGTCAACTCTTCGGTTAAAGTCTTGGTCAATGTTGGTCAACTACTTGGTCAACGCCTTAGTCAACCCTCAACTCGGCTATGGCTGTTGACCCCCTTTCTTCCTCGCCAACCTTCTTGTCCTCCTCCCTCCTTACTTCTTTCTGTTTCTTTCTCGCTTCACCCTGGCTATGTCTTCCTTCTTCTTCTTTGTCCCTCCTTTCTTCTTCCTCAGCTATGGTTTCTCTCTTCTTCGTCCCTCCTTCCTTCTCGCTTCACCTTTCTCTCTCTTGGTAACCCTGTGTCCGAGCTCGGTGGCTATGGCCGCTTTCTCCTTGGTCCGCACAACAATCTTGTATCACTCCTCTCTCTCTCTCTCTCTCTCTCTCTCTCTCTCTCTCTCTCTCTCTCTCTCTCTCTNTCTCTCTCTCTCTCTCTCTCTCTCTCTCTCTCTCTCTCTCTCTCTCTCTCTCTCTCTCTCTCTCTCTCTCACTCTCTCACTCTCTCACTCTCTCTCTTCGTCGTTGTCTTCTATGCAGGTACGCGGCACCTTCTCTCCCCAACGCAGCTATGGCGGACTTCACATCTCCCTCGATGCACCTCGGCTATGGCGCCTGACTGGCGCGCGTCGCTTCTCCTGCTGGCAACGACGATGGCACGTGGGGTAACGGGAACCAGCTCTGATACCACTAGGCAACCTAGGAATTCAAAAATGCGACGTTCTGGGTTCTTCGGGCCGAAATGGCTGGTGGCGCCATCCAAAAGAAAAGAAATGTCGCCATGGCAGGAGTGAGCAAGAGATGGGGGAGAGATGGGAGAGAGATGGGGAAGGCGTAGTAATTTGGGGGAGAGGATGGGACAGAGGAATGGTGGAGAGATGGGGAAGAGACGGGTGCAAGATGGGCAGGAAGTGGGGGGAAGATGCTGTGGATATATGGTGGGAGAGATGACGACTCCCAAGCACTTCGATGCTCGAATTGCTTCCACTCCGAAAATCGAAGTTTGCCCCATGTGTGGCTGCCTTGGGGTGGACAAATGGTGAACAAAACGTGGCTCATTCTGGACCGTTAGACTGCCAACACCTAATGCCCGGATTGGGTTTTATTCATACTTGTGGCGCATCGCGATGCGCTGTACTGCACACGTGCGCCGCACCGCGCTTCCCACACAACGCGCGCGCACTTCATGCGGCGCACCTCCAAAAATGGGGGTCAAAAAAAAAAACAAAGCTGTGAGGGGCGGTAGTAGACCCGGCCCCCTGCTCGCGTAAAATGAGAAACGACCATTCAAATTTTTTTTGGAGGCCGCGCGTTGGCCTGAAAGATTTTAGTAACCTGTAGTCCGGGTAACACTCTGTGTGACATTGTATGGTAGGGTTATTGCCGTCTGTATGGTAGGGTTCTTGCAGGCCAGATTCAGTCATGATGAGGGTCGTGATCTCTCAAAACGACCTCTTCTTATTACTTCTGTAGTAGAAAACAACGGAACTGACAGCCGTTTTTTCTGGAATTTTTTTTTATAGAATTTCTTTGCACGAGTGAAGCCCGGCGCGTCCAACCTGTCAGAACCTCAACGGTAATGTTCACCAACGGGCTCGCTGCACAACTCTCGACATGCACAACAAGACATAGGGCCTCGCTGCACTACTCTCAACATGCACAAAACACAAAAATATTGGCGGTGTATCTTTCCATATTCTAACGCAAGATTCACTCTCGTTTTGCAGATTTCCAGAGTAGTGCAGCGAGGCCCATATATGGCAATGTATCTTTCCATGTTCAAGCGGAGGATTCAGTCTCATTTGTTCAAGGATTCTAAAAAAAAAAAAAAAAAAGTTTCCAGAGATACGTTACGTGCTTACTGGATTCATCGGCCCTTCGTTCTCCACCACCCAACGTATGAATGAATCTTCCGCCAGAACATGGAAAGATAAACCGCCATATTTTGTCCTTTGTGCATTTCGGCCCGCTTCCGGATTCATGTTGCTCTGGATGGGAATCTTCTTCTTGTTCGATACCTCAGGGGCACGGGGGAGAAAGGTTGCTCTGGATGGGAGCAGTGCACTCCCCATGAGTAGGGCAAAGGGCTTCTTGGCGAAGGGCAGTTTGCCAAACACAGGGCCTGCCGTGATGAGAGGGTCTTTCTCAACAGCAAGAATGACAGATACCATGATCTCTCTCATGACATTGAAGGTCAGGCACAGCTTGATCAGTAGCTTCCACCTACCTCTAAGAAGGTGGAGGAGGCATCCAATCCGTACTTGGTTGGAGCTGCCATCAGGTCTGACCATCTCCGGGTGGGTAAGGAGAAACCAGATGGCATGGTCGACCCATAATGGGCCAACCTCACAAGCCTTGTTTCCCTCCTGACCACAGCCGCATTTGAGGTAGGGGCTCCCAGCATTCCATATTTTTCTGAGGATACGGTGCTGGCATGTGATTTCAGACGGCAGCACCTTCTGCAGCACGGCGGGGCCTGGGAGGGAGCATCTGGTTGGATCAAACAGGTTCATTGGTGGAAGAGGGGCACTATCATCATTGAAGGCAGCTTTCCCTTGTCCTTGGTGATGCAAGGTCCCTTTGAACGCGTCCTCCCTGCATTCTTTGATCTCTGCGTCCGACAGGTCCCCCAAGAACCGATAACCATTGTGATTGATCGGGGCCAGGTGGTTGAAGGAATCCAGGGTCCAGACCCTAGAGTCAGTGGCCTTGGCCATGTGCGGCACCCAGTGATGGGACGAGATGGGGAGAAAGTTCTTCACAGAGCCTCCTCCGCTCGATGTTCTCTTCCTCTTTCGAAGGGGTACGGGGGCGTTGATGAGAGCTTCAAGTTCAAGTTTCTCATCCATATCATCAAAGTTGTCGATGATGTTGGAAGGTGGTGAATCGATGCGCACGGCCGGTGGAGGGGGCTCCCTCCAGATTTCCCGGAAGGTCGTCTAGAGTCCAGCCCCCCTGGTTGGATTGTTAGCGACTTCCAGATCCAAGGCTCGTTTCCGACTGCCAGCCTTGCCTACATATGCCTTCAACACCTTGTCAAAGTCCTGCCTTCTCCTCTCGCATGTCCAGGCCAAATCAGCCCATTCGTTGAAGAAAAATGATTCGGCGAGGAGAGGTAGTTGACGTGCCTCATGCTTCTCCTTAAGTATACGTAACATCCCTTGGTTAGCCACGTTAATGATCGATTGCATTGGCTTCGAGGGAGGGGGTAGATCAGTGAGGAACGGGTTAGGCTGAATGGTCTCTTCCCACCATCCCCCGGCCTGAGCTCCGACTTCCTCCCATATGTTGTAAGGGTGTATAGATGGAGAGAATAGTGGGGTGTGCAAATGAGCAATATTCATGCAAATAATATCCAAAGCAACACAGAGGAACAACAAGGGGGTAAGCAAGGTAAGGGTGTAAAAACCACGATCTCCAGAGTATGATCACAGGTCACACCAACTTTAGCATTCCTAAACTAGTCACAAGGGCACATAGGCTTTTGAGTACCGAAGAAGTAAGCATTGCCATGATGCTAATATTACCATATTCACCTCAACATGAAACAGTCGTAGCCCGAGGATTCGACCCCGAAGCGGTTGACCCAGGGGCGGACGCCCCTTTGTGTGTGTTACATTACAATACCCACGATGCGTCGCGTCATGAACCCCACAGCAAGCTGCGGTACGATAGTTCAGGCCACAGGTTTTCAAGGTTGCATCCGGTCTCACATGCACTCTTCAAAAAGCAACCCTTAACTCGTTTGTCTGCCAAAGAAACCCTTACTTGCAATATGACATTCTCACATTATTGATCTCAATTCAGTACCATGCCACTGAGTCAGATTGGGGGTAAGAATCCTTGCTCGATAATGACGACTAGTAGTGCACAGAATATGGCAATGAGAATGACGTTGACTACCCAGCTGTAGTGCCAATGAGGTGTGTGGGGGTGGAAGGACACTCGGAGGGCTAAATGGTTTCTCAGTGTGTTGATCTCATCGCTGAGAGCCAGGTTAGCCCTCATAAGATTACTCAGGGCGGTCTCCTCATGCTCCCTACCTCTGGTAATGATACTATTAACGCAATCAAGTAGTGCCCGGTGTTCATTGTAGATTCTGGAGAACCTGTTGGCCATCCAGCGCCTGATCTCCTGTGGTTCGTCATCAGTAGGAGCTTCTATATGGTAGTCGGGATCTATAGATGGTGGGTCTCCTCTTCTGATGAGAACATCAATAAGGAGGGCGATGTGTCTCTCTATTTCCACTATCCTATCGTGAAGTGGCTCAAGTTCGTGTGAAGGAAATTCCATGGTGATAGGTGTGATTGGAGTCCAATGGGGGGAAGCTACCCAGATTCCCTCAAACACAGAGAGGGGATGGTTACGAGATTACGGTGACCCTGATACCTCTGTTGATCATGGTGGGCTGTGAAAGATGCATCACCATGCGTCTAGATAGGGACTCTATCGATCTGCTACCGTGCCGAAATCCAGGTAGTGAGACGAAACCTAGCGACTACAATGCCAGTAGTTCCCAACGGCCCAAATAGACCATAGGGGATCGAACTCCCAGTAGATCTCGGGGACTCAATACAGAGTCATTCATGACTGAATTCCTCGACAGACTCTAGGTTTGGATTTGTGTGGATATCAAGTCGTTTACTAATTCGAGTGATCACTGTGTCGATCCGATTTCAAATGGCGACAGGTGATTCGACAATTATGACAGATCCAGGATTCGGACTGCCAAGACAATTACGTCAATTACGTCAATATCCAAAGCGGACTCGTCCATCGGTAGGGGGAACCTTAATCGTTCAAAATGACGAAACTACTACAGTAGGTGAAGTAATCCCATGAATTAACCTGGTCATTCATCTCGAAAGGTCCTTTAACTGGGGTTGTTGGTTTCGAGAGTGTCATCTCGGATTTGATGCCGGTGGTTAATTTTTTTATTTCCCACTAAGAGTCGCGACGAATCCTTGAGTCAGCGGATTACAGGTAATTGGTCTGTTCAAGTTAATAAGTTATGCAAAAAAAATGATGACATCACAGTTATTAGTGAAGCTTATTAGGTGTAAACCCAAGTAGTCAGGTCGCAGGTCCTCATGTAATGTTCAGAGGACAATCACCCATCGGTGGAGGCTTCCATCATCTAGAGAGACGAGATCACAACAGTAGGTGAAGCCTCGGTAAATGCACGCCAAAATCCTGCTCAACAAAGCCACTCTACTGATCAACATCAGAGTCTTTAAGTATCGAGTTCCTCTGGTAGTTCGTTCGGAGGGGACTCAATTTGATGCCGATCGTGAGTGAAGTATGGATCAAGCGGCAATGCAGAACACAGATACTTCATCTCAGCGGTTCCATCCAACTGCCCAGAAAGCCATCCATATGTAGTCGTAAATTCAAACAGGAATTTAAGGGATTGGGTCATCAAATCGTGGTGCTGGGGATGTACATGAATCGGCGATCGACAAACCAAGCCACCCAAGAAATGATAATACTACGATTAAAGGTGAAGCTTGATGGGTGAAGAGTGAAGGGTCCTTTCTCGGTTGGATTCTACCCGCCCACTCTTCCCATGGAGACGTGGTTACAAGGGTGAGGCTTTTAGTGCTTGCAAATAATGGCCAAACCATAGCCCTCATCCAATCAGCCCAGAGTCATTTAATTATCGAGTCCTTGTGGCAGTTTGTCTAGAGGAGATCCCGAAAATGCCGACAGTGAGTGAAGTGTAGATATAGAACAGAGATGTTTGCCCAATTGATCCCAACGGACCCATCCAAAATAGGAAATCACGAAACTGGATCACCAAACCTAGTTACACCTTACCCTTAAACTTGCTATTCCAAACATTCTCATGGCCTACCTTGAGTTCATACTACCTAGTAANCCCCCGCCTATCCCCAAAAGTTTCTGAGCAAATTCGGGCTGTACTCAGCAAGCACAGCACAGCCCCCAACTCAGATTTAAAAAAAAAACATTGGATGGCTGTGTTCTGAGTGGTCGGCAGACCCCCGACCGGTCCGCCATACTGGTCGCTGCAAAAGGGTTGGCGGTCGGGGTCAGCGCGCGGCAGCTATGCAACCCTGGTTCACAGTCATCGTTTTCTTTGCAGCACCGAGTTTGAAGGAAGTCTAATGCAATGGTAATGTTTCACTTTTCGTCTCCATGCCTAGGTGTTGTGATTCAGTAGTGGAATGGGAGCTTCACATAGAGCTTTCCGATGTCTTGGTTATGTCGGAGGCAAGGTCCCACTGTACTGCAGCAGCACCTGAGAACAGCAACAGACGGCTTGTGCAGTCTCTAGAATGCTAGAACGCTGACAAACGATGTTGTCTGCCAGCTGTGGGCCTGCTTGGTGGTTTAGAGCCTGTGCTGTCGGGTACATGCAGTAATGTAGAGAATGCGTAGACGTCAGGGCTGACACTCGTTTGCATGGATGAGTCGTTTGTAGGACATTACATCGTTGTAGTTTCTTGGGCGACCATCATATCCGAGCTGAAGATTTGGATGCTTGTCTGGCATGTTTGAAATCGTTTTAACAACTTGTTAACAACTTGTCACTGCTCTGGGGACTGAAGTTTGAGCTGCATACTGCTCACAATTTTTCTTTTTTTTCTTTGGCATGTCTGGGCTTTCTGGTATCACAGATTGTTGCTGCTCTAGGGACTGAAGTTGGCATCTTGAAAAGAGGGACGGGGAAATGGATACGTCGTATTTCATGCAGTCCCCAGCGGATTAACACTCTGTGGTAGGTGCCATGCTCCATGCATTAGGCACAGAGTAGCGACTGTCTCTTATACACATCTAGATGTGTATAAGAGACAGGCCATACGCAAACCAGGGTATTCATTCAATAATCATTGAATATCAAGTCTCTGTGGCTATTCATTCAGAGGAGACTTAAAATCGATGGTGAGTGAAGCCCAGATGGAGTAACTATGTAGAAAAAATACTCGTTCGTATCCAGCGAGTCCAACCAACTGTTCAGAGAATCATTCATCGTAGCTGCGACTCCTAGGTAAATAACCAAAAAGACGAGTCACCATACCGGGACCTTGCGCATACATCAGTGGTCGATGGCTCATGCTACATAAAAAATGATAACACCAAGTTTACGAAAGAAGCTGAATGGCATTCAAAAACAAAGTAGCCGGGGTAAAGGCCTATGTTCAGTTGGGCCTATCTACCCGCTTCATTGTTCAGAGTAGAATCATCCATTGGTGGGGTCCCGATCATCAAGGAGGCGTGATTACAACAGCGTGTGGAGCTTCAGTGACTGCAAAGCCTAGCCGTAAGAAACCAAAATTCACATTCATCTGTTCCATGTTTCAGGCCAAAGTAATCCTATGCACAGCTAGAGGGAGAGCGAGAGAAAGGGAGAGAGAGAGAGAGAGAGATATGGAGAACACTTGTGTCATGCATAGCTAGGATGTGGGATCTACTGAAAAGGAAGTAACAGGATACTCCGCCAAACTCACTCGTCAGGATTGTTCAAGACCCATTCCCCTCTATACTATAGTCCCATTCGTGGAAAAAGTGGCCCTCATCACCCTCGTCTCTCATCGCACGTCCGTGGGAGGTCAAGATAGGGTCAGTGGCACTATTATGATGGTTTACTGTGGAGCACCAATAATCGAGGATACCCCTCGCAGTTCCCTCCTATCGTTAAAGTGGTGGGAAGCCGTGTACTCCTATGTGCAGTAAGTGATTACGTCAGTAGCTTGTTGCCCCAGCCCCCACTCAACCGGTCAATCATTCACATAGGCTATCTCCGATCTCCATGCGCCCGATTTCCTCGTCACCCCCCTGCCGATGGATACCTATCTCCTTTAATGCAAGCATATGTGGTCATGCAGTGCAGCCATAAGTAGTAGCACAAGTTCCAACGGTAGCCCGCTATTACATCTATCCATGGAGACTCGAAGCTATGACAGCGAGTGAAGCCAGGTGAGTGCAAAACAAGTGGTCTTCATAAAACAAGGATTCTCGTCCAGTCGGACCCATCGGACGCATGCAGGTGAAGAAGAAGCAGCACTTGAACAAGGAGGCTTTGAGAGCAAGGTCCAAACAGCAGGCTGGAAGACACGGAACAAGTCGCAGACAGTTGAGGCGGGAAGGGTGTGGCTGACCCCTAAAACGTTTTTCACCGTCGCCACTTCACGGATCATCAGAGGGATTCTCAGACCTGCACTTTCAACACATACATACGACAAGGCATTCCACACTCCCACAATCTCCCAATACAGGTAAGGGCTGGTGAGTAAGGGATAGCGCTATATACTGTTTCCTCGTCGCTCTGGGATTCCACGAGGTCGGCGTACATGAAGCTATCCAAATCAAGAGCCGCCATAGCCGAAGCAACTTGAAAACACTCGCAAGCAATTCCTCCAAGTAACAGCACTGAATGCAATTGAAGATGAATGAATGTCTGCGGGGAAGGATGATACATAGGAACGCAGGGGAGGACAGAGCTCATCGGCCGGCGGGGTGTGGTGCGTTTTCAAATTTTTGAGCGGGGTGTGGCAATTCCTATCCACGGGATCGGCGGGTCTGCCAGCCCGGTTCCCTTGTTGTTTTTCTGGAGAAATCAGCTATTTCGAACCTAGACCGTGATGGGCGTGTAGGACCATTCTAGTCGTCAGGTTTTTACCGAGGTGGTAAGCCAGTTGTTAAGGGTTCAAATCTGCCACGGAAGGCCTGATTCCCGTTTCTGTTTCATTAGTTTTTTCGAGGCGCCTGTTGGCGATCCGGCGGGCCCTATCAGTGCCCCCCCTCTGATTTGACCCTAAGGCAGATACTAGTCCTACGGTCAACTATTTTTGGCTGGACATTCCAGGGGAGCAGGGGGAGGGGTAGGGAAAATACCATGTTACTGAGAGTCCCAAAACCTACGTTTAGAATTCCTGGCCGTACACCCTAGGGGAGCAGGGGGAGGGTCCAGTGGATACATTATGTTTTCGAAGACCATTACCTCAACCCATAACCATTGGTGACCCTGCCTTACCTATACTATAAGGGCAGACCGAAACCAAATGTCACAGAGCAACATGGGTCTGGTATCACGTCATTATTCCTAAGGTAGGTATCCATTTCTATGTAGAACCATCCACACGTGTGCAGGAAAATCCTTGTGTTCATTTTTGTGTGTGTGTGCTTTGCCCATATGTGCATGTGTGTGTGTATGTATATGCATATGTGGGTGTGTGTGTGTGTGTGTATGTATATATGTGTATATATATATCTATATTTTCGCTTCTGCGCTCTGATTCACAATGTGACAATATATATATATGTGTGTGTGTGTGTGTGTCCCACCCTCTGTCCCTCTGTGATGGTGGACCATGTCAGGGAAGGCATCTGTATGATGCCTGTCCAAGACAGGTCACCATACAGATACCTCCCCGGGTGCACAGGTCGTCACCGGGGACACACACTCAGGATCTTAAATTCAATAGCTCGTGAAGGGTCCCAGCGGGATCTGCCCTGAAGGGATGGAACATGCTCTGGTTCCTAAGCGTCTTTTTAGCCAGGTTCCAGCAAGCACAAGAGGGGAATCCATTGTTGACCATTCTCTCGATGACCTTACGGATCTCAATGGCCGCAGTTTTACAGTCTGGAACAAATGATCATGACCACCCCCGATATTTTGTAATATGTCAGTTTTCAAGACTGATACCTTCAACCACTCAGACATCCATCCAAAGCAAAGACGCCCCTTGTACCTTTCTTTCCACTCCATCAAACACATCGCCAGTGAAGATAAGATCCGGGCCGGGTTTTTTCCCATCTACTACAAATCAAATCGCTTTTGTTTTTTACTTCATTTGTTATTTTCATTGGTTAATCTTCAGTTTGTTCAATTTAGACTCACCTCTGACCCCTACCCATTTTAGGTTTTGCTTTAACTGAAGCTATTGCTATACACAATCACCTAGCCAATAATGATGGCGAGGGATTGTTTGATTGGCCGATTGGAGAAAAAATTAATGTATCTGCAAGGGTTAATGTTCATGACCTCGAGTTTGTCATACTTCTCGGTAATGAACATGCCGGTGGCCATGGATGTGATGGAAATCTTGAGATTGAGGAATTTGGCACTTGGGGGGTCAGTCCCAGGTTCTGCATCGGGTTTTACCTCAATGTACTGGTCAGGGTAGATCCAGGTACGGAACTCGTTGTGATCATTCCGGTTGATACCGAGGAACACAGGCATGAGAGGGTTGTTTAGGGAATGCAAGTCGTCAACATACCTGTAAGTATGGAAAAAACTGGATGCGACAGCATGCATCCCGTTGTCAATCAGTCTGATCATGGCCAGGTATTCATACTTGAACAGGTAGAGGTCACACCATATAGGGGAGCAGGGGAGACCCATAGGTATACCATTCCTCTGTCTCCAAACCCTGTTCCCTAGCTGGATAAAATTACTGGAGGCCAGCCATTCGTTCAGATGGAGTATAGCCCCCATCGTTAATGTGTTGGGGCACCTCCTGTCAGTCCATATRCATTTTATCTTCCCATTGTTCTTAAGATAGTATTTGATGCGCCAATTACCCCCATTACGGTTCCTGTTGGCAAATCCTTTTTTGATGGCAAATAAAATGGCAGAAATCAGTCCATCTTCGGGGTCAGATATAGGAATCGTCTCAAAGCATCTGCTGATGTCAGCGGTGAAGGCCGAGAAAACGCGTTCGGGCAGATTAAGACAGTACTCATTCACCGATTGTACAGCCCACCAAAAATTCACCAAGACATTATGTTCATTATTAATTTCGTCTGTCTTCTTCCTGCAGAACATTTGGATCTCCGTGGCTAACAGTTTGAGGGTTTTAGCACATATGGCGGCCACAGGGGAGAAGATGCAGTCAGATGCGTTGGTGATCCATCTGAATGATCTCTTATGACTCTTATAATTAGCCATCAAATATGGCAGTTTGTCAGCACCCAGAGGTAGGCCAAGTACATTGCTGGCTTTGATAGATGCAATCAAATCATAGACAGAAGATCCGACCTCTTCGAAATCAGGGCCATTGATTCTGCTGAATGCAAGCTCACGCATCAATTGCTTACAGATTAACACTGGGGTATTGGCGGTCTTGTCCATCGGCGCTATGAAGAAGAGGTTCGTCAAGAACCTGATTTCATGTTGCACATGTGGCAACTGGAGATCAACCCCTGAATGTCCATGATGCCGGGCCATATACTTCCTAAGCAATTGGCTAGCTTTCGTTTTTATACTCCTGGCCAGGTGCTGCCTAGTGCCTAGATCGAGTTTTGCGATATCAGGTACGATCCTAGCGACTTCCAACCATGCATTCCCAATCTGGAGAAGAGCCTGTATCACATCAAGATCCCGAGGGGGAATGTGGTTCAGGCCACTCTCCACCATTTGCCTGACTAGGCCAAGTCTAATGATGGAGTAATCACTGGTGATGATATGCAGTCGCTAGGATCGTACCTGATATCGCCTGACTGTTGAGGGTTCAGCCTCCTGATGAGTCGGTGAAACTCCGACGAAACAGTTTGTCACAGCCCCTCGTTTGTTGTCCTCTTCTCTCTCTCT
>BFEA01000665.1:587170-607646 GCA_003427395.1 Chara braunii | reverse complement strand
GAGAGAGAGAGAGAGAGAGAGAGAGGAAACCGTGTGAGAGAGAGAAGAAACCGTGTGCTGACACTGTCGGACCGAAGAAACCGCCCTTATCAACGGGCAACATGAATCCGGAAGCGGGGCGACATGCACAAAGGACAAAAAATATGGCGGTGTATCTTTCCATGTTATGGGGGAAGATTCATTCATACGTTGGGTGGTGGAGAACGAAGGGCCGATGAATCAGGTAAGCACGTAACGTATCTCTGGAAAGTTTTTTTTTTTTTTTGGAAGAATCTCTGAACAAATGAGACTGAATCCTCCGCTTGAACATGGAAAGATACATTGCCATATATGGGCCTCGCTGCACTACTCTGGAAATGTGCAAAACGRGAGTGAATCTTGCGTTAGAATATGGAAAGATACACCGCCAAYATTTTTGTCTTTTGTGCATGTTGAGAGTAGTGCAGCGAGTGTTGCGCATGTCGAGAGTTGTGCAGCGAGCCCGTTGGTGAACATTACCGTTGAGGTTCTGACAGGTTGGACGCGCCGGGCTTCACTCGTGCAAAGAAATTCTGATGTTCTTCCTTAAAAAAAAAAATTCAGCTCCCCCCCCTTTTTTTTTCGGGGGCCCTGCGTGGCCTCAAATTGTTTTTTTTTCTTTTTTCTTTTTTCTTGACGCGACATCGCACTTGAGCCTACAACACCCCTCCCCAACTTTTTTTTTTTGGCTAACCCCCTATTTTCGGGGTGAGCCGCACCCCATGCGCGCGCGTCGTGCGTGGTGCGCGGTGCGGCGCACGTGCGGGAGACCGCACACCTCGATGCGTCGCAAGTATGATATATATATATATATATATATATATATAGAAAATTGCTCCAATCTATTCGTGGGGAGCATCACGTGCTGGGAACCGGGCCCAGCATCCCTTATAATGGGCATATATTGATGATAATTTATGATAATTTATGATAATTTGGGATGATTGAGGATCATGTAGGATGATTTAGGATGTGAGAATGGATTATTGAGGTCATGAAATAGAGCTAGATGATGACTAATCAGAATGATTGTCTACTCAACACTCGAATACTATCCTATCCCTAATTTCCTGTATCCATTCCAACCAACCAATCACAATTGAGCCCATGTTGTGCACCAATCAGGCCTCTGCCCGGTCTCACACCCCAATCTGGCTCGGTTACAGGGCAGCGCTACCCACCCCAGCTCCGACCATCGTCCATCGTCGGGCAGATTGTAGCCATTAGTCAAGTTCGCAGATTGCCTTCCTCCCTCGTCAATCCCAGACCTCTATGTAAAGCCTCAAGCTCCTACTCAAGCAGGTTACAGGGCACTGCCCCGACGCTGGCTAGTGTCGTTCTGGCGCCAACTCAACCTGGCCATTACACAAAAAGACTCAATTAGGAAATTAGCTAATCTAAAATGCCAACTAGAAATCTAGGATCTGATAATATCGAAGTCCTGATCAGCAAAACTTTCTGATGATTAAATTTGACGAGTACCCTGAGATGATCACAAAGATAATGGATAATGATGACGATGCTGATGATTATTCCTCTCCACCCCTCCCCTTCTTCCATGCACTCTCCTCCTCTCCCCCCATTTCCTCTTCTCATCTCGCTGCCTCCGCTGAGCCGAACCCCGCTATCAACATGAAGTTCCTATCAGCCCCAACGAGAGAGAGAGAACCTCCCCATTCCCTTGTACCTTGAGGTAACCAGTTCTCCCAAAAGGTGTACCTCAAAACTAACACTCTGACCTAGTCTGCCTCCGCCAGGAGATAATGCGCCCCCATACATATCTCCCAGCCCCAGCCCAGGTCAGCTCCCATCATCTGCGTCTACTCCCTGGAGGGCAATCACCTCCCACCTTGCGTTACCCCTGCGGAGTAGCGCTCCCTTCCTGACCAACTTACCTACCAACTTGACCATAACCTATCTGGGCGAAGAGAATACCACCACCAAAACAGAGATAACCATTGATTGATGAAAATATGAATAAAGAAACCGTGATGATGATGATGATGATGATGATGATGATTGGCGAAAATAAGTAAGGAACATCCGACTTGCGATGATGCCCTAATGGCATCGGTGTGGAAGATTGATAGTTCACTATTGTTGTAATGAAAATAAAAGATAACAATGATTACGATTTTGACAGAGAAGTCCGAATGATGATCATGAAGAAGATAAGAAAGGGAAATGGTGAGGATGACAACCGTCAACAGTGAAATGCAGATGGCGACCAACAGCAAAAAAAAAAAGAACGCGGGTGACGCAAATGACAAGCAGCTTTGATGTGTGAAGACAACGAGCGACAATGTCAATGATAAACCAATGCTTCAGATGAAAAAACCTGCACACGAAAAAACAACAACAAAAGAACACGAGACTGAAGAAGAGCTCCCTTGATGATGATCTCGCCGACGATCCTCCTGCTGTGATGATGCTCCAAGTTGGTCCAGCGTTCTCCACACTTCAGTTCCACGGGGCTGACTCCACTTTCTTCCACCGACATCAACTTCCGCCAGCTCACTCGAGCGCTCCAGCCTCTACAAGGGCATTGGCTATGGAGTACTAGACGTGGAAAGCACAGGGAAAATGGACAAAAAACAACTTCCACCACCATTTTCCTTTTTCCACAATGCTTCAAGCCAGCCGCCACGTCAGCCTGTGACGTGGATTGGCCAAGCACCTTTGGATGCCACGCGTGTGTTAACCATTATCGCCAGATCCTTCTTTCCCCTCACAGCATCTTCATGCCAACGCGTCGCCACGCACTAGCTGTCAGCAGCATGCCACGTGTACGAAGCCAGCACCACGTCATCTGCCAGTCGCCAGCGCCTCACTCCTCTCAAGGAGCCCCGCTACCAACGCACAACCAGCGCCTCGCCACCGATAGCTGACCAGCGCCCTGCCAAGCGCACACTGCCAGCGCCACACCTCCAGCACGCTCGTTGACGTCAGCATGCTCCGCCATTACGTGAGCGCTAACGCGCGCTCCCTACCATTACCTGGCTTCGACTAAGAACAATCTGCAAACTATGAAAAACGTTCAGGAAGATTTAGCCTTCACTAAGTTCACTCCACCAACTCTCAAAATCAGACGGGGATGAAAAACATTTTGAGCCGTCTAAGGATATTTGTGCGATCAAGCAACCTGGATGAAGGAGCGCAAGGGGGAGAAGTGTGCAGCGCCGGCTGCTACAGTCTGCCATAGCCAAGCGAGAGGGGAGAGGTTCCCCGGCGGCCATAGCCGCCCAAGATCAGCAAGGCACACCGTAGTAGCATTCAGGGTAGAACTAGGACGTCGAGAGAGGAATAGTGAGTGACGAACAGTGCAAGAGAGAGAGAGAGAGAGAGAGAGAGAGAGAGAGAGAGAGAGAGAGAGAGAGAGAGAGAGAGAGAGAGAGGAAAAGCAGCTGAGGGAGGAGGAAGTGAGGTACATACCTGCAGCGTGTTGCAGCGGTTGAGCCCACTTATTCTCAAACTTTTTCAATTATATATAATTGTACTTTGAGTGGAACTTCGAATTTTCACTGCTCATGGACATTGCTCAAGCTTGCATGAACTTCATTTGAGTGCTCTCAATTTCCATGTTGTATTCTAAGTTGAAGTTTGTGAGGTTCATTGCAAAATGTACTCTTGGCAGGAAAATCCAACTCCAGGGCTTTTCGTTGTTTTCTATAACTGCAATGCAATTTTCATGTCACCCCTCCTGCTTTGTGGTTGGGACTGGGTACAGGTTGAACCCCCAATAGGTTTCCCAACCAACGAATAAAATATGCGGGCGTGCATGCAGCCGCAACTTTTGGGGTTCGGCCTACGGAGCAAAATGACTGGCTGGTGGCACCAGCCAGAAGACGGCAGGCCGTTTCCACCCCCTGAGAAAAGTGCCTTGGAAGAACCGGTGGTTCCACGAGGGTCCCCCTGGGGGGCGGGTGTTGCGGGGGGGGCGCTCCTTTCCATGTCAATTGACTAGATTCTCTTTTCTTTGCAAAACATAATGCCAACTTTCCATGTTCGGCTTGATCATCCTTCCCCTCTCTCCGCCTCTTCTCCCCCATCTCCCTCTTTCTTGCATAGATCCCTTCAGTCCCGCTTTCGTGCACGCACAACTCAAAGTGCAATGCTCAAGGGATGTAAAGGATCTCGTACATCCCGATGAGCACTTTGAAAGGGCGTGCGACTGAAATGTACGCGTTCAACAGGGCTTCATGAGCAGAGCCCCCCCTGTCAACGTAAGATTCCAATGTCCATGCCGGGCCTGAAGTTACTCATGCGCGGAGCCCCCACTGTCTCATACATCCCAGAGTGTGTTCCTCCAGGTCTCCCACCAGTTTTCCATATATAGCTTGCCCGGGCACCTCAGCGGCCTTGTGAGTCTAATGAAATTCTACGGGACATTCAAGGGAGGAACTCTTGGTTGCATGCCATTGAATGTTCGTCGTACGCAGGGCAAACAGATCTTAGGGGCGCTGCACAATCCGATGACCCCACCTCGTCCGAATGCCAAAACGTTGTAAAATATTGGGTTATTTTGGAATCCCCATTTCGATATGTGGAAACAAAAAAAATTGTGAGTTTCCACTTTCAATTAAATGGCTGTCTTTTGTTTTGCCCCTTTTTTGTAAGTAAAAGGCCGGTGAAGTAAGAAAAGATGAATGTTTCTTCGCATGCAAATACGTACTACAATTTGTCTAAGAAGTTTAGTGTCTAGCTCCAGTACTCACCAGATGTGCAAAATGACAACGAATCGTCCGCTAGAACATGGAAAGCTATACCAGCTACACCACCATATTTTTCATCTTGGTAAAACTAGTGCGCTGTCGCGGTTTCAGTTTGAAAATGCATTTTAGTCACACGATTTTGCGAGTGTTGTGCCAAACGGAGGAAAAACGTCAATGTATACAACCCAGCTTTAGGGTCGGGTGGGGACGTGTTGTACTCGAGCGATTCCTAAAGTGTATTTTAAAAGTGAAATTGTGACTGCGCCCTAGCTACCCATTCATCTCTATTGCATGTGGGGAGTAGTGGACCGAGGCCCTTAGTCATCGCAAAACTAACCCTTCCTCTCCTCTGGAAGTTTCCGGTCGTCCTTGTGTGATTTCCTCTCCCCGCTTTTTGTTTTTTTTCTTTAATAATGTATCTATGACAGCCGCCTCTAGTACTCGGTCATGTGGTTGGTTGTATGCATGTGTGAATAAGATGTCAAAAAGGTGGTAGCATTTATTTTTATTTTTTATTTTAAGAAACACTCTCCATCTATTGGTGGGGAGCATCACCTCTAGTACCGGGTCCAACCTCCCTTGAAAATTGGGAACAGAGAACAGATTTAACCTGTCCTTAAATATAGGCGATTGCAGAACCTACCTCTTCACCCTCTTTTTTTTTGTTTTTTTTAAACCACTAGCACCTTTGCCGAGCTGGAAAATAACAGGCCTCTGGTGAGCCTCAGTTCTTTTCAGGAGGCTGAGACAAAACGACGGCCACCGATGAGATTTATCAACGGCAGCCGTCGTCAGGCCCGGCCTTCGATTTTTTTGGAGTGTGGGAAAAATGTCATTTTTCTCAAATATCCCAACACTGGCGAAGGTACTACTGCTTTAAACAAAGCCCTTTCTATTCTAAGGGGGGATCAGTCCGGTTGCTTATGACTGGCAAGCACGAGTTCGAGACAGAAAAACAAATGTAGAAAAGAGGGTCGACCATACCCTTGCCACCAAATCAAAAAACTGAATCACTTGTATATCCTATCCTGCAATCGATAACATTTAGCCAAAAAAAATTAAGGACAACAATTGAAAACTTCTAGTCCAAAGCATACCAACTCAAAGGAGCAATACCCATCGATGACGGTGCAAACAACTCCGGAAATTTGAAAAATGGTTGACCAAAAAGTTAGTAGCACAGTCTCATCATCCCACCTTTTATTTTGTGAAGATTGTTGCTCCAGATACGCGTCATCACATTTCATAACCATTGAAACATACTCTCTCGAGTCTCCACCCTACTCCTTATTTTTGCCAATAGAAGAACTGGTTCCATTTTTCTGACCATCTATAATTGAACAGCGGTCATGAAAGCCTTCCGAGCTGCGTTAGCAGTCTTAGTGAGGTTTCATCTCCGTCTGACAGACAGACCAGGAGAACAAGGAGAGTCGTGTGTAGAACAAGTCAGATGAAACTTCAAATTGCAATGCGACTTGCGCTACTTTTGTAAACCTGCCCTGTCGGAATGGATGATCAATTGATAATATGATATTAAATATTGTTTGACGATATATATAATATTATATAGACATAAATAATATTATATCGTCAAATAGAATATATAGTCAAACAGAGTTGCCCGATAAACCTGCCCTGTCGGCAGAGAGGGAGAAGAGGACGACAAACGAGGGGTTGTGGCAAACTGTTTCGTCGGAGTTTCACTGACTCATTAGGAGGCTGAACCCTCAACAGCCTGCAAAATCCCCTAATTGATTACACTGGAAGTGACACTCCACCTTAACCCTGGTTGTGGTTAAGCATCAACGACTGCTTGTTGTTTGACCTGACCGGAGAAAACCGTAGCAGGGTGCTAGCGAGGTCGTGGTATACATAGTCAAACAGAGTTGTCCGGTAAACAGTGGGCAAAGAGGGAGAAGAGGACAACAAACGAGGGGCTGTGATAAACTATTTTGTCGGAGTTTCATCGACTTGTTAGGAAGCTCATATATATATATATATGTGTACATATATATATATGTATGTATATATGTATATATATGTATATATAGATGTATATATATATATAATGAACCCAGTCTGGTAGATCGTCAAACATCAGTAGTCTCATTATCTGCATCAAGTCTCCAAATCGTGAAGTTATATCTCAAACAGTATCTCATTACCATCAAAAGAAGAGAGCGGAGGGGGAACAGACGAAGGAGAAGATGAAAGTTCACACAATAATAATCCCTTCAGATCCCTCTCCTTCTCCGTTTTTTTTCCCTCTCCACGTTAACAGTGATAATAAGTATATTCTTGATCACACACAATAGTGCCACATGGCACTTTATCTTGTGAAGACCATGAAGACATAGCAGATTCTAGTGACGACGTCAACCTCAGGTGGTACCCGATCCCCTCCATCCACAGATTTCGATCTTCCTCCTCCTCTCAACCAGTCACCTCATGAAGACAGCATGGACAGTGCCACGTCAGCAGTCGTGATAGGTGGCATATGCCACATCATCAATGAAGACCAGTGCCAGCGCCACATCAGCATGCACTGTAAACCAAAGGTAGGGTCACATCAACATGCAATGTAGACCAGAGATAGCGTCACATCAGCATGCAATGTAGACCAGAGGTAGTGCCACATCAGCATGTAATGTAGACCAGAGGTAACGTCACATCAGTATGCAATATAAACCAAAGGTAGCGCCAGATCAACATGCCACCTCAGCAAGTGTGGCGCACAATGCAGGAAGCGCCAGCATGCTGCCTCCACCTCGTGCTGTCGCCCGCATCGCTAGTGCACAGCCAGCGTCTTGCCAGCATCGAACCAACATAATGCCAATATCTAGTCAAAGTCGAGCCAACGTAAAAGCAGCATAGCAAGACTGAATGCTTGACTCACTCGACGCCAGCCTTAAGTAGTAATTGTCGAGGTTGTCTGGCCTCGGGTGCTTTCCCCACAGTCATCCACATTGACTCACAGCTGAGGGTCCGGATTGTGCAGTTGCAGACTTTTCCTTTGAACTTGATGCCATCTGGGTACCTACATACAAACAAATGTGTGTGCTTGACCAGTGGTTTGGGCTAGGTACCTTTGGACTTTGACTGTTGGAATCTCGACAGTTGACCAAAGTCAATTGCCATACGTCAAGACCCTAAATCCTCGTGTAGGGTCTTTTTGCCCCTGTTTCGGCCTGGGCTGAGGGCGACCGAGTTGACCCTCGGTTTTTCCACGAGACATATGGCATGGGTTATTGCATTCCTGTCGGCCCAATTTTCGAGTTTCATTGCAAAAAATGCATTAGTTCTTACTTAACCCACATTCATATGCAGCAACAATATCAGAAGCAGTAGGTCGAAGTTTTTTCCTACTAAACCATCTGGCTTTAAATGGAGGTCGAGACTTGAACGTTACCTTGTATTGTTTCTGAGGTCGTCCTCTATCGCCTGTAGAGAAATAGCAATGTTCCAATATTTTCTCAACTTCATAGCCTTCATTCATAAAGGGTGGAATCATAGATGACCTATTCTGAAAATTATCACTTTCAGCATAAGGTAGCAACTTAGACGCATGGAAGAAAGGGTATGTCCTGAGGTGTGGAGGTATATATATATACGATAGGAAGATTCATCTTCACCTCCAATTACTTTGAGAACTTCTCAGGGCCTATAGTAGACAGGTAGCAGTTTCTAAGACACATTTTCTTATAAGGAAAATTTTTTAGACTTAACCAAGACAAAGTCTCCTTCTTGGAGGATGACGATGTTTAGTTCGATCATTTGCAATTGGGCTTTCTGTATGTTTTCGTTCACCTTTTTAAACCACTAGTACCTTTGCCTCTTGGAAAATAGTGGGCCTCGGGTAGGCATCCGACCTTATAGGAGGCCGAAACGAAATGACGTCCGCCGATCAGGTTTATCAATGACAGTCGTGGTCGGGCCCGACCTCCCAAAATTCAGGCGATTGGGAAAACAGCCAGTTTTCTCTATTTCCCCACGCGGGAAAGGTACTAGTGGTTTAATGTCTTCTTCATACAGAACTGCGAATTCACGCGTATCTGGGAGTAGCCTTTGAACCTGGTCCCGTGTTAATGCATCAATGAGACACCCAGGCTTCCATCCTTTATTCGGTGCGTTAGGCGTTCTTCCTTTAATAGTGTGTATGTTGTTATTGTAGGCATTAACAATTTTAGGTAAGCTTTCATTCCAATCGATTTGATCAGGTCGGACATACATTCGCAAAAGTTATTGGCAAAGACGATTCATTTGCTCAGTTTGGCCATTCGTTTCAAGATGTCTGCCTGACGACAAGGTCAACCTGGTTCCATAGACTTCTATCAACTTTTGTCATTGTAGACTGGTGAACAGAACATCCCTATCCGATACGACGGTTTTAAAAAATTCATACTTAGAGACTCATCGCATTTGAAACTTTTGAATGACAAGTTCGGTTCTAGCTTCAGCAGGCAAAGGATTGAACATAGCATACTTAGAGAATCTATAAACAATAATCATTACCTGACTTTTGTTGTTTCGACTCTTAGTGAGACTCATAAAGTTAATATAGAGAGACTCATTTGACTCACTTGGAATAGGTAACGGTCGCAATAGTCCCATCGGATTCTCATGTGAGGGTTTGTTCCTTTGACAGACAAGACAAGTCCACACATACGTTAGTACATCTTCCTTCATTCCTTTCCACTCAAAACGTTCACGCACATGGGCATATGTCTTCTTAAAACCAAAGTGACCTTCCACATCATGACATTCCGCGATGATTAAACTTTTGATTGGTTCTAAGTGAGAAACACACAATCGTTCTTCGGTTTTATCCATCAAGAAGAGTAAGTCATCAGGCATTCGATATTATGAAAACAACTCACGGTTTTTTCGTAGAGTTTAAATGATAGGACTGCAAATAGGATCACTCTCATAACCCTGGCGAATCTGTTCTTTCAGTTCATTTTCGATATCGAGATAAGAGACAGTGGTTCCAAAGAAATCTGCACGCCTGGACAAAGCATCTACAACCACTTCAGACTTACCTTCGATGGTTTTTACCTCGAAGTCAAATGTGTCAAGGAAAGTGGACCAACTTACCAACTTGTCAGTGAGCTTAGGCTGAGTCTTGATCCACTTCAAAGTAGAATGATCAAAGTACATAGTGAAATATCTCTCTAACAAGTAGTGTTTCCAGGCATCTAGTGCAACAACTAAGGCATACAATTTGACCACTTTCTCTTATGGAAGTTTTTTAGATATAAACTCAATAGGTCTATATCCCTTACCGTCGTTCTGCTGTAACACAGCCCCAATCCCATACTGACTCGCGTCAGTCGTAATGATGAAAGGAAGAGAAGGGTCATCAATCTTTAGGATAGGGTAGTGAGTCATAGCATGTTTTAACTTTCTAAATGATGACTCATAATCTTTATCCTACAACCAAGGATTTTTCTTTTTAAGTAATCTTCTCATAGGAGCAGCTATCAAGGAGAAGTTTATGACAAACTTCCTGTAGTAACTAACTAGTCATAGGAAAGATCTTAGTTCAGTTATACTCTTAGGTTGTGGTCAATCTCTGGTTGTTGTGATTTTCTTTTCTTCAAGCCTTCGTCCTTCCTCGTTCACTATATGCCCTAAGTACAAGACTTCAGGCTTAACACACTCAACTTTTTCGGATTCAGTTTGAAGTTGCCCTCGCGCAACTTCTGTAAGACCATTCGTAGGTATTTCTCGTGATCTTCTAGTGTCTTGTTGTACACTAGAATATTGTCGAGATAAAATACTACGAATTGATCGAGCCATTGTCGAAACAACTCATTCATTGACCTGTGGAAGGTCGCACGTGCATTGGTCAAACCGAAAGACATAATCACGAACTCGTAGTGACCACACCTGGTTCATAATATCGTCTTGTGTTGATCCTCAGGAGTCACCTCGAGTTGGTGGTACCCTGACTTGAGATCAATCTTGCTAAAGTACCTGCATCCCTGTAACTGATCCAATACGCGGAAGAGGCTCCGTGTTTTTGACAGTGACGGAGTTCAACCCACGATAGTCTATACATAGACGAACTTCACCTTCCTTTTTGGGTACGAATAAAACAGGCGCACCATAAGGAGATGAGCTAGGGTGAATCCATCATTTGTCAGTAAGTTTTTTGAACTGCTTTCACACTTCCTCAATTTTCCTATGAGACCTTCAGTAAGTGAGACTCTTGGGAATCTTGCTTCCGAGAATGATCTCGATGGTGTGCTTGATAGCACGCTCAGTTATTCCGGTCGGCTCAGACCGCAAGTCCTTGTACTCGTCAAGAAGTTTTTCGATAAAAGGTGGATAGGGTGAGGAACATTCACCTATTCGTTTGACAAGTATCATCATCACCCCGTGATCCAACTTCTTTTTTACTACCATTGAGCGAAAAGTTGGGTAATGCATACAACAGAACGATAGAGTAGAGCTAGAGCCAGACCTATGATATAACTTTATAGCACGTAATTCAAACTTTTCGTCCTTAAGTTTGACAATTTTATCTTTAAACCTAACCACTGGGTCGGCCTCCTCGTGCCAATCCATTCCAGTATTATATCAAATGGTAGGTTTCTTCTATTAGGAAGGATATGTCGTGTAAGACATTCTTACCTTCCTTAGTCCTGAAATAACATTTAACACGATGGACTTATTGAGAGATAGTGATCGTACTATTGTCAGCCAGTATGCACGTGAAGGTCGAGGTAAGTCTTTTACCTTCATTCCCAAATACAATTTACAAATTGCCTTCTCTGAGAAGATTGCGTCGATCCTGGGTCTAACAGGGCCCTACTCGTGTGTGTGCAATCTCAATATCTGCGATCATTAGCTCACCCTTAGACTTAGCTTTCTTCGCCCACAAACTCTGTAGCGCTATGTGTTCATTAGTGAGCTCGTCAAAAGAATCGTTCGGCGGAAAAAAATCATCCTTTGCCTTAAGAGTCGAAGAGGTAGAAGGGGTTATAGGCGTCTTACCTTTATCTTCGTTTAACCCTTCGACTCAGTAGGAGCAGATGCTACTCCTATTGGCTGTTCGCTTTTGGATTACGAATAAGAGGACACCAGGCTATCACGTGTCACACGGTGCCACACTTGAGGCATTGACGGTTTTCCATTTTGATTGTCATTCCTCACGAGTCATATTCATATTTTCACAAGGCCTCCCGAACGCTATGTCGGGATGCTCAGGGAACGAGCGTGGCGTCCTCTTCTTCTTTCATTGACTCTGGTCTCCCTTGTTGGCCATGATAGCAGTGATGTCACCCTTCCCGGACTCACTACTGCCCGTACCACCTCCTCCCTCTGATTCTTCGAGTGGTAACTTTTCTACAGTATCATCATGAAAAATAACCAACATATGGTCCTGACGTTTTTGCCGCCAGAGGACCCGCTTCCCATACCCACTAACCAGTCCCGACTTCACAACCGAAGCGTAAGACCCCTTTACTGGTGCAGTCATTTGCTCTCGTTAGAGAGCGAGGTCACGAAACTGCCGATAATTATACTTACCAGACATTATCTCTGCCATAAGTTGTCCACGAAGGGGTTCAGGTAGGGCACATGAGTAGATATAAAGAACCTGGTTGTCTTGTAAGTTCAAACCAGGTATCTGCAACAGACGGTCCACTTCTCGAGACAACGCATCGACAGAAGTCCAACATTTCTGGCCTATAGTGGTGAGTTCATCAAATACCTTATCGGTCGTTGTCTTATCTAGCAACCTCTCCTTAATCTTCTGGGGAAATTGTTGGAGTGTAAGTGTCTTGGCCCACTCACCGATATCCTCAAAACCAACCGCATTGGCTTCGGCCACCACCCATTTTCTTGGCTACTCCTCCGAGACAAAACATGCAGAAACCAACCTGGCTTTCAAGCTCAACGGGTGCGGTGCTACAATAAGTATGAATTTCAGCACTCCATAACAACAAATTTTCATCCTTCTTTTTGTTATATGTAAAAGACAATTTCATTTTGACTTTTTCTTTCTTTTTCGGTTTCTCCGCTTCTTTGACCGATTCCTCTTTTTTGGTGGGTCCTTTCTTCTTGGTCGGTCTCTCAATTTCTTTCTTAGAACCTTCGGCTTTGTTTGGCGTAGCTTGCTTCATGACATCCTTCATTAATTTCTCTTGGGGCTCCTTCTTTGCTAACTCCCCCTCTGGTCGCCTCTCAAATCCTACCTTGTCCTTTCCTTTCAAGAGTCTGGTCACTGTCTCTGTCAATCTTCTTTTCAAGGGAAACAAGATAAATCATGATAGATTGAAGGATGGTTGCAAGGTCGCTGTCCGCTTCCTCGTAATAAAATATTTGTCTTACTTCATTCATTATTCGTTCTTCTTCTTCTTGTGTTTCTCGTACTCTTCGGAACTCCTCGATTTTTCTCCTTTCTTCTCTCAGAGTGTTTTCTAGTTGTCTGACATTTTCCTCCATCATCTCAACAGACGGTTGCGGTTCTACTTGCTTTCTTTTTTCTTCTTCTCTTCTCTTTTTTCTTTCCTGTTTTATCTTAGCAAATCCCTCACGACATACCGGTTAAGGACTATCCGTTCTTGCTTTATGAGGTCCTCGACCTTCTTACCGGTCTTTATCAATTGAACAACGGTATTTGCAGCTTGCAGATTGTACTGACCATGGATCCACTGCTCAATCTCTGAACCGACGACGTGTACCTCACCGAGAAATTGATGAAGAAACCCGAACAAGTTTGCTTCCTTATTTCAATTTGGCCACGGGTCTTTAGTTGCCCCCCTTCCTCATCGGCATAGACTATGAGAGGGATAGGGAAGAAAATAAGAGGAATGGACCACGTTAAGATAGAGGCACACAAACATTTCCAAAGAGAGTTCGTTTTTTCAAACGTGTAGATGCCGCATAATGAATAAAATCAGAAGATAATAATAAATGTTGTGGCACACGCAACTCCTACAACAAGAAACAACCAAGGCAAATACTAAGAAGAACTTCTCAATCAATTTCTAAATCTAACTTTGTTGTATGTATCCTATGTGATGACATCCTACAGCTAATGCACATGTACCACAGCCACGACCCACGGCCGGTGTGATCAAGACAACAACACACTTGTGAGTACACACAACATCCACAAAATAGACAACAGGTGAGTAGAAAGTCAGCACAGCAACACAATCAATGGTTAACTTTTACTATTTCATTTGCAGAAACAATGTAACCCTCAGCAAACAAGTGCACTTTCTTTGCATACCACGTATCACCCCGGGCATGCGAACGCAACAATTCTGGACCGAAAAGGTCTACTAGGAGGGATGTCACATCAGCAACACAAGTTGGCCACACACTCAACACCAGCATACCATATCAGCACATCAACAACGAGCAATAGTGACACAGGTACGTGCCATGTCAGACCATACCCTGCATGTTACATAAACAATGTGTCACATCAGCGGTATTAATCTCTCTCTGCACCAGCACCACATCAACACATTGCCAACGAATCTCTTGCCGACATTCTTGAAATCTTCAGTGAAGCCACGTCATCATTTTCAAGGGACAACTACTCGCATGTGCATTACTACAATGTTTAGACTTGCGGTATATGCCGCGCGCGTTAATAAACGCATTTCATTTTGCACATGCGACGCCTCCCACTTACATGGGTGCCACGTCAACACCTGACAGCGGACAACAAATTGCGATGAAAGAGTTGCTTCAATACCAAATTGTTTTTTTTTTTTTTTTTTTTTGAAAAACAACCCAAGTGGATGCTAGAGGTGCTGATAAGAGCAAACACCACTAGCATGCTCGGGGAGGCTCCATCTATTGGTGGGGAGCGACACTTGCTGGAAATCGGGTCCAGCGTCCCTCAACAATTATAACCAGGTGATTCGTAAACCACCCGAATTCATATCAATGTGTCACGTGTCCATCCCACAAAATGCGTACGTAATCAACCAAAATGGCACGCTGGCACACTCAATCATATGATGAGCAACATTGATTGCCCTCGACCGAGGGGATTAACTGCTCATCGTAGTTAAAATGAAATTCCTACTCCGAAACCCTCATCGTCCGCTTAAGTAAACGTTCGCAGCACCATGAAAGGGAGAGGTAATCGGAATAGGAAGTTAGATCAACTATTTTGGCTAATTCCGAGGTCATCACGAAATTACTCTCACAAGTCATTCGAAAATCGCCATATCCCCCCACAATCCTCATAATCAGAGATTAAGCCAAAAACTCTTACTACATCACAAGAAGGAGAAACACTAAAATCAAAGTCAGATTACCTACAACGGCCTCCCCCCTCAATCCTCGCAATCCATGGGTCCGCTTAAAGTGGGGAGCATCAAAACAGTTAGTGTTGTCCTCCCTATCCCACCCCTTCACGCCACCATCCCGCACCCCACATCCCGACGTCACCTTCCTGTCCACCAAACATTCCCATCACCCACCCCACTCGCCCCTGACCCCAATCATTCCCCACAACAGACAAGATGGGAAGCGGGATGGCAAGGGGAGAGAGGGGGGAGAAAAAACAGCGAATCACACTCACTTCTCCACAAATATCTGCACCAGTTTTGTTGTTGTTGTTGTTTTTATCATCAAGAGCGTCATCGATCCTGGCCGCTACTCCAACGGTGATGCTGCTGCCCCGAAGGCCGTCCGCGGTATCGTCATCATCGTCATCATGAAGTCGGTCCTCGAACTCGCCACAAAGCCCTTGCCCCTCCTCAAGGGCCTTATAGCCGCGCCGCATCTGCGCATCCGATCATGGCAGATTCGCGAATTCCACATAAGGGGGCGACCCCTCTTCCAACCCCTATGCATCATGACCCTGCTCAACCGACTTCCATTGCTGAACACAGCCTGAAATACTCGATGATGTCTCTGCTATGGATAGTGGTGATATTATTATGGCTGTTGTAATTGGCAATATGGCCGTAACGGCCTCTGCTGGTGCGGTCGATGTCAGTGTTGTTGTTGCTATTGTTGATGATATTGATGTTATTGATGATGTTGTTGATGATGTTGCTGTTGTGGATGCTGTCCATGTCACGGTGTCTGGCGGACCACTCACGTATCTCCTCGCTCGAAGGCCAGCAAACATATCTTTGACCTGCTGCAGCATCCCAGCACAGTCGTGGAGAGCAGTAATAGCCCGCGCTCCGTCGATCACGTCCCGTTGTCGAAGGGAGATCTGCGCATAGAGTTCCTCCTCCCACCCATCGTAGATCTCCACTCCCTCCAACAGAACGTCACATGGCAAATCGCCATGCTCTTGACACAGCGCAACAAACATCTCCTCCAGCTGCTGTTTGTAGATGATCACAATCGACAGCGCGGACACTTCCTCCTCAGTCTACAGGTCAAGAGGGGTTCCCCGCAGCCCCCCATGAGGCAAAGTCTCCATGCCCTCCCCCATCATTGCTATTGATATTGAAAGCTTCCGCCACTATGCGTCAACGTGTCAACAGTTCCACGGTCGGCGTCACCCCTATCAGCGCGTCGCGAGACACCTACGTCACCAACAACAGGCACCACGTGGCAAAACACCACGCACGTCTGTCGGGCGCGCGTACAGGCCCAGAACCCAGTCTGGTAGATACTCAGAAGTCGTACAACATCAGTAGTCTGATTATCTGCATCAAAGTCTCCAAATGGTGAAGTGATATCTCAAATGGTATCTCATCACCATCAAAAGAAGAGAGTCGAGGGGAAACGAATAAAGGAGAAGATGAAAGATCACACAATAATAATCCCTTCAGATCCTTCTTCGGGCTTCTTCCCTCTCCAAGTCAACAATGATAATAAGTATATTCCTGATCACACACAATAGTGCCACGTGACACTTTATCTTGTGAAGACCATGAAGACATAGCAGATTCCAGTGACGACGCCAACCTCAGGTGAGTACCCGATCCCCTTCATCCACATATTCCGTTCTTCCTCCTCCTTGCAACCAACCACCTCAAGTAGATAGCGTGGACAGTGCCACGTCAGCAGTCAAGATAGGTGACATATGCCACATCACCAATGAAGACCAGTGGCAGCGCCACATCAACATGCAATGTAAACCAGAGGTAGCGCCACATCAGCCAATGTGGTCCAGAGGTAGCGCCACATCAACATGCATGTAGACCAGAGGTAGAGCCACATCGACATGCAATGTAGACCAGAGGTAGCGCCACATCAGCATGCAATATAGACCAGAGGTAGCACCACATCAGCATGCAATGTAGACCAAAGGTAGCGTCACATCAACATGCAATGTAGACCAGAGGTAGCGCCACATCTACATGCAATGTAGACCACAGGCAGCGCCACATCTACATGCAATGCAGACCACAGGCAGCGCCACATCTACATGCAATGTAGACCACAGGCAGTGCCACATCAACATGCCACCTCAGCAAGCCTCGCGCACAATGCAGGAAGCGCCAGCATGCTGCCTCCACCTCGTGCCGTCGTCCCCATCGCCAGTGCATAGCCAACGTCTTGCCAGTGCCGAGCCAGCATAATGCCGTCTAATCAGAGTCAAGTCAGCACGGGGACCTCCATTTTCAGCTCCTGACTAATGAGACCAAAATTGAAATTAGGGTTTGGGGGTCAAATTTTTGGTTTTTTGGTTTTTCGGTTTTTTGGTTTTTTGCCTGTTTTTGTTGTGGTTTAAGGTTGCTGTCTGCCAAATTTGGTATCATTTGGGTTATTAGAATTTGTGCTGTTGGGAGGCCTGAAAATCCTGAAATTTGGATGACGTGTTTCATGCCAAAATTGCCTGAAAATGCACTTTTGGGTTGCTGTTTTATGTGTTTTTATTTTTTTTTATTTTTTTATTTGTTTTTAAATATGTTAGTAAGAAGCGCACTCTATACATTGGTGTGGAGTTTGCTTGAAATGGCCTTATGGTTTTCTTATAAATTGACCTGAAAAATGGGGGGTCGGTTAACCTTCTCTCGCCTCGGGTGCTTTCCCCATAGTCGTCCAGATTGACTCACAGCCGAGAACCCGGATTGTGCAGTTGCAGACTTCTCCCTTGGACCTGATGATGTCTGGTTACCTGCATACAAACAAGTGTGTGTGCTTGACCAGCGGCCTGGGCTAGGTACCTTTGGACTGACTGTTGGAATCTCGACAGTTGACCAAAGTCAACTGCCATATGTCCAGGCCCTGAGTCCTCGTGCGAGGTCTTTTTGCCCCTGTTTTGGCCTGGCTGAGGGCGGCCGACTTGGCCCTCAGTTTTTCCACGTGACATATGACATGGGTTATTGCATATGTATATATTATATATATATATATTGTCACATAACTATGAACTAAAAAAACGCACTTTGCAAAACAAAAGGCAAGGATTAAAAACAAACAAAACAAACATGAGGCTCACTGAAACCGTTCTATTTTTAGCATTCTTCTTTTAACTCCCCCTTCAGTATGCCTCTCACGTACAAGGCTCGCCAGGTTGATGCAGTTAAGCACGAGCTGGCGCATCTCCGTGTGTCATAACTACCCACTTGTACGCTGTGAGAAAGACGCAGAGAAAAGGGGAAGGTGATAAGCACAGGAAAGAGAGATGAAGAGAAGACAAGCAAAGAACCAAAAGGGAAAGTAAGGGAAAGTACAAAGTGTGGAATGAAGATGAAGGCAAAGGAGAGGATAAGAAAAGATCAAGAGTGTCTGTCCTTGATGACAGAGAGGACACACATTGTAAGGATGAGGTAGGCGAGCACATGGAAGGCCTGGCTGAGCATTATCAGCACAACAATTGCCACGATGGCTGACATTGAGCATGCCCACCATACACTCCGGACGAATGGCATGTCGAGCATTATCAGTACAACAATTGCCACGACGGCTGGCATTGTGTATGCCCACCATACACTCCCGACAAATGGCATGTCGATTGCGGGCCAAGATGAAGGAAGAACGCTCACCACAGAAGACCATGCATTTAGTATAGCGCCCATCGCCGCAAAATGGACCTGCAGTGTCCGGATGTGGAGGGTGCCTGCAGTCAGGAACGGATGAACAGTCCTCTACACACATGGATGCAGAAACCATCTGATTGTAGTGATTGTGACTGAGACGATGGCAACTACAACCGCGTGTAACAGTGTCTGTAGCTATGCAAAGGAGAAGGTCGCAGAGCGTTGGTACATTGTCCTGCTGGAGCACGGGGCCAGAGGAGTGATGATCTTCGGCATAAAGGATATTACAAACAGTTTGGTGAGGCAAGAAAACAACATCATTATGTAAGAAATCAGTAACATCAGTCATTGCATGGACCATGATGCCGTTGTCCCACAGCTCCCAGTGGTCAGAAGCATGTATGATGGCCATGTAATGGCCAGGCCCGTGCACAATGCAGGCAGAGATTTGGGATGAAGGATTAAACCACTCACCTGCTCGAGCATTGCGTAGTTCAAGTTGGCAGTCCCTCATTGCTACTTGTAGGGCAGCAATGGTAAAGCCTATTTCCCTGGTATAAGTACAATCCTCTGGCGGTACTTTGGGGAGATCAGCATCAAGCTGAAGGACAATAGCAAGGAAATCTGATGGTGCATAAAACGGGCGGCGGAGAATGTGAAGACATATTAGTTGCAGTCAGACCACAGAGATTGGTGAGGGTCTCAGGCTGGTATGCCGGATGCTGGCCAACGATTTGCAGATCACCACCTGGTGTTGCAAGCCCAAACTGTCTTGGGTTGTTTGCTGGTCAGTCATTTGCAGATCACCCATGTGGTCTGCACGGGGAGGGGCACAGATTTGTGGTTCGTCCAAATGATGCTGGTCAGCCATTTGCAGATCCCCCATGTGATCTACACCTTATGGGATTAACTGCAATCCGGGCAGATCATGTTCCAATCCCTCAACATTTGGGGCCGCATCCTGAGCAGGGACTATCCCGGGAATCGGGAGCGTACTTTGGGCAGGGACCACATCCTTTTATATATATATATATATATATCGTCAAATAGAACTGCCCGGTAAACCGTAGGCAGAGAGGGAGAAGAGGACAACAAATGAGGGGCTGTGACAAACTGTTTCGTCGGAGTTTCATATATATATGTATATATATCGTCATATATGTATATATATATATAGTCAAACAGGGCTGTCCCGTAAACCGTAGGCAAATAGGGAGCAGAGGACAACAAACGAGGGGCTGTAACAAACTTTTTTTTTTTTTTTTTTGAAAACAAATGCTCCAGTCTTCGTGGGGAGCAGCATGTGCTGGGAACCGGGCCCAGCGTCCCATATCGAATTGTACAGATCATTGAGAACATTTGAGATCATTTGAGATACCGGGGCCATTACCCGGCTTCGGCTGAGAACAGTCTGTGGACACGATATGATTCAGAAAGCATGGGGAGGATCATGAATATCTAATGACCTATTAAGGAACTACTCATGCAATAGGCTGCCACAGAGGTCCTACGAATGGTCACAACCCTCAGGATCCCTAACAAGCCCTTCTAAGACTTTCCAAGACAGTCTTACTCCCTGCTGAGCTCTTCCAGGCCTCACGCCCCCACCCTGCTGGGTTACAGGGCAACACAACTCGCCCCAACTCCGACCAGTATTGTCCCAGCAGCAACCCTTGGTTGTCCCTTGTGATGCCCACCCCAAAGCATCCCCAGATCTCTCTACCAGGCCTCACGCTCCTGCATCAGCAGGTTACAGGGCAACACCCCAGCACCGGCCAGCATCGTTCTGGCATCGAACAGCCGCAGATCACTGAGTATAAC
>BFEA01000665.1:540166-554948 GCA_003427395.1 Chara braunii | reverse complement strand
AGAGAGAGAGAGAGAGAGAGAGAGAGAGAGAGAGAGAGAGAGAGAGAGAGAGAGAGAGAGAGAGAGAGAAAGAGAGAGAGAGAGAGACAGAGAGACAGAGAGAGACAGAGAGAGCGGGGGAGAAGGAGGACAAATTCATTGAGCGATAGAAATACATAGAAATGCATCAATAACGACAAAGAGAGAAGGATTCATAGTGCTTCTGTTGCGGCATTGCCAGTCTATCAGTTTTGCTTCTGGACAGGATTCTTTGCACATGGGACACCCACTCTTTTTTCGTTTCTTTTTTTCCAATTTTGAGGTTTTCACCTATGTTGGGGGGTTCCACCTACACCTTTACCCTCCCTACCATGTGAACAGACACACCTACATAAGCCCTCTCTCAACCACATAGGGGCTGTGCACCACTGGCTCAAACCTTTATTAGAAGGGTTAGCAAAACTTGTAACAAAATTTAAAGAGGTACGATAAGTGGAGGAGGAGGGCAGCAGGAGATTCAGGCAGTCATACATGGTCAGACTGTAATGAACAAAAAGCACACTGACAAAAACAAAATTGTGGAGAAGTTTTCAAACAATAGCATAATGGAACGGATGGAGGCCTACCAATGGGACTAGCTCAGTTGGTACACCCATCAACTGTTGAAATACAGACCCAAGTTGAAATCCAGATGCAATCAGATGAACAGAATATAGTAATTCTGGATTACCTGGGGCCAGTAAGTTCACTGATAATATCGCAAGGCCGTCGACCTTTAACGACAAAGAAAACAAAAAAAGGGAATGGCTGGAAGCCTACCCAGCGCATGTGGCTGAACGGTAGACACATGTAAACTGTTAGTAAGCAGAACGCAAGTTCAACGATGGGAAAAAAAAAAAAAAAAAAAAGAAGTTCAAATCCTGATGGAATTAGGGGCTATCTAATTTCTATTCGAAATAAACGTACTTGCGGTGCATCCCACACGTGGGGTCGGGGCACATGCAACGCAGAGCACACGCGCATGCACACACGTGCACGTGATGCGGCGCATCACAGAAAAAAAAAAAAAAAAAAAAAAAAAAGGACAGGGTGGGGGGCCCAAGCATGCCCCTCGCTTCTAAAAATCAAGAAGCAAGAGGGAAAAAAGTAGGGGCCATGCCATACCCCAAAACTGTGGGCACATGTCTGTGCATGTGGGTGTGCATGTCCTTTTTTTTTCCTTCTTTTTTTACAAAATGCTCCGATCTATTGGTGGGGAGCCGCACCTGCTGGAAACCAGGTCCAGCATCCCATGATACTGTCACGGTACGTCCAGAATGTCAACACATTTGTCTGCCAGCCAGCATTGATTGCCCTGGCTTGCAGGGGATTAACTGAGCAGGATGTGAATTGGATGTGGTTTGCAAGAAAAGGATTGGAAGGAAAGAGGTCTCTTCGCCCTGCTGCATGGTGCCTAACCGTTCTTGTCTTCCTGGCCTCCTGCCTCCCTTTTGGTGCAGCGTTCTGGGATTCTGAGATGTCGTTCTTATGAGGTGATCAACCACCCCTCCCGGGGAGCACCAGGACTTGCTGTGTTGTCACGCAATGACCTCCATCAGGGCAAAGGGGTGGGGTGGGAAGGGGTCCGGAAAATCAGATGGGTCTCTCATCAGGAAGGACGGGTCAATGTTAGTCCAGTCGTTAAACACTAATCTGTAGTCTCTTACAAGTCCCTGTCCCGATGATGCAGCCTGGTCCCTTGTCCATTCAATACGAGCAAACCACCCTCCCCATTGTCCTCCCAGCCATTCTTTGCAAAATACCTCAATCGCCTTCTTGATATCCTGAGCTGTCTGGTAAATGTCTAGTTGAGATTTGAGGTCCCTCCATCTCCTTGTCAGCTCCAATTACATGAGTTCCTTTATTTGCCCAGTCAGTTCGTGTCCCTCTATTTTTACCCCTTCTAGGACAAGGAGACACCGCTGCCACCAAAGTGCCCATAACACCGACCGTCTACCCAGATTGAACAAGTTACTTGTAAAACGGGGTGCACTCTCTATTGCTGGACTGTGTCCCGCCAAGATAGCCTGCCATGACCAAGGCCGGGGAAAGTCCGGCACTGCTTTCCTCCAGATGCGATCCCACCAGCGCCATGTCAGTACTGCCACCTGACATCGCATGAATATGTGTTCGATGGTCTCATTCCGCTTCTGCGCTGGGAACACGGATAGGCATCTGTGGCACCATGGGAGTGCTTTCCCTTTCTGTTCCAGGTAGGTGTGGTCGATCAACCAGGCAATAGTTGGAAGGCAGCCGTGGGCAATCTGCCATTGCAAAGATGTGATTTTTGCCGGCCTGGTTTTGTTATTGTTGAACCACTTAATGGGTGTGAGGAGTGTTCTGTCCACATTCAGGTGTCGGGCCCATCTGCCATTGATTTGATCCCACAACACCCTCTTCGGACGAAGCATCTTGTAAGTAGATCTGACGGAGAGGGTGTGCAGTTGGATTTTTTTGTTAGACCTTGTTGTTGCTCTGCACGCCGTCTGCCACTGCCATTCTTGTGGGTCTATTGGCAGTTCGTGTACGGGCGTTTGAGGTTGTAAGACAGTAGGACCCTCTCCCTTGTCCAATACTCGCACTCGGAACACCTCCAATTTGTTCCTCCATTCGAAATTGTCTCGTGAGCATTGGAGTCCCCCCTTCACCCCAATGGTGTAATATTCCACTAATACGTCGGAAGTCCGCACCATGTGAATTTTTCCAATCCGATCCTCCTCCCCCACCAGAGCCACCCAGTCTCCCTCCTCTAGGGTAGGCCCACGCCTGAGGAGCCACCCAGTCTCCCTCCTCTAGGGTAGGCCCAGGCCAGGGGGATTGTTTCGAGTATCATTTCCATGTGTTCCTCCACAGTATCGCAGGGAATCTCGAAGCTGGGGTGCCGTTTTTCAATTTTTTCTTTCCTGGTCCCACAAGTGTCCAACCTGGAGCACCCCGTTTTTGACCCATCCTTTCCACAGGGCTGCTGAGCTGCGCAAGATCTGCCCATGGTGAGGGGCAATCCACCGATTGCCAAACAGCGGTTGTCGGTACACTTCCTCCCAAGGCTCTGGCAGCCGCTTCTCGGGCAGGGGTATCCTGCACCAGCTCTTCAGCAGGGTGGGCCAGAACATCTCCACTGCCTGGCCGTGAATTTTGCAAGGGATGGACCAGTAGCGATCCTCTATCCAAGTAAGCGGGTTGATTTCGAGTGGGGCGAGTGGGGCCAAGCGGGCATTGTGCTCCAGGGCCAGGATCCGCCAGGGGCTTTCTGAAGAAAAGATCAGCATTATCACCCACCTAAGTCGGAGGGCCTGTACCTGTATTGCTGGATCTATTATGCCTAGCCCTACTACGCTTTTTGGTTGTGTGATTGACTCCCATGCTACCCGACTAATGGCACTCACCCTCTTGTCGTCCCCCCTCCATAGGAAGGCTGCCACCTTGGCCCGCAGGGTCTGAAAGGCAGCCTTGCTTAGTGGCCACAACACCGATTTGTGCCACAATGCAGCGAACACCACATTGTTTATAGCCAGAGCTCTGCCAAAGATAGATGTATGCTTATGTCGCCAATTGGCCAGCTTGGCCAATGCCGGTGTGCAGATCCAGTCATCATTGGTTGGGGGGCGCCCTTGTGCAATCATAAAGACCCCCAGTATGCGAACCGGGGCGTGTAATGGAAGCCACTATGCGTTAGGGGAGTCGGATGGTCGGCTTCCTTGATGGTGAATCCACCATCACTGAGTTTTGCTTCCCCAGTTAACCACCATGTCGAACACTTGAGCAAACCTGTCCATCAAGCGGCGGATCTCTTCCATGTTCTCTTGTGTTGCCTCCACCATGATAGTGAGGTCATCCGCGAACAGCGAGCACACCAGAACGACATCCTCAGGGATTCGAGTGATCTTAATTCTTGTGATATCCTTATTTGTCCGCAGGTTGGCTGATAGAGCTTCCATAATTATGAGGAAGAGAAAAGGTGGCAGGGGGTCCCCTTGGCACACTGATCTTTCCAACTTGATTGGCGGGGCGACTTTCTTTTCAATATTCCCTAGTTTGAGTTAGGTACTGTTTGAAGGATGTGAGACGAAGCAAGGAAGTATTCATTTTGTAGATGCCAACCTTGGTCCGGCCTTTTTCAGAAAGTGAGTGCTATCGTACACATCTTATGATCTACTCCTGGATAGGGGCTTGGCGGGAGAATTGCTGTCATTGCCAGACTGCCTGCTAAATCTTCTGAGATAAGAATCAAATCAATCCTTGTCTTGGACAGCCTGGTCGGGTCGTGGTTCCTAACACACGTGAATGTTCGCTCTGTAGGGAATGAACGACAAAAGGTGTCCAAGAGGGACAGAGAATTGCATACGCGGCTAAGCATGCTCTCATCTTCCCCCACTTGGTTTAGGGTGGAGGGGGGAACTCGCCAACGATCCAGGTGTCGGTCGGGGGCTGCGTTAATATCCCTGGCGAGTATGATCGGGATACCTTGGGGGATTTTCGTCTGAATTTTTTGAAAAAAAGTTTCACGTTCCATCACAGTATTCGGGGCATAAATGCAAAAGACACAGACCACCTCTAACTCTAATGCCCCCAGCACATAAACCCACCGTCCCTCCTCCTTATCCTGTTCCCAATGCAGCACATCCAAACGGGAGTTTGGGGGAATCCATATCGCCGTCCCTGTCGTCGCTGGCCCTGGTGCATGTGCTATGTAGGCTTGGTATGACCAGACAGCTTTGTGCGCCCTATGATGGTCGGGGGAGTCCGTCAAATGTGTTTCTTGAACACAGACTATGTCTGGCCAGCTCCCTTATGGCTTGGGACTTGTCTGGCAGTGTGTGGCGAGTCCATTGACGTTGATGGATCTGAGGTCCAGATCTGCATTTCGCAGTGTTTTACGCCAGCCCCTATTACGACCGTATATTGCGTCTATCCCTTCCATTACTACCACACACCATATTCTCCCCCCTTCTTAGTCCGACAGTTGGTGCCATGCATGGTGGTCCCAGGCTACTCCTTCGTTGATGATATTCTTCCGGATAATTGAGCACAAGGCGGCGGTAGTGTCAGTATCAGACCAGATGTGACTAGGTTTGATCTTAGAGCATTGCAATTCCAACAGGGAATTGTGGGTTACCCAGGTTCGATCTGCCTCTTTTTTTTCATCGAAGAGGATATAAAGATCATTCTCTGCAATTCTACACGACCCTGAACCCACCCGTATCATGGCCTTGGCCCCTGCCTCATATTGGGCTGTGATAAACTCCTTTGCATCCTTGAGTCTAAAGCTACTCTTCCCTTCTGCATCCTGCTGCAGCTTCGATCCATGCAGTGTGACCGTCCCCCTGGTAGTCGTTTTCTTCTGACGGGAAGAGGCCCACTTCCCACCGACCATTTTTCTTTCTAATAGGGATCGCCAGGACCTTATCTCCCAAGGGGAGTGGGCCCTGGTGGAGCCCTTTCTCAATCAGGTGGCGCAGTCGAGGTTGACGAGGCAGCTCCGGTTCTTCACCATTCGGGCCCCCTTTCTGCAGCTGTGACACAAAAGGCGGGGAGTCGGGACCGGGCGGCGGGGGGGTCTCAGGCGGCATTGCAGGCGGGGGTTCCTGTGGCGGGGAGAACGGAGGGTGGGTGTGCATGTCCTAATTGTGTCCAATCTCTTTTCCAAAGGGCCCCTACAGCGAATTAGTGAGGACCCCACGTGGAGCAGAGATAGACTTTAGACTTCCAGTTTGAATGCGTGGGCCGAGAATATATAGTCCGGATTCGAATTCAGGTCTGTGCATCACCGTTATGGGTCACTAATTCTCTTTTTTCTCGTTTTTCTTTTCTTAGGAATACATGCAGTAGCCCTAAGGGCCTCTACTCACCACATGCACAAAAGACAAAACATACGGCGGCATTCATTCTAATTTTGCACATTTCGTGAGCAGTGCATCCACGCCCTGAGAATCACGTGCAGAGACCAACAGGGCCTAGCTAAGTGAGCAACCCATAACTGCTGAAACACAGACCTGAATTCGAATCCTGAGTATATATTCGCACAGCTCGTGCTTCACTTCATATTCACTGATTGCCTCGATTTCGGTAGACGGTCTGCGCTAAATTGCTGCGAGGACCAGATTACCTGCATGGGCCCTCTGATACGTGTGAAGGGGATGCGTTGCTCTCTCTCTCTCTCTCTCTCTCTCTCTCTCTCTCTCTCTCTCTCTCTCTCTCTCTCTCTCTCTCTCTCTCTCTCTCAAACCATTTAAAAATAATAATAATAATGAAAAATTGAGCGCATCACTAATTTGTGCATGGTGCATGGCGCACACGCACCGCAAGGTGCACAGCAGAAGTGTGCCGCAAGTATGGAAATAAACATACCTGCGGCGCATCACGATGCACGGCGCCACGCACCTGCGGCGCAAGCCGCACAGCGCAGGGTGCGTGCGCACCTGAGGCGCCGCACCACCGAAAATACAGCCCCCCCCAGAAAAAAAATTGGCCTGTCGGGGTGTACCGGTTCTCCCCCTGCAGGAAAAAATATTCCAAACGCCACAGGATTTTTTTGGGGGCCCCCGCCCTGGTCCGGAAACCGGGAAAAAAACAATTGGCGGCCTTCTTTCTCTTGGCACTCACGAGCCAACTTCGAATTCGAAGTAGTCTTTCGAAGTTGGCTCGTCGGCCCTGTTGTCAAGCCGCCGCGTGACGCTGCCCGCGTGACACCATGCCATTGCCATCGCCTGGAAGGCTGTGTGGAGGAAGAGGGAGACGAGGGGTGTGGAGGAGAGTGGAGGAGGTGGGGAGGGAGAGTGGAGGGACACTGTTAGTGGTGCAGGGAGACTGGAGGGACACTGTTAGTGGTGCAGGGAGAGTGGAGGGACACTGTTAGTGGTGCAGGGAGAGTGGAGCAGTGCAGGGAGATGGCAGCGATGAGAGCGCAGGAGCTCACACCGAGGAGAGCAGCAGCGGGCAGCGTCGATCACGTGGGTGGCCACCAGCCTCTCTCTCTCTCTCTCTCTCTCTCTCTCTCTCTCTCTCTCTCTCTCTCTCTCTCTCTCTCTCTCTCNCTCTCTCTCTCTCTCTCTCTCTCTCTCTCTCTCTCTCTCTCTCTCTCTCTCTCTCTCTCTCTCTCACACACACACACACACACACACACACGTCATCCCACCTTTTTATCTTTTTTTTTTTGCGTTGTGCCAATTATTTCAGGGCGGCTCTCCTTTCTCCACCCGCCGGCGTCTACGCCATCGTCCATCCCCTCCACCACCTGCCATCATCCATCCACTACACCTCCTGTAGTCATCTTCCTCCTCAATCTTCCACCTCCTCCCTCCTTCCTCCACCATCTTGCACCCCCTCCCTCCACCATCCTGCACCTCCTCCCTCCTCCCTCCACAATCTACCGCCTCCTCTTCCCGCTATCTTCTTCCCTCCCCATCGTCCCTGCCATGTTCCACTAGTTTTTACGGCTCTGCCTCCACAATGAAACTTCCCTCATCCCCTCCACCTCCCGCCATCATCTTTCTCCACAACCTCCTCCCTTCTCCCTCCTCCTTGCTCCCTCTGCCATCTCCCGTCCTTCCTCCCTCCACGTCAACCCAACTTCCCTCATCCTCTCCACCTCTCGCCATCTTCTTTCTCCCCCATCTTCCTCCATCCCCTCCACCTCCCGCCATCATCTTCCTCCCCCATCTTCGGCGTCCTCCCTCCGCCATCCCCTCCCTCCTCCCTCCACCATCTTCCATCTCCTCCCTCCTCCCTCCACCATCGTTCATCTCCTCCCTCGTCCGCTCCACCAACCACCATGCCCTCCCTCCTCCCTCCGCCATTTTCAACCCCCATCTTTCATTTCCTTCCTCCTCCCTCCAACAACCACCATCCACTCCCTCCTCCCTCCGCAATTTTGAACTGCCATCTGTCACTTCCTCCCTCCCCCCTCCGCCATCGTTCATCTCCTCCCTCGTCCTTCCGCCAACCACCATGCCCTCCCTCCTCCCAACCGCCATTTTTTACCACCATCTTTCATTTCCTCCCTCCTCCCTCCGCCATCGTTCATGCCCTCCCTCGTCCTTCGGGCAACCACCATGCCATCCCTCCTTCCAACCGCCATCTTTCATCTCCTCCCTCGTTGCTCCCCCAACCACCATCCCCTCCCTCCTCCCTCCGCCATTTTCAACCGCCATCTTTCATCTACTCCCTCCTCCCTCCGCCATTCACCATCTCCTCCTTCCTCCCTCGGACGGGGTGCACGATCTTCTTCCACCACACAATTTTTTTTTTTTTTTAATTTCGAATTTCTAACCTGCTTTAAATTTCCGTTCTTCGGTGGTGGGAGAGGGGCGTTGTAGAGTTGGGGGTGGCGGTGGCTGGGGGTCGCTGTAGAGTTTGGGGCGGAGGTGGGGTGGGGGGAAGGGGCTGGGTGGGAGAGGGCTGTCTGAGGGGGTTTTAGAGAGTTTTTGATGAAGGGGCTGACACAACCTTCGCTGTGGGGTTGTGCTTGCAGGACATAATGGAGCAGAAACACAATGTGACAGTGTTGAAGAGACACTTCACGGACCATGGGCCCCATGGCGCGGATCCGGGCAAGGGTCGAGGCACATTGCTGCATCTGCACCGAACCAAGGAAAAATAAAAAATAAAAAAAATAGTGGCGCACTACCAGCGCACCCCCCGCGCACCGGCGCACAGCGAACCCTAACACAGCGCACCGCACAGCACACCCCGCACAGCTGCGGTGCGCGCGCACCGGGGGTGTGCGCACAGCACACAGCGGCCCGCACCGCATTGCGCACCGCACAGGTGCACCGCAGGTATGGAAATAAACAAATAAATAAAAGATGGAAGAGGAGAAGAAGTCTGAAGAACAGAAAGGTGGATTGTGAAATGAGCCAAGTACTCGCCAAGTTCAACCTCACATACATCAATGAACATTCACATAAGAGTTCACACGTGAGAAGCCAGATCGAGATACAATCAACACTTGAAGATGTCGTCTCCAATATTATTATCAATATAGTAATATACAAGAATGTTAGTCTTCAGCGGCTCTGCCGCACACACACACAACGGATTTCAACCAGATAGCGGCTATGGCTTCTCCCCTCTCCTCTCTCCCTCTGACTTAACTCACTCTGCCTCACTCTCTCTCTTCTCTCTACCCTAGATCGTTACCCTTGATGCACCCACTCAGGCAGCTTACACCTTGGCGGCTATGGCCGCCTTCCTCCTGCTCTACATCTAGCCTATATATAGAGTATCTCACAGGCGCCCTCCTTCTTCAGGTGCACAGTGCCCAAGTTGCCGTAACGCACAAGCAGCAGCAGTGCTCCCGCATCTCGCAACTGAACAAGTGATGAGCCGCTGCACTGTAGCAGCTAAATACGGGACTTGGCTTCGCTGGGCTTGGCTTGACTTGGCCTGCTTCAGACCGGTACCGATTGGCCGCGGCCTGTCTGCTGCAAACATTTTGTCGGTCCGGTAGCTTCCGGACTTTCCTGGGACATGCTGCAAAGTTGCACTTGGGACTGTTGGACTTGACTGGACGCTTCTGGACTTTCTCGTCGGGTACCGGACGGCGTCCTACCGACCTACAACGCTTCGGTACTGACACCTACCGACCTATGACGCTTTGGCCTCTACACCCTACGGCCTACCCTATGGAACGGCCCTGGGACTTAGGACTTGTCGGGACCCTGGGACCGGGACTGGGTGTCTGCAGCGTGAATCCTTTCAATTGAGGGGGGGAAAAAGAAACTTTCCATACTTGCGGTGCATAGATGAAGTGCGCTGCGCAATGCACTGATCGCAGATGCGCTAAAAAAATAAAAAATAAAAAATAATAAAAAGAAGAAGAAGAAGAAGAAGAAGAAGCAGAAGCTGTGGTGTGAGTATACACGCTGGAGAGAGAGAGAGAGAGAGAGAGAGAGAGAGAGAGAGAGAGAGAGAGAGAGAGAGAAGAGCCCTTTCAAATTATTCAGACAACCCCTGCCGGTACTTTCAAAAAGTCCCTGCCAAAAATTGGCAAGGGTCCCATCTGCAGGAGAAGGGTAGTCACTGGACTTGTAGTAACGAGGGAGCAGGCCAGCTATATAGGGTGTAGCTTCAAATTCAGGTCCATGTTTCAGCAGTTATGGGTTACTGACTTACTAACTCGGCATGTGATTTTCAGGGCTCCACTCCACTACTCACCAAATGTGCAAAACTAGAATGAATCTTCTCCTACAAACTGGAACCATACAAACCACATGTTTTTCTTTTGTGATGAGTGGAGCGAGGCCCTAAGAAAAGGA
This sequence comes from Chara braunii, assembly GCA_003427395.1. Taxonomy (NCBI): domain Eukaryota; kingdom Viridiplantae; phylum Streptophyta; class Charophyceae; order Charales; family Characeae; genus Chara; species Chara braunii. Next base: position 544,674 of record BFEA01000665.1, on the reverse strand, counting down.
AAAACAAAAAAACAAGACAGCTACTGAAGTGCTTGTATTACTTTCGTAACCCATAACTTTAGGAACACAGACCTGAATCCGAATCCAAGATATATTGCTGGCCTGCTCATGGTCTGGGACCCCTGCTGACTCTTTGCAGGGGATCTTCTGGAAAAGATGATAGCTCCAATGAGTAGTACAAAGTGGCCCCAAAATGTTTTTTTTCATACAATTTTCAAAAAGGAGGGGCGCTTTTGGTTACCGCGGCCTGCCCTTTTCTTTTTTGGATTACTTTGTAAATCCGCCGCATCACGTGCGCGCGGCGTGTGCATGGGCTATGCGGCGCATGTGCACAAATTGCGTGGACGTGATGCGCCACATGTATGGAACTTTCCTATTGTCACATACTTGCCAGTGATAAGCAACCGGACTGATGCCCCCCAGAATAGAAGGGGATTGTCAATGCTGAAAAAAAAATAAAAACAATCCGATTGTCGTCTTTTTTTAAGTTTTTTGAACTTTTTTCCATTTTCCTTTATAGATTTTCCTTTTTTTGTTCAGTTCCGTATATCGCCAAACAGAATAAATGTTAAGCTCTTCCCCTACTCCAATTTCTTCGCCTGCTCCACATCATTCCAATTCTATTAAAGGATGTCCTAATCATCGGCACAGCAACCGGAAAAAAAAAAAAAAAAAAAAAAAACTTAAAAAAAAATCCCTTCTCTGTCTTAAAAAATTACCTTTTCCGTTTTTTCCCCCGCCGATGCATCAGCATCAGCAACTCCCCGTTCCTGCCTTGCCCTCATCCTTCGCTGTCGCAGCTTCTCAATATCGAATTCCACAATGATCTCCGTCTTCTCCACTCCCTCCTCCTCTGCTGCTGCCTTCGTTTGTCTCCCGTCATTTCCCTCCGCTTCTGGTATTTCTTCAATACCTTCCGAACCAGAAAACTGCTCCGCACCAGGTGCTGCTCGTGCCCTCTGCATCCGTGCGAGAAAAAAAAAAAAAAAAAAAAAGCACCAAACCAAGCGTCGTCAACAGCGAAAAAAGAAAGGGGACAAAAAAAAGTCAAAAGCTGACCTTTCAACAGCAAATACTTGGGCAAAAATTTGCTCCCTGCTTCTTGTTGCTCTTTCAGGTTAAAAAAAAAGCACCAAAATAATGGTCCTGCAGGATCTACTTCTTCTCCTCCTTCGTGTAAGCTGATACCTCCGTATCGGAGGCACATGGGGAAGAGGGTGGACAGAGGGGAGGAGGGGGAAGGAAGGGAGGGGTTGGGGTGTGGGGAGGGAAGGAGAGAAGCAGAGGACCAGGTACTCCTTTTCCATAAAAAAAGTCGCCGGCCCAACGAAAGTTGATGCTTACAAAACGACAAAGAAAAACAAAATGGATGACGGCGAAAAAAGGGAGCGGGGATTTGCCCAAATGAGTAGTGATAACTTCAGAATGCTGCGTGCAACTTTGTTGCGCTCATTTTTGCTATGGCCATTCTTGCTGTCGCCATTTTTGCTGTGGCCATTTTTGCGTTCCGCATCTTCGGTAGTTGTCAATTTTGGACGTGGTCATTTTTTGGCCTTGGTCAGTTTCGCTGGAGTCGGTTTTGTTTGAGTTATTTTTTGGCAATAGCCACTTTTGGAATGGTCATTTTTGGCCGTGGTAGCTTTTGGCCGTGGTAACTTTGGCCCGTGGTAATTTTTGGCAGTGATCATTTCGCTGTGGCTGTTTATGCTGTGTTCATTTTTTATTTTTATTTTTTTAAAGAAAATTACGCTATAATGCTGCTATATTCTTCCCTCAATTTCGCCTTTGACTATCTACCTACTACTACTACTACTACTACTACTACTAAGCCTGTACCGGGGACCCCTGCAAGCATAGCTACCTCTCACACTTGACGGGATGCATGTTGGCCTCCCCCCTAATCGGTGGTGGTCAGGGAGTAGGGTGAGGCCGCCGGTGTGGGGGACTGCCCAACACAAAGACCTATCATTTTGCCAGTAGCTGCACCTCCCATCTACTACTTTCCCCACCCCCCATCGAGTAGCAGCACTGGCTATGGCCAACACTCTCCCACACACCACACACAAACCCACTCACGCTCACAGTCACACCCGTGTTACTCGTAGACCCTACTACTGTCTTCACCCGGAAAAAAAACGTACGCACATTGTATGCGCTACAACGTTGCAGGGTACACTGTATTCGAATACAGCAGCATACGTAGGTTATACCATCGAGTTTCAGGGCACAACTTTGCAGGAGCCTATAGTACCACCATCATTTTCTCAAGTTTGGTTGGGAATTTTGCCAAGACCCTCAGGCAAAAGTCATTTGCATTTCACTTTTGTGCAAATAATTGTGTTTTGGATTTTTGGGGATTTCTTTTTGAAAAATCGAAATTCTAAGGAAATCGGAAAACAGAATGTCCATGCCGTAAAAGAATACTTTTGCTCTCGTTTTTATTGTTTTCTCAAATTTGGTTGTGAATTTCGACATGACCCTCAGGCAAAAGTTTTTGTATTGCAATACCGTACAACATCTTGTTTTTTCGGATTTTTTTGTTTTTTTTTTAATAGAAAGTTCAATTTTCCAAGAATTTGAATAAAACGTACGTACATTGTGTTCTGATTTTTTGAATCAACGTACGTACGTTCTATTTGACCGTATGTGCTATTCGGAAAAAAAATCAGCGCTTTCTGGGGACCCATTTTTCAGAGGTAAGTTTAATATCAGGGGTACAAGTGGACTATCACAGTAGTACCCATCAGGGGTATCAAGCGGACTATCACAGCTGGTTGCCACTAAGTGCACCACAGGCGATCATGGGGATCGAACCCGCAACCTCCTGAATGCCACTTGCGTGCCTAACCAACTGCCGCTGGATGCTGTGGTCATTTCAAGGAGGGGGTACTTTCATTGAAAAATTGCCACAGCAAACTAAAAGGCAAAGGGGCTTGTGAATTACTAGTGCCAATACTCGTACTCGCAACACGGACTTTCCTGAATGCACCTTCGTACATGGACACCCAGATGCAGTGGGGGCGAAAAAAAAATAGCCCAGAAAAAACTTCAAAAAAGGAAAGAATTCACAGTTTCAATTGGCTGAGAAGTTAGAACACAGACATTCTCAGATCATTCGCACACTGGGACTTCTCTGGATGCATCTGACCGCGATTACGGTCAGGGGAAAGAAACTCTGGATGTCTCTCGCACATGCAGATAAGATGTATTTGGGGGGGGGGGGTGGCAAAAAAGAAAGAAAGAAAGAAAGAAAGAAAGAAAGAAGATGTGCCTGCAATGACTTGCTGATTTCTGCTGCCGAGATCTGACTGCGAGGTTGTATAGTTGCGTCTTAGGGTCAGAGTTGTAATTCTGTTTGTGTCAGGGACTAACCACCGGTTCAGTCCTGAGGGAAATTCGTGAGGGACATATCTGCAATTTACACGAAAATTGCAGGCCCGAGTTCCCCTTAGCTGTTACTGCCCTTAGCAGACCCGGGCTATCACTAGGACAGCAGGCCCATCTGGGCCTTGGGCTGTAGAGACGGTCTAGACGTCGTATAGCCGGGTAGGGCCCAGGCCGAGCAGGCCAAACTGATGGGCTACCGGTCCAGTAGGTCTAGGTCTAGAGGAGGCTAGTCTATTAATAGGACTGAGCCTGTAGTTGAGGGAGTTTTGGGCTTTTCATTTTTGCGATGGAGGTTGTGAGCCAAGCAAGTTGGTGGTGGTGATTGTCTACAGGCGGCATCCTGAGACCCTCGCCGTGGACGGCAGCCATAGCCAGCCTTCTGGAGGTTGCCGTAGCTGGGGCATCCACAGCGCATCTACCCCTGGGGGTATCTGCGTCTGGCTGGGCTAGACCGAGGCTCTTCACTGGGCACTCGTGGGTGGACCACTGACGCACATCTCGCGTCTGGAGATATTAGGGCTGTGTCAGTGGTGCGGCAGCCATAGCTGCCTGTTTCCTCGTCAGAGTTGTTCATCGGCACTGAAGACTTCATCCCGGGACCTGTTCTTCATCTGGGCAGTTGGCGCTGGCCTCTGGGAGGCCTTCTCAGTGTTGCGCTACTAACTGGGTGTAGGGTAGACAGTGGAGTGTGGAGTTCTGAGGGTGGCGAAATACTGAAACAAACTCTGTAACAATAATTGGTTCGAGTTGGCTCATCACCAGTGTAAATTCTATTGCTATCCTCGCAGGTGTCTTCTTGTGATTGGTTGTTGGGAGTATTGTCAGAGAGTGAGAAATACTGTGCGTCTCTCCCCATCTGTGCATGGTTGTGTTTCGCTGCTTATTTTGATCTGTGTGCAGTTTGGACTCTGTCTCCTCTCCCCCTCATCTTATGCATGTATGGGCGTGTATGAGATTGTCTGTGTGTGAGTGGCGGTGAAAATCGCCAGACAACCAAATTCATAACATGCCCATACGTACACACTTATGTCCCAACCTCCTCTCAACACTTTTGTTTGCTGTCAATTTATTTTTTAATGGCATAAAAAAAAAAAAAAAATTGGAATCCCCCCCCCCCCCCC
>BFEA01000665.1:514844-540151 GCA_003427395.1 Chara braunii | reverse complement strand
CTCTAGTACTCTTACTAGGTGGGTACTCCTTCAACATAACCGCCACTACCACCCTCTTCTCCCAAAGACAACGCCCACCAGCATCATGACTGTCTACATTCATGATAATGGACCGTTATGTCCGAGGGAAGAAGATATGGTAGTAATTTCCTAGGCACAGCAGCTAATTACACTTCTCGGCAGAGTGTATTTCGAAGGGAACAGGGTTTGTATACGTTCACCGTGACAACCTGACTACCTCCCTCCCTACCCCTCATAGGAGAGCGTGGCAGGGTTGTACCCATACAGATGTCTACTCTGTCATCAACCTGTGTCCAGACGGGAAAAGGCGTCGTATACGTCCACCCATTTCTTTTCTTCACCCCAGTACTGCTCCTCCCAGTCACAACCGTTTTTGTCCTTTTTTTTTTGTTTCTTAACTCCTTTTCCTGTCGACTTCCATGTTCTCCCGAACTCAACGCACTCTCATCATGACTGCATCCGGCCGGAAAGATAGCTTGTGTACATTCATTATCGGTCAGACTCATGGTACGGCCAGAACCGTCCTACCTGTCTTCTCCCCAATGCAACGCAGCCTAGTAATGAATGAAGACAAGTTGGGTATGAATGAACACAAACCATCTTCCCGACCTGATACAGTCAAAATGAGGGTGTGTTGCGTTCGCCCCAAGACGAGGTGGTGTGAGGATACCCTTATAGACAATCACTGCAGTACACGCTGAGGACGTGCGGACACTAGCTAGACTTTTGGGACTGAATGTGGCCACAGCTCCGCCAAGATACATCTCAGAAAGTCCGTGTGAGTCCGGCCTGAAGGTATGGCCCAACCCAGGCTAACCTCTGGGGCTAAAGACGTATGGACACTAGCTAGACTTTTGGGACTGAATGTGGCCGTGGTTCCGGCAAGATACATCTCAGAAAGTCCGTGTGAGTCTGGCCTGAAGGTACGGCTCAACACAGGCTAACCTCTGGGGCTAAAGCTTCACGTGAATGGCATAAAATATTTTTTTTATGGCTTTTTTCCTAATCTGTAATGACCTGCCAAACATGGACTGAGACACACAGCTGATTTCCGAGTTTCGCTCATGGAATGCATGCCTTACTGAGTTTCCCACTTGTTGCTGAGTTTTCTAAGTCTGTGTGGGTGCGTGCTTGCTGTGTGGGTGCGTGCTTGCTGGTCTGCATGCCTGTCTGAGTGCCTGTCGGCTTGAGTGTGTGTGTGACCCACAAGGGCACTTGGTTGATCGGAAGGCCCGAAGGGCCGGTAAAAAAATATTTACCTGTGGCCGTGACATTGGGGGTTGCAGCGGGGAAAACACTCAAGTGGCGGGGAAAGAGGCCCGCGACACGTAGAGCAGTGGAAAACACTCGAGTAGCAGGTAGGCCAGTACCACACCAAGAAGAGGTAGATGTGCTGGGTACTCGAGGCCGAGTAGAAGAAGACAAAGTAGGCATTTCAAGAGGCCCAGTAGTTGTAGGCTAGGTCTAGGTGGGTACCAGTCCAACCAGTCTGAGTCTAGGGCCTGTATGGGCAATATCCGAGTCTGTAATGACCTTTCCCTCCGAAAGAGAGGAGGTACCGGTTGCTTGGAGGCCGTGCTGCCTAGGAAGTCACTCGCCAAGAGGCAAGCAGGCCGCTATATCTCCTGGAGGAGCAAGGTGGCCTCCTCGTTATCGGTGTGCAAGTTTGACGACACACTGGTTGGAGCGCTCGCTGGAGCAGCGCTAGGTTGGAGCAGCACTGCTGGGGAGGAACAAGGGCAGGAGGAGGAAGAAGACCAGGACTAGGAGGGAGGAGCCGCAGAGGTACTTAACTGGCTATGGTAGATACCATCTTCATCACCTTGGTTGGGCGCTGCACCTGGAAGGCCCCCGTTGGGGTAGAGCTGCACCAAGGAGCTTCGAGGCAGAGTCAGGCATGGCGGCCTGAGATAGAGCAGCCATAGCTGCTTTGTGTTGTCCTTTGCACAGCAGGGTGGCGCCCTGGAAGGGTGGCCATAGCTATGGTGGACCTCATGTGATGCCTGCAGTAGAAGAGGGATTCGGACATTGATTCTCGTTCAGCCATTCAACATTATTATTATTATTTCTCGTTTGAATAACAGGGGAGGAGATAAGGAGCAGGAGAGTGGTTGGTGAGACGAAGATCATTATCATTGCTCTATGCTGGTGTTCATCATCTTCTTCTTCTTTCTCTCTTCTTCTTCTTCTTCTTCTTCTTCTTCTTCTTCTTCTTCTTCTTTCCCTCTCTCTCCTCTCAAGTTCATTCATTTCTTTTTGCAATTGGACGGCATTGTACTTTCTGATGAATGTGTACTTCGAAATTGGCCAGGATCATAACAAATTGGGAAAATACGGTGATGGTTAATACCATCAATAATTGACCGCAATAGAATAAAATGAAAGATTCGTCCTCATGCAATAAAATTGCCCGCACTTCATTTTTCCATTTTTGGAATGAACGCTCACGTAAAAAAAGGGAAAACACTGCACAAATCGGTTCCAAAAGGAAGCACCAAACACTGTACCAGTGCACCTGGACGTGTTGACAGCCAGATGCATGATATGCACGTGGACATGCATGCAGCCACGTGCATAGTGACCACTGGCCAGGCCAATTTCACCATTTCGAATTGCCAAGGGGGCTCCTCTCGTCCTCCTTGCCCATTTCCAGGTGGGCAGGTTGGAGGGGGAGGGGGTGGTGAGTGTGTCTGGGAGTGTGTTGAGAGAGAGGTGGTGGTGGGTGTGTTGCAGGGGTCCAAGGCAAATGCAGGTTGTGCTTTAAAGAGAAAACCCAGCGCAGTGCAGTTTGACCTTAGCAAGACCGCTGTTTAGGCAAGGCTATACATAGACACAAAGGGCCTCGCTCCCCTACTCAACATTCGACAGGTACCTGGGCTGTCACATGGACCAGATGCATTTGGACTGATCGACCATTTTGGATGTACTGGGACCATTACGAGCTCCAGATACATCTCGAATGTTATGTAGTGGAGCGAGGCTCAAATAGTGTTGACTTCCTTTCCCTTTTCCTCTTTTTTATTTTGAGTGTTAATTTTCAGGTGGGCAGCGAATAGCGTCAGGCGTGAAGGCTTGTGCCAGTCCCAAACTTAGCATGATCTTATATTCAAAAATAGGAAATAAGAAAACAATAACCACCCATCCACCCCTCCATTCCAACATCCCCCCTCCCCCCTTTTTATGCCATTCGTGTACAACTTACCAGTGTTGTTTTGATGGCTCCGTCATCCCCAAGAGCTCTCCTTTGGCCTTCTTCATGTGGGTGATCGCCTCCATAACTGTCCAAGTTACGTCTATGTCCCTGAAGGATCTCCTCCTTCTCCTCCTCCTCCTCTTCCTCATCTCTCTCCTCTTCTTCTTGCCCGTCAATTCTTGTCTTCGCTCCGACATCACTACTGGCCTGACGTCCTGTTCCACCACTGTTTGTTCTAGCCCTTGTCAACCCCCCTCCTCCTCCTCCTCCTCCTCCTCCTCCTCCTCCTCCTCCTCCTCGAGTACCAAACCCAGTAGAAGGACCACCACCTTTTCGGGCAAAGAAATTTCCGAGGGAGACTTGTACAGCTCCTCCTCCCTTTCCTTTCCCTCGTCCCGCGCCGGCAGATCTCTCCCCCCCAATCAACGACGATGGCGTCCCAGTCCCAATTCCGACTCCCATCTTCCTCATACCGAACCCTCCTACTCCTTTTGCCAATGGACTCGAACTAAATGGCTTTCCAGTCCCTATCCCGGCTCCCGCAGCTGCAGGTGACGGCCGAGTGGTACAAGAGAAAGAGTTTAAGTCTCGATGAGCAGATTTGGCAGGCGTGTGCATCCCGACCTCCTCCTCGTCATCCAACTCCTCTTCCTTCTCCCCTTCCTGCCCTCCTTCCGTCCAGCTCATCCCTCCTTCTGCCCCCTCTCTTACTACTCTACCCTCAGCTGCATCACCATGGAGCAACCGACCACCACCCTCTCCTCCTCCTCCTCCTCGTGCATTTCTCCCTCCTCCCCCTATCCCTCCTCTTCCTCTTCCCTCCCTTCCTTCTTCTTCCATAACCTCATCCTCGTGATTCCGGCCACCACCATCTTCATGTTCCTTTTTCTTCCCTCCCTCTTCTCCATCACTTTGATCATTCAATATACAACGGCAATCATCATCATCTCCAGCAGCAGCAGTAGAAGCAACAGCACCCCTCACAGAACCAGACCGTATATCAACATCATCATCGGAAAAGCGACCTCTTTTTCTCCCCCTAGTTCTTCCGATTTCCTCTTTTCTTCTGTCGACAGCGCAGTCGGCATCAACTTCCTCCTCCTCCCCCTCCCCCTCCCCTCCGGACCACAACGACCTCCGTCGCCTGCCAGTCGGCAGCGATCCGCATTGCAGCCGTCCATCACCGTCTGCTTCGAACCGTTGACCTTGAGATTGGGATTGGCATTGGGATCGGGATAGAAATTCACCTCCCCCTCCTGGGGCATCGCCATTCCTTCCTTCATCCGCATCCCGATCTTCTGCTGATCCATGCATCCGAAACGATGATGATGATGGGGATCCCGATTGTTGAGTCGACTGCTGGCCTCCCGGCCATAACATCCTATTGTCCGTCGATTGCGACACAGGGTAAGCAAAGAGATTTGACGAATAAACGGAGTCCAGCTTGGCTTTGAGGGCGGCAATTAAGGCAGCTTCAGTGTGCATGAAGACTTTTCTCTTGTCGGGAGTGACGTTGACGTCATAAGAATTCTTTGGCAGGACGAAGTTCAGCACCGCCATTGGCAGTTGCTGGGAATTGAACGCTCGATAGGTTTCGTTGAGCACTTTGCCAACACGTGGCAGATCCACCGGCCTCCCGTTGATGTAGAAGAACTGGCGGTCTGCCGACGCACGTCCAGACCCCACCCCCGGCTTTGAGATAAACCCCTCCACGTGGCAGTCATCCGACAGGCGAACTTCGATGGGGTCCATAACATTGACCATCTTCGTTCCGAAAACTGAGACCAGATTCTCGCGCAAGCTCTCCCCTCCCTGTGTCTTCATCACTGTCGTTTTCCCGCTCTTTCCGGTCTGATTGGAGCAGAAGATCCGCACCCCTTTGCTGATGATGGCATAGGCCTGAAGAAGCGCCAAAAGCTTGGAGTACTCTCGGCGAATGTTCCTGGTAAACTCCTTGTGGCGAACAGGGAGGGTTGAGAAGATTCGCGAGACGGAGACCGTGGTCCCGACCGATCGGGCGACGGGCGACTGGGATACCAACAGACCGGAGTGGTCAAACTCCAGCTTGGCACCGGCTGCCAGGTCGGCTGTTCGAGTCACCACTGTGACATCTGCCAGCGCGCACAGCGAGCTCAGCGCCTCCCCTCGGAATCCGAAAGAAGTCAACCTCTCGAGATCCGAAAAGTCAGATATCTTCGACGTGTGGTACTTGAGAGTCAAACCCTGCCAAATTTGAAAACAAAACACAAAAAAAAAAAAAAAAAAAAGTAACCCAACAAGGACAAAACAGGGGTCAAAGTGTTGAGAAGACGTGATCTGTCGTTCAGGACATCCATTAAAATTGGAACGATACAGAAAAGATTAGCATGGCCCCTAAGCAGGGATGACACGCATTAAAAAATTTAAAAAAAAAAGACATGATCTGGCGTTGAACACCTTACACGCAACACATGCAGCCTGGCTCCACAACACAACACTCTACATGCATCTGGAGCCTACCTTCTTCCCCCAAATAGAACATACGGTCATTTTTGCTGCATCTGGACAGAAATGTGAGCCAAATGCGGCCATAATGACCGTACGTTCGATTCAGGGGAAGACGGGTAGTAATGGTCTGAATTCATTCGAAATGTTGGATCAGTCGAAATCTATCTGGCTTTCATACTGTACACATACATGTCTAGTGTTGTGCAGTGGAGTGAGGCCAATAGATCAGCCATCCATAGATGAACTTAAGGAGAAGCAACCCTACAGCGAAATGTATCTGGTTTTCATACTGTCCACATACATGTCTGGTGCTGTTGCAGCCGAAGATGCAAGAATCTCGCAGGGGTCAAAGCTCAGTACCCTGCTTGCTGGTGTTTTTTCTTTTTCATTTTTTCTCGAAGGGTGAGGTCTAAATTTTTACTATTATTATTGCTTAAAACACTACGCTATATTATATTCTTTCAAATTCTCTAAAATTTCCCTTTCACTACCTACCCACCACCACTCCTAAGGCTAGTACAGGCTACCTCACGATGAAGGGATTGCGAGTTGTCCCCTGTCCTAACACCGGTAGTCAGGGAGAAGTGTGGGTCACCAGTGGGGGCCCAGCTAACACAAAGACGGAGCATTTTGACAATAGCTGCGCCTCCCATCTACTTCCCCCGCTCCATCAGTCTCTAAGGCCAACACTCTCCCATCTACTTCCCTCTGCTCCCATCCAGTAACATCAGTCTCTAAGGCCAACACTCTCCCACACACCACACACCACACACTCACACTGTGTTGGCTAAAGACCCTAACTAGCGGCGGGAGCGGAATTGTTTTTCCTACTTGGAAAAAAAAAGAAAAAAGAGATACCGATGGGCGTAGCTCAGTTGCTACACCCATGACCTGTTGAAAGACAGACCTCAGTTCGAATCTCAATCAACCCAGATGAGCAAATAACTCTGAATTCACCTGGCGGTGGTCAGTTTGAAGATGAAAAACTCATGGACCATGGACCTTTCAAAAAAGTCTGATTAGGGGGAGTCCGAGATGGCTGCAGCATGACCTCAGGTTGGGGCTACGCTGCACAGACTGCGAGAAGGTCAATCTTGGCGGATTGGAGAAGGAAGGGGTCCAAGAAAGAATGCCACCCCTCTCGTTAGGGGTAGCCTTCGCAGTAATTTGGCAGGGAAGGAATGACCAAAAAAAAGTGTTCAAAGACAAGGACTGCTCCAGTAAACAAATATAAGGACGACCTTCACCCAGCTGCTGAGAAGGCCAATGTTGGCGGTTTGGAGGACGGTGAGCAAGGTCAAGAACAGAGAGGCAGGTCTCAGATGGTTTGACGACACCTGGTGCAGACAAGGCAAGATGGCTAAGGTAGAAGCAGGTAGAGACGTACTCGACGCTTGGTTCTTCAAGGGTTGGAAGAAGGAAACAACAAACCTGGATGCTCGGTTGGAGGGTCATTGATGGGTTGCAGGAGACAGGCAGAGGGAAGATGTGAAGTGCGGAGGGAGCGTCATTTTGATCAGAAGATCCAAGCACCGCCATAGGTGGCACACAGAACTAGGAGTAGAGCAGATAGTAGGCAGAGGGATAGAGAGAAGTTGAGGGTTGAGGGTTGAGGAGGTTAACTCTTCTTCAATTTCTCGATTTATGCGTGTCATCCTTGCGCAGGGGCCATGCTAATCTTCTCTGTATCGTTCCAATTTCAGCGGATGTCCCGGAGGACTGAGGAGGTTAACTCTTTTCTTCTTGTTTCTTTTATTTTTCCATTTGTGTGGTTTTGAAGGCCATGTGTGTGACGCCCAACCTCACGCCCAGCGCGACTTTCTGTTTTCGGAGTGATAGGGGGCCCGGAAGTGCGTAGTAAGGGTGTGCCAAGGATTTTAGGAAAGTGGGGTGGAGTCCCAGGTCGGAACTGAGATCTCCGGTGTCAAGTTCCAGGGATGGAAATGCAAGTGGTTCCGGTGCAGGGCCAGGTCCTGGGTTTTGTCTTTCTCCTCGGGCGGGCTCGCACCTGGTGCACCGATGGAACACAGTGTGTGTCTCTTTGTTCAAACACCTGTCGTCAGCGAGTTTCACAGATTTCTGAGTCTGACGTGGACGGCCTCAGCCGGAGACTGTGTTCTCGGTGCTCAGCTTCGGAGCGGGTTCGTCGCACGAATCCCGCTGCCCGGTAAGTGTTGTACTGACGGCACTCAGAACACGGCCTATGGGGCCAGCAGTGCGCGATCGAATCCCAGGGAGCTACCGTCAGATGGTGATAGGGGAGAAAGAGATAGAACAGAGGGAAGTTGGTTTCAATGGCGACGAATCCTGGTGTACGATGGTACTGATAACTACGGGGGTCGGGGTAATCTGGGGTTCGGGAATTCAGTTCAAGGGCCTGGTGAAAGTCCCAAGTACACAGCCGATCGTCCTCCATTTGACAGGGGTGGACTGGAAGCCGTAAGTTCAATCGGCAGAAGAGTTGTTCGTTCTCCCAGTATTCCCTGTACTTTGGGTTCCTCAGACCGGCGCGGTCGGTGATCCGGAACGGAACGCAGACCTCCATATCTGGCGAGGGGCCTTAACTCATACATTTGGTCGTGCAAGGGGAACACGTCAGGTAGACACACATATGCATGACGACTACCATCTGGCGGTCACTCGTATACGTGTGTGCACATGATCTATTCCCACCGAATCCGAATCAACCCAGATAGATCAGATGGCCATTCGACGGTCGTAAGGATATTCATGCATGAGAAAAATCCAACTCCTACTCAGGCATACACACAGATCGCAACCTGCTCGTTCTTCATGCACCTGCCCCGATCCAGGTCGGCTTGCGGGAGACAGCCCGATCGCACCTCCGATCAGCACAAGGACATGGTTATTTCAAAAGTGGGTGGAACCACATACATGTCTCTACACATCAGCAAAGCGTTTATTTCTTACACCCTCATTTTTACAGTCAATCACAAACAAACGAAGAGATGAGAGAGACAAGGACAGCTCAAACATCAATCAATCAAAGAGAAGAAAATCGGAGAATGCCACGAGCAAAAATGGTTGAGAACCAGAAATCACAGTAAGCCAGAGAAATCAAAATTATGCAGAAAATACGAGGAGATAATTCTCACTTCAGCACACCGCTTTCTCCATCCTCCTCTCTCTCTCTCTCTCTCTCTCTCTCTCTCTCTCTCTCTCTCTCTCTCTCTCTCTCTCTCTCTCTCTCTCTCTCTCTCCACGATGCAGGCAGTCTGTCACCTCGCACCCATCAACAACCCGGAGTTGTCATCCCGCTTAGTCCGAGTACGCGAGCCAGGTTCGCCCGTATGCCACAGTCCTTTGCGGCCACACGTCAACCCCGCATACCCGGCACCAGCTCGTCGGATCGCCCGACTTCCTACTCGCCTTTCTGTCTCCCTCGTTAGCCGATCCCTACTCGCCTTTCTGTCTCCCTCGTTAGCCGATCCTCTCGACCGCGCTAACTCCCAAGTGTAGATTAGAGAGCGAATTAGTCACGCTTGCGAGCTTTGTGGCAGTCGGTAGTTGCGCGAGGTAATTCCGGATTATGCTGAAGCAGGAAGGAGTGAGAAGGAGGGTGTGCCAACGGGTGCATGACGGGGCCGCGGCATGGGGGACGTAGCCGCTCTCCACGCATCGATCCAATCCAACATCTGTAGGCCAAGGGGATAGGCAGGAAAGAGGCGCAGAGTTTCGCGCAGAAAAAGAAGAGATCAAGAAGGGAGAGGATTACAGTTACGCCCGCGCTCGCCAAGAAAGAGCAAGAAGATTCGATTAGAATTTATGTGCGGCGGGAGCAGGGCGTAGAGCAGTCCGCAGTAATGTGCGCGCGAGTAGGGAGCCCTGTGCCATTACAGCCAAAAATTACGATGCTCCCAAATTCCTAGCCTCATTGAAATCCTAATTGCAAGAAGAAATTCCGAGAACCTGTGTAGGTTCAAAATTCAAAAAAGAAATTCAAGAAACTTCCCTGCGCGGTAACCGCACCAAAAATTCCCCGCCCAGTTCCATCATCAACAAAACAAAAAGAAAGAAAAGACGGTATGTCAACCATTATTTTTCGCGCTCGCTATGGCACATCCTCCCAAGCGTCGTGGTCCCAGCTTTCCCGAAAGAACGGGGGCATTAGCGCAATTGGGCCCGGCCTCTTCTTCTCCATCCTCCCCTTATCTCCAACCCCCTCAGTACTACTGCACAGAAGATGGCACTCTTTCAGAAAAGAGATCGTCACATGTGGGCATTCTTTTTTCTCCAGATCTGTGGTCCCAGGACAGAGGGCAGGAAGGTGTTCCTACCTGAGTCTGAACCGAAACTGGGACTGGGTAATGGTCCCAGCATTGTTTTCTCCAGGTTGTTTGTGGAGGGATTCCCGGCCTCCCCCTCTCTGCGTATAATAAATGATGCTTGGTGTTAAAAAAAAAAAAAAAGGAAAATTGCATCTGTACGGAGCTTAAAGATGGGAATACCTGCTATACCGAGTCCGAAGGTGAACTTGCATCTATACCCTGGACCCCGTTCAACTTTGTATGGTACACAACTCTTCCCCTGTAAGAAATTGTAAGCATATCCAGTCCTACAGGCCCTCCGTTCCGGACCACGAAATTATGCTCATGCCCAGAAACCGGGCTGCAAAAATGCGGGTGTACCCACACCCAGGGGTGTGCCCTGGATGGCAGACCCCGAAATTATGATAATTATGTTCATGCCCAGAAGCCGGCCTGCAAAAATGCGGGTGTACCCACACCCAGGGGTGGGCCCTGGATGGCGGACCACAAAATTATGATCATGCCCACCAAGTGAATGGGTGTGGCCCAACGGCTGCTGGGTATCAGCATAATTTCAGCCATCCGGTAGCAGGGTATATGAATAATATGAATAATTTGGCCGGTCCACCTTAGTCCCAGGTATGCCGCTATGTAGCACACCGAACATGTTTGGTGCCCCTCCGAGCAGCCGAACATGTTCGGACGCTCGGCCGAGCGGGAACCGAACATGTTCGGCCGAGCGCAAATCAGGGGGCTGCCGAACGCGTCCACCTTAGTCCCAGGTATGCGGCTATGTAGCACACCGAGCATGTTTGGTGCCCCACCGAGCAGCCGAACATGTTCGGCCGAGCGCAAATCAGGGGGCTGCCGAACGCATCCTCGTGTGTGTGTGGTGTGTGGGGTATGTGTGGGGTGTGTGTGTGTGTGTGTGCGTGTGTGTAGTGTATGTGTGTGTATGTGTGTGTATGTGTGTGCATATGTTCAGGAGTGATAAGCAATGCCCCCAAGGGTCCCCCAACCCCTATATATATTTTAAAAAAAAACAAAAAAAAGTTCGGGCTCAGTCGATTTTGGGCCATGTTCGGGCTCGGTACCGAGCGTTCGGGTTCGGTCACCGAGCCCGAACGCAATGCTACGCAAATAATGCCCACAATTTTGCCTAGGTATGTCCATACTTTGTGCATTCCGTTAGTTGGTTATAACTTATAACTGCAATTTTGCAGTACCAACGTGGCTCCATCTCAGTCCTGAGCACGCAAATAATTTCCACCGGCCGTTTTCAGGGTATAGAGGCAAGTTGGTGCTGGGACCCGTTATGACGGGTATTCCCATCTTCAAGTGGGGTACAGATGCAATTTTCCCTATTTAAAACCAAAAAAAAAGTCTTCTTTTTTTTTTTTAATGTAAACAGGTCCTTATGGTCCTTGCTCCTTGTCCATTCTGGGAGCGTCAGTCCGGTTCCTATTCCCCCGGCAAGTCAAAATTGAGATACATGATGTACACACTCACGCTTCCTTCCGTATGGCCGAAGGATCCCTGCCCGACATTGATTCCTCCCTAGTTGGAGGATTGACTGTCAGCTTGCCCTTCCCAACTAGTTCCCCCTCTCAGGCGCTTGTCAATTGGAGCTCTGCTGGAGCTCTGCTTAACAATAATCGTGGGAAGTTGAGCTTCCTTTCTATGATTGTCTGGGTTTCAGGGGAAATGTCTTTCATACTGCCCCCTCTTCATGAGCTTCTTGGAGGCGAGTTGTCTTGCGGCTCTGACTGGTGCCACTTCTTCCATATCCCCCTGTTGTCCGCTATGGTAGCGATCTTGCCCCGTAACAGCCAGTCTCTCAAAAATACTTAGTCTCTTGACCGTGTACTTTTCTGGCCTGTGCTTCCATGCTGAAGTTATCTTCCGCCATCTGCTCCGGATTTCTGTTTCAACCATGTTCAGTGTAGCAGGGTCCACATTTCCTCCCTTGCTACCTCTGTTCCCTCGATTGTCCGGGTATGCATCTGCGCTTCCATATGACACAGAGTGCCAACTTCCTGAGTAGTGTGAACCAGATTTCCTCGCCGCCTTTGAGATTCCTGGAGGTGTTAGTGAGAAATAAGGTTGTTAGGGGGGTGGTGTTGGCGGGGATGGCGAGGAGAAGAGGGTAGACCATAGCTCCAGGACCTTGTTCCAGATCCAGGCCGCTTCAGGACAGAAGACAAGGCAGTGAGGGATATCTTCAGGTGTGCTGTTGTTGCACAGAACACAGAGTTCTAAGCTATTTGGGTCTCTGAGTGTTTCCTCATTTTGTGGAGCCACTGGTTAACGTGGTAGAGCTGCATGTGCTATGAGCCACTGCATACTGCGGGTTCTTACGGGTCTGATGAGGACGTATTTAGTCCAGGGTGTCGTCAAGGGGGTTGTGGAGTCTATAGACTCAGGATATTTCTCCATGATTTCTCTATTAGCCCCGGGGGGCGTTTGGATCTGTAATCTGCAAACCGGGGATGTAGCCAAATTTTACGTCCTATTCGAAGATCGTTCTTGTTTTCCACCTTTTCCCCTTGTTTCCATATCCATTCCTTTGGGTCAATTCCAAGTGGTCAATGCTGAGGTTCCAGCTGAAAGATTATCCATGGTTTGGTCTGTGATACTCTGACCTCCCTGAGTAGAAAGGTCTCTCTCTAGGAGCTCAGCTTGGGGGTCCGTGTTCTGGATATCGATTTCCTGACGACTTTATTTCGAGATGGGGTCTGATATCAATTTTGATTGGTGGTTGTAAGCCTCTGATTTCTCGCGTGACAAATCGGTAGGCCCTCAAGGGTGGGATCTGAGAGATGAGTACGCCCCAATCGCCTGGCGTGAAGTGGTTTCCACGATAATTTTTCTCTTAGGAGGGCTGTGCATTGTGGTGAAATCAGACTCGTTCTCATTCAAACTTTTCATGCATGTAAACAGTAGCGCAGCAAACTGGCGACATGCGCCCACTCAAAACTCAGAGATATAGCACCCAGATACGAGTTCACTTTCAACTGGCTATGGCGACTCAGCGCCCAAACAACTCACTGCTCACATACACCGGATCACCCTGGATATCCCACACGCGTCACTTAGAACACATCACACATACACACACACACTTCACACTAAACTACAGCTATGGCAGCTATGGCTGCCTCTACCCTATCGCTATGCTACGCTCCTTCTCTCTTGCCCACTTCAGCTCCGGGCTCTCTGCAGACCTCCTTGCACAAGTCGCTGTGGCAGCGCTTTGGCTCCCGCAGGAATGAATGAATGGCTGGGCGCTGCCTCTTGATTTATACTTCTGAAACTCGGTGGTCTGCCCCTTTCCATCGGCCCATGGTGCTCACAGTCCCTCGTGGTACTTGCTGGACCGGACTGGGACTGACTGTACCTTACCGCTGACTGACTGTGGACTCACTGCTAACCTACCGAGGTCGGACTGCAATTGCACTGCAGTTTAGTCCACCACTTGACTCGCCACTTGACCACTTGCCCACTTGCCGACCTTCTGGAAGGACTACAGCTAGACTTCTGGAACTCGCTAAGACTTCTACTCTATAGATCTACAGATCGAACCCCCGGCTACCTATGGACCTATGACAGACCTGCCAACTGTCTACGAATACAGAGGTCACAGGTTCAACTCTCGGGACTACACAGATACTGCACATGGGTAGGGTGAAGTCTAGGGATCGAGCCCTGGGATCTGCGTCTGTTACTGCAAAAGGTGAAAACCGTTTCAGTGGTGGGGTACTCCGATGTATCAAAGGCTGGCAGGTTGAATAAGGTGAAAACCGTTTCAGTGGTGGGGTACTCCGATGTATCAAGGCTGGCAGGTTAAATTCGAGAGAGTGACATCGCTTCAGAGGAATGCCGAGCTCTTGTTCTGCCTACAACCATTCACCCAGGCGAGAGTTCCTCTGGTCAAAATAATGATAATAAACAAGAAAAAAAAAATAATAATAATAACTCCGATGTTTGATCTGCCAAACTCCTCTCTCTACCCAGGCGAGCCATCTTCGAGCTTAATTAAAATAATAATAATCAACAAAAAAAAAACAGAAAAAAGAAAAAAAGAAAGGCGAGAGCCCTTCCCCCTTGCACGGATTGAGAGATACCGCGGGGGGGGTTGATCACTCTTATCCATGGACAGGACATTTTTTTTTCCCTCCCTTTTTTTTCCCCTCTTCTTTTTTTTCACTCGTTGATTTTCTCTTTTATTCTCTTGAGATTGTTTTATTTTTTAATCCGTCCAAGTGGGACCTCGCCCAAGGAGGCGAGCAAATGGATCAGGGACGTTCTTTTCTGTATCGACTTTTCTCGAAATGCACGAACTGTGGCCACTTTTACGGCCGGGTTCATGCTTTTCTGAGCACAAAAAGAATACATAAAGCACCAGTGGTGCTCGGCCCTAAGGCGCGATCCTCATATCGCACTTTCTCTGCTCTTTTCTTTCTTTCCTTTTCCTTTTTTTTCGTTTTTTTTTTTTGGTTTTCTTTTCCTTCTCTATTCTTCCACGTCCACTCGTCGTTTACATTCTTTCTTTCTCCAAACTCCCGCCACGTGGATCGCCATGTGGATCGCCCATGAACCGCTACATGGACGCCAAATGGACCGCCACGTGGTAGTGCTAATTTATTCATTTTTATAGTGGCTCCGGTCATTGCATTTATGTTAAGTTTAGTCGCTTGGGCAGTAATACTTTTTTAATCTTTTTTTTTGGGTTATGGTATGGTACTGTCAGATTTAAATGTATACTTACGTATTACCTTACACCTTTGCTATTTTTCTTCTTTGTTATTTAAACTTATTTTCTATTTCGTCTTTAGGTGTCTACGGTATTACAACAGCAGGTTGGTCTTGTAATTCCAAATATGCTTTCCTAGGAGCACTACGATCTGCTGCTCAAATATTATATGACCACAACGTCGACATCCAAGCGATCCGCCACGTGGACATCCAGGTGATCCGCCACGTGGACATCCAAGTGATCCGCCACGTCTGCCGCTAACTAGACCGCCACGTAAACCTTTCATGGACCACGTGGACCGCCACAATGATCCACTATGTGGACCACGCGGACCGCTACCTAGACAACGTGGAACCCTACCGAGACCGCCACGTTAACGTTTCGTGGACCACCACGTGGCGGTCCGTGGACGGCTCATAGACCACCAGGCGGACGACGAGGACCGCCACAGTAATCCACCACGTGGACCGCTACCACGATCGCCACGTTAACGTTTTCCTGAACCACCACGTGGACTGCCGCAGCGATCCACGACGTGGCGGTGCACTTGAACCTTTCGTGGACCGCTACATAGACCACCACGTGAACCACGTGGGCCGCCACAGTGATCCACCACGTGATCCGGAACTTAGACAACCACGTGCTCCACCACGTGGAACGCCTGACCGCGTGGAAAAGCCTCCTAAGCAACGAGCATTGCGTCCCCTAACCACACACCCCCCCTCTCCCCATCCCACCCCCGCCTTCACGCCCATAAGACCAGCCACGTGGCAAAGCTGAAACGAGAAAACGAGGAATATAAGATGCTGCAATATAAGACAAAGGAAAGATTCGCCATGCAATCGCCTCATATCGGGCAAGAGAAGATAAAAATAAACTTCTGTCGTATCTAATGGTAAAAGATGAGCTATATTGACGATGTATATATAAACTATTATAAGGTGACATCAAATTGTATGATAAAGACGATTTTCTCGGCGTTTCTTGAGAGCAAGAGAGACGGTCCGCCCAGGTAGGATATGGATAAGGATAAACATAAGACAAGATCGTGAACATTAGGAGAGAAATACTTTAATAAGACAAGATCTCTCTCTATGTGACCAGACCACATCATGATACAATGAGATAACACCTAAGAAGTAAGTAAGATGAGCGGATAAGGCGACGACGCAAAAATTAGCTGAGAGATCGGATTACATGAGAAAGACGACGCTTCGTGGACACGGAAAAGTGATCGCATATAGATCGCATATAAAATATAAAGACTAGATAAGATGCGATCTCTTTTCCGTGTCCACGAAGCGTCGTCTTTCTCATGTAATCCAATCTCTCAGCTATTTTTTGCGTCGTCGTCTTATCCGCTCATCTTACTTACTCCTTAGGTGTTATCTCATTGTATCATGATGTGGTCTGGTCCCATAGAGAGAGATCTTGTCTTAGTAAAGTATGTCTCTCCTAATCTTTCAGATAATAAAGGCGTAACTTAGTATGTACAGTCACAAAAACAGTTTGAAATTACAATTCAGGCATTCCTCCCCGAACATAACACACCCCCACGCAACCCTACCTGACCGGAAAGCTAGCTTGTATACATTGCCCGCAGCGCAATTTGAAACTCTTTTGTGCCCAAAGTGTATTTTCAAACTCTGTTTGTGACTCCCGCGTAGTTTCCCGTAAGATAAAATATGGGACAAAATACGTCCATATGGGATAAGCTGAGATCGGGACAAAATACGTCTCCGGTCGAGGAACACGTGTCGTCTGTCCACAGGTGTGGGGGTGACCGACCAAGGGCCTCTTCGGAGAACAAAACGGGCACGCGCGCGCTCATTCACAGCAAAACTATACCAACTCAACTGACACCTGCTCTCCTGCTTCCTCTTCTTCCCCTCTCGCTCTTCTTCTCCTTTCTTCAGCTGCTCTGTCTCTCTACTTCTCTCTCTCTCTACTTCTCTCTCTCTACTTCTCTCTCTCTACTTCTCTCTCTACTTCTCTCTCTACTTCTCTCTCTTTCCCTCAGATATCCTTTCTTCAGCTACCTTGTCTTTTATTAACACTAGCACCAGCAGCAAGCAACACCAGCATCTGCAGCTACCATGTCTCTCTAATTACTGTATCTCTCTCTTTCCCCTGTCTCCCGCTTCCCCCCCAACTTTTCCTCTTGCTTTCTCTTACCTCTCCTACTTCACCCTCTCTCTTCTCCTCTCCCTCCCCTATACTCGCCCTTCTCCCCTGCTCTTCTTACCCGACTAGAACGCCCGATCATTATCGCTGTATCTAGACTGGAAGTTGCACCAACTACAGCTTAAACGACTGGGCGTTCTCTTCTTACCCGAATAGAACGCACGGTCAGTATCGCTGTCTCTAGACTGGAAGTTGCACAAAGTACAGCTAAAATGACCGGGCGTTCTATTCGGCTGAAGACCGTAGGCTTTTCGTGCTTCCGCCCTCGCGAGGAACCCCCTTTCTCTTCCCTCTCGTACTACTCCTCTTCCCCTCTCTCATTCACCATTCGCCTTTCCTTTCTTTTTTTCCTTGCTCTTCTTCTCGTTTGATTATCTGCAGAATAACCTTCCTCTCCTCCTCCTCCTCCTCCTCCTCCTCCTCCTCCTGCTGCTCCTCCTCCTNCTCCTCCTCCTCCTCCTCCTTCCTCTCCTCCTCCTCCTCCTCCTCCTCCTGCTGCTGCTGCTGTTTTCCTAATCTTGCTGATGTTGGTTCTTCGTCATGTTATATCACCATGGTTCTCCTCCTCCTCCTCCTCCTCCTCCTCCTCCCCCTCCCCCTCCCCCCCCTCCTCCTGCTGCTGCTGCTGTCTTTCCTAATCAAGCTTCCATGGTTCTACAAGTCATGTCTGCGGCGGCTGTTCCGAAGCTTTTTCCATGGTCCCTACCTCGAGACCCTTCGGTATCAGTCCATACCTCCTCTCCACTCTCCTCATTCTCGCCATTCTCCTCCTCCTCCTCCTCCTCTCTCCTCACCTCTCCTCCTCTCTCCGTTGGCCGTTCTCGGTGTTCATTGGGAGGAATCGACCCGGTATGTCGTCGGGACGGAAGACAGTACTTTTTGTTTCATGTGGAACTGAGGACGACAAAAACAGATGGGTGTTCATTGGGAGAAATCGACCCATTGGTAGTCAGACAGGTTTTCTGTTGAGCGTGTGCAGAAGCAATTGGCCCATTGCTTGTCGTTCATCTTCTTTTCTGTGGAAATTGCTGGCTGTGCTAATTCCTGGTTCCTGGGCTCAAGGGGGAACTTTGTTTAGAGACGATCGGACTCGAACCCATAACTTCCTTCTTGAAAAACATGCCTTCGATCACTTGAACAACGCCGTCGGCGCCGACGCTGACGCAAGGAGGAAATGAGAGGTTGGAACCGTGTGGTAATCCCTGGCAGTGTCAAGTCCATCGGCAAGAAGGTACATCCCATCCCCCATTGACACAAACACAAGGAACGAACCTGATAATTTTCGGGCGCCACTCCACAGCCATTATCTGCAACCTCGACCATGTCAGCTCCGTACTCCTTGAGTCGAAGCTCCAGGTTGGTAGCCCCGGCATCGAGACTGTTCTCGACCAGCTCTTTGGCCGCTGTGGCCAGGTCAAGGACCACCTGTCCTGAGCAGATCCTGTGGATCGCCGCTCGATCGATCGGGCGGATAACGCCGGCCGTTCGATGTGAGCCATCTTTCTCGACAGCGTCAGCGCCCGGCGTCGCTGCCGCCATAGCCGACAGCAACACAAGCGTGCGTTGTAGAGAAGGAATAGAGAACGGAACACAGAACAAAACCAAAGGCGCAATGATGGAAAGAATCGAAAATTTGAAAAAATCGAACAGTGAAACGGGCGGGAGAGGTCGGTATGGTAAAGGGTCTCGTAAGAGGCCACTACACTACACTGGAAACTCAAGGGCGGCACTAAATTCGCACTACAAAAATCGGGTCTCGCTCGACTACTCACGACTCACGAATTTGGGCCTCGTCCCACACCACTTCACTTGAAACTCGAGTGCGCACTCGAGTTGCAAAAGTGATTGAAAAATACCTGAGTCACGTTACGTTCCACTCAACCCTCGAGTCCGCCCTTGAAATGAGCGGGAACAGCTCGCGAGAGGTTCAACCATGGGGGTTCTACACGTACCTTGCCCCACGTACCTTGCCCAGCTCGCGTGCACACTTCTCAAGGGCAGCTCAAGTGTGGAATGAGAGGTCACCTGAAAAATCAGCTCGTTTGCCTGGGCTGCACTTGAGCCGCCCTTGAGAGTTTCCCGCACGTTTGATCATCCCGAAAACCTAATGAGGCCCCGCCAGTGATTGGCGAAACTTGAGGGCACCGTGGAACGTTGTTGAGCAAGAAACCCTCGAGTTTTGAGTGCTGTGGAACGAGTCCCTTTTGGTGAGTCGGGCCTCGTTCCACTACTCACGACTCACACATTTTGGTGAGTCGGGTCTCGCTCCGCTACTCACGAAACCCAACTTCAGATCCCGAAATCCCAATCTCGCGCACTTGGCTCTGAGAAGTGTTCGATAACAATGAGCCGAAACGTTCCTCCAACAATCCCTAATTCGAAGACGCGCTCCCTTCCCTGCCCAGTCTTCTTTGCTTCCCTGGTGTGTGATCACCTCTTTCTTTCGTCGGTGTTGCTCCTCCTTCCACACCTTGAGCTTTTGCCATAAGCGAGTCTTGCCTTTGGATTGTCCGTTCTCGATTCCCGTCCTTTTGCCGGGCTCCTTCTACGGTTCTGCTTCGTAGCCTCTCCAGTTCGTCTAATACTCGTCCTCCTTTGTTATCGCCTGATCCCCCGTTCTATGTTACCGCTCCTCTGCTTGACGGGGTTTGTGTGACCGCCCTTCCTTGGTGTTGGTATGAGATACCCCATGTTGCTCCTCCGCACGTTGTTCCGTGTGCGTCTCCGAAGGTGCTTGGGTATAAACATATGCCTTCTGGCGACATATATTGCCCATACGCCCATCTCACTCGGGTGAGGTCTGGGAGTTCCTCCTTGTCCACCTCCTGTTGTGCTTGGCCTTGGTCCGAGAGGGCCCTTGTAATCTTGGTGGCCTTCCGATGGCTCCCAACGACTGTCGTGTGTCCGACCTTCGCAGGCGACCAGGAAACCTTCATCTCAAAAGTTGTATGAGAGATGTTATGCATACCTAGAGAGAAAGGGGATAGTGCGGGCCTGCCTGGAAGACCCAGTCCCTGACTGGGTACATCTAGCAGAAAGAACACTGACCAACGAATGGAACATGCCAAGAGTAGAAGACATATAGACATGCGTGCTCTTGTACTCCTATCAACGCAGAATGGTGAAGTCCCCATTGTGGGCAGCGATTGTTCATGCGTCGAAGAAACTGTGTCGCAAGGTCTGGACTCCACCCACTAGTGGAAGTCCTATCTCAACCTATCTTCCCAAGGATAAGGGCACCGAACGGATCCTGGTTGAAGGCGGACACACAAGCGCAGAGTTTTGGCAGGTCATGGATAGAGAAGGGGGTACTCAGGGTGAGAGACATCTGGGATGGGTTTGCAGAAGATTGGGTTTCAACTGAAAAGGTGAAAGAGAAACTGGGACAGGTACGAGAGACTCAGGAAAGACTAACTACTGTAATAGAAGTCATCCCGAGAGAATGGAAGGCAATCCTGTTTCCAGAGGCAGTAGATCCGCCAAGCACATGGTATACTCAACAAGAGGACAAAGGTTGCAGTCTCTGGGAACTCATATTGATACAAACAGACGGGAGAAGAATCTTCCAGAAATGGGCGACACGAACTTGGGACGACTGGTACCAAAAGACTCGGACTCCAAGCCTAGACTAGAAGTTGTGTTGTCTCAGGTACGAGCGATAGCCAAAGACCAGGAAGATGCAGCGCCGACGATGGCGTTGGTGGCGAACGGCAAGCCAGTTTCAAAATTTAAATTGGACCTAAAAATGTGGGAATGACGATCACTGGGAGGACTGGTGAAAATGTCTACTTACTTAACTACACTCAGAGAATTGGCTACAAAAGCCTCATCCCAACTAAACACCCGGAGATAATGGCAAGGTCTAGGTGGGTACAGGTACTGCCCCTGGACCCGGCACAGATTGACAACTCTCTCAAAAAGTGTTGGGAACAGTTGAAAAGAATCCCCTGCCAACAACAAGCGTCTACATTACGGCTAGCATCAATAATGATGACCCCATCTGCAGTATGGCTCGCTGAGCATGAAATGAAACTGGAAATGGAGTGTGTACGGTGTGAATAGGCATTTGAATCCACAGTCCATCTGTGGTGGGACTGCCCAACCTCTCGCAGAATTTGGTCCTGGTGGACCAAATTTTGGGAGAGCTTCTCCAATAAAATGTTCGCAAGGATGAAGGAATGGTACCTGCTTGAAGGAGTGCATGAGGGACACGGCGTACAAAACGGATGGGGATACATCGCACAAGTTGCAAGGGTTGTTGGGTTCACTATTATCTGACAAGGAAGGAATGACAGGGTCTTCAAGGGCAAGGAGTGGACAAATAAACAAATCAAGAGTACCTTCACACAATTGTTGCGAAAGGGCAATCATGGTGGATTGGTGGAGAAAGGTCTGTAAATCCAGGAACAGAGTGTCAGGCCTGAAATGATTTTGAGAGACATGGTGCTTGAGTGTAGGCGATAGGTTAGAGTTAGGCCAGTGGTTTTCGAGGGATTAATGAATAGGGAGAGCATATCTTGGACACTCGGATACGGGGATTTTGTTGGGTCGCAAGAGACGGGCAGAGGGAGGATGAATGAGGAGGGAGTGTCATAGTTAAATTCCACCGTTTTAGGGAAATCGGTAGTGGTAAGAGATAGAGGATCTATAAACTTTATTCGTTGTAGTTAGGATGGGTAGACAACATAAGTTATGAGAGAGTAAAGTGAAACTTTTATTATTTCCTTTCTGGTTTATGCGACGTTGTAGACCGTGAAGGCACCTTTTTTTTTTTCCCCCTCTCAGAGTGAGACCAACAAGACATAGGTCTGTGTGGGACCGGTAATATTCCTAGTTTAAGCCCCCTCCTCTTAAGTACGAGCAATAATGACTGAAGTCGTCATATCTGTTTTTCGGGTTGAATTGTGGGATCCTGACCCTTTATTTAAGCAATATAAAGTGACTTTTTCCTTATATAAAAAAAAAACCCTCGAAATTTGAGTTGGGCGGAAAAATCTTTCAAGAAAATGCTCGTTTGGTCCGACCGACACGGTACCGCCGACCCAAAATTAGCAATCGGATCAAGCGCTAGCCAACCGGTAACGGCAAGCGTGTCTAGCCGGAGGGACTACCAACGTGATAGAACCACGGCTGGAGCTACGTTCACCATCCACATTAACGGAGACCATTGCTTCGGCTATGGAGGACGGAGTTGCAAACACCCAATATCGGACTTCGAAGTGGAGGGGATGCAAAAGGAAGACGAGAGTAGTGAAGTGAGATGGAGGAAAGTGGATGAAACACATAGAGATTTAGGGTTGACACCAACATCGGTGCGGAGGAAGAAGGCAACAAGACAGTGGCCAAATATTCCATGATGGAAGTACCTATAGCAGAGGGGAGACGCTCCCCACCTCCAGGCGCATAGCAACCATTAGACAAGGGTAATGCTAGGATAAGGGAGCTGGCGAGACTCTGCTACAACGAAGGCATCATGAGTTCGTCAGTAGATCCGAAGTGACGTTTAAAGTTGACGAGCGGATAGACAGGACGAAGGTGGCATGGTTAAAGGAGCACATGGTCACGGTAATCTTTCACGAAGGGTCAAGGTTTCTACCAAAAAAACTGAAGGATGACATGGTTAGAACGTATGAGTCAGACGGGGAAGCGTGAAGGTAGAGAGCCCGAATGTGGTATCTTATATAGCAAAGAACACAGCAGTGGCCACCTGGCTTATTAACAAAGGGAATTGCGAGATCATGCTAGGTGCCACACGCTAAGTGCTAGACTTCAAGCCTTGGCCAATAAGAGTCCAACTTAGCGAAGCAGCGCAGAAGAGAGGCAAGGTCGACCTTCTAGATAGTAGTTGTTCAAGTTCCCTTAGATGCTATGTTTTATCTAGAAGCCCAAATTCAGAAAGCAATTGGGCCAGTCCTGCTTGTACACCCAATGAAACCAGATTGTCTCAAACCTTCATTAATCAACTTCAAGTTTGATTCAGGTCCGGAAGCACGAACGAACACAAAGGATAAGATCTTTGTGGTTACATTCGAAGGTTCGAAGGTGATACGCTGAATGTAACTTGGTGTCTTCAGAGACCCCGCGACGTAAACACTGCACGACCTTTTGTCACACAAAAGATAAATGTCGAAGAAATCAGCGAAGGCAGCAAGACAATACAACTCAAGAGCAATCACAAGACAACCAACAAACAACATCGAGGTTGAGACAGGAGTATCAAGGACCGCTAGGAACAAGGTCGAGTGTGATGGAAGGGGGCAAGGCAAGACAGCAGACCCGCAACCAAGCGGGGTATCCTCGAGCTACATTAATCCAACCTTCTCACCGACACATATCCAGGCCATACGGTACCAGGACCGGATCAAGAAGGAATGCAATGCACAAACCCAGAGTTGCCGTTGTTTTTTGTATAGCTTGCCGAGTAATCACTCGGCTTTTATATCATGGGTTGCACAAGGACCCTACGACCAGGTAACGATGCCGAAAGGTTAATGGTTTTCGACATTTTTTTATTGAGATGCATATGGGATGGTAGAGACCACAGCTACCAGCACTACAGACGACCTGACACCCCGGACCCACCAGGTGGATTAACAGTTGAGGTGAACAGAGGACAAAAAAATAATGGAGGCTATCAATCAGAAGACGGTATTGAGGGATTTCGAAGGAGAAATCAAGAAGGAGATGAAGTATTGATGGGATCTTGAGAGAAGGAGATATGGAGTAAAGGATTGTACATATCAGCAGCACAAGGAGCAGTAGGAGGAGCAACACCTGGAGGATGACGACCATACACCGGAAAACAAAGGAGGCTAAGCAAAAAAGAGAGTGTAACCTTGACACCTAGAGTGAAAGGAGAGTGTTCATGCTCTTCACTTTCGGACACCTCTCAAGGTCATGCGTACGAAATCGGTACTCCACGTACAAAGACAACACGAAGATGAAACCCAGTTGTGATCAGTAGAGGGCAGCAACATAATATTGAGTCAAAGATCTTGTCGATCTTCTGCACGGTTGTAAGTAGCGGCCTATACTTCAGTGGGTGGGCAAATCCATATACACCGACCAATTTGATCTCACTTGTGTCTTCAAATCTCTGATGTCGAAGACACGCTTGTCCATACGACAATAAAAGATACGTTTCAATTCCGGATGATCCCATAAATCATGATGCCTCAGCTGATAGTGGATAATCCAGATAATGGGGGGGAAATCAAGTACTTTGCTTCATTGTTCGATACCCGCTTCGTATGAGGTCCATTGGAAACACTTGAACAAAAAGGTTTACTCTTATTGCCAATATCATCAATAGTCGATAAGAAAAAGCAAGAGCTTTGGAAAATCAGGGTCCCCCCATAAAGTATGTGGAGTTCTTGACTGAGATAGAGGCGAAGATTCCGAAAGAAAATAAGTTGTTGTCCTGATTCTAAACAAGCAGTTGGCTCACGAGAACTGCAAGTGACTCATAACCACCCAACAACGCCGATAGAGGAGAAAAAGGTGAATGAGTAAACTTAGACTTTCATTGTGGAACATATGGGGACTGGGCGATACAAAAGGGAGATGTAAGAAGGAAAAACTGAAGACGTGGATTCATGAGAACAATGTGCAAATCACGTATAGGAGACGAAGCTGGGAGAGGAGAAATTGAAACTGTAGGGAATTGGTGGGATGGGCCACAATTATAGTCACCAACCCATGATACAAGAGGAGTAGGAATTTTGATCCATAGGAAATTACATGTGATGATAATCGATTTTTATGCAGATCTTCGGGGGAAATGAGCCTACGTAAAATTAGTAATTGAGGATCATGAGTGGTTAAGAGCGACAATTTATGCTCCCACATACCAACAGAACAGGATAATATTTTATGATGGGTTACTGTATGTAATTCTTGATTGTAGTAGAAGAGTGGTTGTCGGAGACCGAAACTTGGCACTTGACGACTCAGAGGGAAATCAACAAGCAACCCCTGATAGAGAGGCACTGTTAAACACCATGCTCGAGTTGGACCTAATAGACCCGTGTCGGTTGATTCACCCAGACCGGTAGGGCTCTACTTGGTTTTCGAATCCGACACCAGAGGTAGGAGTGATCAATAGGAGGATAAATTACTTTATAATTTCAGCAATCCTATGAGAGTTCGTTTGCAAAATGAAAGTAGACACCCAATTAATGTTTTATGACAAATCGATCAACCTTTGTCTGTCTACAAATCTTATAAAAACAAGTGGACCCGCCACGGGTACGCCGCGACGCACAACAACACTCTCTCTTTCTCTCTCTCTCTCTCTCTCTCTCTCTCTCTCTCTCTCTCTCTCTCTCTCTCTCTTTCTCTCTCTCTTCGTTTCTTCCCGTGTTGTGCTTGGCGGGCATCGGTGCTTGTCGTCTGCTCT
>BFEA01000665.1:464157-475934 GCA_003427395.1 Chara braunii | reverse complement strand
ACCTGTTTCTTTTCAGTGTAATTTCGAGTATTGCTCTGCCCAGGAAGAGTGGGAGGAACTCATGCAGTTCTCGAGGGGCTTGATACGCATGTTTCTTTTCAGTATGAACTCGAGTATTAATGAGTCCGGACTCGATTTGGCGAACCTCGACAAAACTCTGGTGCTATGCGAACTTGTCAAATTTGACTGTTGAAAAATGTTACCATTCGAGCTTACCTTTTCACCAGCCCTCCATTGAAACCCTTGGCTGTGCGAGAGTGTGGATCTCATGATTGCCTGCGGAGGCTACTGCTGCATGATTTTTGTGACTTATCGGTTGACAGTTGAAACCTATTGTGACATGAACTGGATGGATTGCCGTTTGACTGATGAAACTCACTGCTGCGTAACCTTGTTGAGACGGGGTGCGTGACATGAGACCCCTCAACCTACCTCCCCTGCTGTTCGCTGCGGACCTCGGAAGTGGTCGCAGCGAGTGACAGGAGTTGTTGCCTTTGGCTTCAGCGAGCGGTAGGCGACCCCTCCCCGGGTTTCCTCACAACCTCTTCTCAAAGGGTTAGGTGACAACACCTCACTATGGACCAGGAACATAGTTTTGGCGCGGGTCTCATTACTACTTTAGAAGACGAATTTATAGCTCCTTCAAGCCACCTTTCAGGGAAGGATAACTTTAGGATTGCAACTCCCCCAAGAGTAGACCTTACACATTGACCACTTCTCGAGAGAATCTCTTCTCCCAAGAAGTTTGTCACTTTATTCACCTTCGAACCCACGTCGAACGTGGATTGTGCGTAACACTTCTACTCTTTAATAGGTAGAGCAATCCAACCATATATGTTCAAGTGAAATCGATACAAACGGATAGTCATATTTGATTAGCTCATAAGGATGGATTAGGGCGCACAGTTTTAAACAAATAAACTCAGACGGGTAACTCGGCGATAAAAAAAAATGCATCAGATAGATAGTCTCATATGAATAGTATTAAATATGCTTGACTCAAATAAACTTCGCACGAATGAATAATTTTACATAGATAAACTCAATGAATGATCTTAAAATGAAGGAATTTAAACGCTTAGATTCAGGCAGATGATCTTCGAGTAGATGAGTTCTATCAGATAGCCTCATACATGAATCTTGTCAGCAAGTTAAACATAAACAGGATGATTCAACACCAACTCCTCACTGCCTTACTGACTGCACTGAGGACCACGAGCCTTTGACTGACCCTTTATAGACGAAATATACCTTTAAATTTCTCCCATAAAAGAACTCGGCTTACATTGACTTTTTCCTAACATTGGACTTTTATTAAGAACCCACAGCAAATGAGGGTCCCTACTGACCCTACCTATATTTAGACCCCCTTGTATCCCTAGGTATGTGTTCCACTCATTGGCATGTTACTAGAACTCTCCTACCCTTCTCTTGCTATAGCCGATTGATTGGTACCTTTACTTATGAAGATAAATTTGTGCCTATTTAGGTTAAAACCCCTTAGAAATCGCCTCACACCTATCTAGATCGCCTATCCCTAAAGAGGTGCCAACACCTTTCCTCAACTCATTTTTTTCTTCCCAGACGAACACCCCTCGTCATGGGTATTGTTGATGACAAGGGAAGAAGTATAGAAATCATCGTGACATGTTCCTCCTTGAGGGTGTTTTTGTCTGATGACCTAGACAAGTACTAAATTATTACTTATTCTAGTCTAACTTCGTGTTGACGGGACAATATCCTTAAATGGTCCTTTTGTACAATATGTATGAAATCAGCCCGCATAATTCTACCTGACATAGGAAGGATAGTGTCAGAGTGATACATAACCGATGATCCACAGGTGTAGCCTGAGACACTACGGGAGGGTGAGGCACATGAGGCGGCGGCAGAAGAGCAGGTCGAGGCGGTTGAGGAAGGACAGTCAACTGCTGCAGTCGACGTGCCATAGAAGAAGAGGGGGAAAAAAAAGTATGGGAGAGTGACTCAAAGCGTAGCGGCGGGGAACCGTAACGCTGTTCGTACTTATAAGAGTAGTAAGTCATCTTCCCAGGAGATGGCATTCGCTCGCGAAGATCTTCTTGATGTCGCCTCAATCTCATTCTCTCCCACTTCTCCTCTTCCTCATCTTCTTCCTCTCGCTCCTCTCTTTCCCTTGTTAAATCAATAGGTCTCTCTGCGACCTTTCCCTGCCGACCGCCTCTTCCCCTTCCAACTCCTGATCCGTGCGGCATGGCTGGAGAAAGATGCTACTCGGCGCACCTCCCTATCCACCCACTGATTAAGGTATCGCCTGTGTATAGCAATACGTACCCTTATTAAGGAATCTCAATTTTTGTGGTGTAATATAGTATACTTAACTACTTATCTAGAGGATCTAAATAAAAGATTTCAGAAACGAGAGTACGCGAGGTCAATTGTAGAGATGGATATTAATATGGCAGGAAAGAATCAGCGCAGTTGACAGCCCTCTAGCGCAGATGAGAACTCGTTAAATCCTATTGTGTCGATTGACTCATCCGCTCACCGACTCTACTTTTATAAAGACTCGGTGATCCTTAGCCGCTAGTTCGCACGTTCCTTCATGAATAGATAGGAGAGCAATTACCTCCTAGGGGAGGTGATAGAAGTGCAGACTAAGGCTCGTAGGGATGATAGGCGAGATACTTTAGCTGACAAACGTCGTATCTCAAAGCACTTCCTCAGACAAGAGCTCGTATCAGTAAACCAAAAACTATTCCAAACAATCTTCTAACTAATTAGTGGAAGTTTATATAGTACTCTATCTTTCGTTTGTCATTTTGCTAGGGCTTCAATTAACCAAACCCAGGTGCATTCACATAGGACCCCGGCAGGCAACCGAAGGTCCCCGGCGACGGCGCCACCTGTCGCGCGCGGTGGTCCCGCACCCCGCTGAGGAGCGCTGAACCTCACGGTTGTGTCACGCATGATGTTTCGTCATAAAAGAACCAGTCACCACTCCAACCGTGCGCGCATGCTATACCTCTCACGACACCCCACGACAGGTCGGGGAGCCGTGAGGTACAACTTACCTCTACCCAAGGGGCTGTCACCACCCTTAGGTAGGCGTATCCCTGCTGAGCTACCGGCCCACATGCAAAGGCTTTTACATGCCTGTGTAGAGGTACGTCGGCCGAGGGTGTTTGCTCGATCGCTGTAGCACTAAATGGGGTATGCGCGGTAAGACGCCTAGAACTGACCCGTTAGATATATCAGATCGAACTTTTAAAAGGTTGTTTATTTCCGCTTCTGCGTAATGTGATATTCTCCTGGTAGCTATCAATTAAACCATCTTTTTACCGAAGAACGTCCTATCTTTCTAGACAGGTTATGACTTAGCTGAATATCAGAATAATATAGAAGTTAAGTTGGACATATGATGAATATGGAAGTATTACCGCCGATAACCCTTCCCACTTTCACAAGTGTCGTGTGTCCGAGACTCTTCAACAGACCAGGTCCAGTTCAATCTAAAAATCACGTACAAAACAGACCTGCACAGAATAATGCAAAGACAGTTCACATGCCATGCACTAACGGCGTCAACCATCAACCATTGACCTTGTCCCTCACTTCCCAAACCATGCATGACAGCCTTGTCTTTCCTGAGACGTAAGCCCGACCCCCTAACAATTCTTCAAAGGACCCTTGAGAGTGACTAGGACCATTAGGCAATGACCACAGGTGACAGTTTTACTGACCACAGGGTTTGACTTTAGAGGTGGGTATTAAGTCAAAGGGGAAAGTTGAACCGGTAACAACCGACCTATTATCGAGAGATAACAAAAAATTCGGTCCTTTCTGTAGAACCTCTTCCTTGAAAAGCAGTAGATCAAAGCAGGGACATGCACACACACAGGTCAACAAAGATTCAACACCCCCACTTGATTTCCCACATATTGATATCTAAGGGTCAAGCCCTTAGACATGGGTAGTGAGCTCTGGGATCGACATCCCAGGTCTAACTCTTAACGTTTATTCTGACAACCCTACCCCGAGTCATCTGTCCCTCCTCTTCCTTTTATTTCAAGGAGTTTCTTTGCCTATGTCTCAAGCTGTCCCCGGGAAACTCATATTCCCCCTTATTCTCAATACTTGCATATTCCCTTCTGCGGATAAGCACACTCTTTTGTGCTTACGTGGTAATCTAATTGAGATCTACTCATGCCGTTCGGGGGTTTCTCCCTTAGGAGCCTATCAATGAACTGAGGTTGCACGAAACTTCTTCTTGTCTAATCCTTTTCCCTACGGTATCCGCTTTCTTTTACGTTTCTTTCTAAAGGACCTTTGGGGTCGCTCATGATGGAACACTTTTATTTTTCTCTTCTTCTTGTCCTGACATGCGCAAGCAGTAGCCTGATTCACCCGGGAATCTTCCACTACTTGATCAATCCCAAACATTTCGTTAGTCAGAAGAGTAGTCGAGTCGCCCCACGGGAGCACCCAACCACCCTTCAAAGTCCAAGCAGCCAAGCAGTTCAGACAATCTAGTGCAAGCAATCGGATAACTCACCTGGGATTATCCTTTTATAAGTTAAGTAGATAGTTAGGAGGTTTGTGTCGAGCTGTCCCAACACTTGACCCAAAAATACTCCGGATCCAAGTGTCAATTCCAAATCAAAGTTAGTAACAGGCGGTCTTCGCGGAAACCTCCTATTACTACTTGATTCAGAGCTCAGTCTTTTCCTCAAAAGTGTAATAGGATGACTCTACGGGAGCCACCTTACAAGTGACGAGCTGGGATTATGTTAGTGGATTCAGGCAATCATCAGATCCTCCCTTTGCAGGAGTATTTTATTAGACCAGTTAAGATTGAGTTAAACAAGCATTAGGATGACCCCACGGAAGCCTCCCATGTCCTGCTTCAATGCTAATCAGGTGGGTCGTTAGTACTTATTTGTATCGTACATTAGTCATACATGAACAAGTCGTAAAGTTACTCACCCGGGAGTATCCCTTTACTTGTTCAACATAATCGCTTTACTTTTCCCTTCCGTTAATTGACCTCCAAGTCAAACAAGTGTTAGGATAACCCATCCGGGAGCCATCCTACCACCAATTTGATGCATAGGAGATAAAAAACAACTCTTCATTGAGTTGCCCTGACAGTTCACTTATCTGGCCTATGCGTTGTAAGTGAGCAAAATGTATGTTGACTCCCACGAGAAGTCGGACAGATCTACCCAAACTCAGGAGTCCGTACACTCACCCGGGAGTACTCGAATCCCTCCCTAGTCTCGTTCGATTAGTGATAGGAGAGCTTCACGGAAGCCTCCTACTACCTTTTGTCTTTGTTAGTTTTTGAAGATGAGTACCCTACGAGAGTACTGGATTAATTGRCTTTAGTTAARTCGAAGTGAACCCCACGGGAGTACSRGATCRATGRTTGTTGTTAAGCTRAAGAAGCGTAYCCCACGGGAGTACCRGATCAATGRTTGTTRTTAACGATTGTAAGAGTGTACCTCACGGAARTACCGATCAAATGGTTTTTGTTAAGTTTGAAAGAGTGTACTTCACGGAAGTACCGGATCAAATCGGCTTTCGTTAGACTGAAGGAATGTACTTCACGRAAGTAYAGATCAAATGATTATTGTTAAGTTTGAAAGAGTGTACTTCACGGAAGTACCGAATCAAATCGGCTTTCGTTAGACTGAAGGAATGTACTTCACGGAAGTACCGGATTAAAAAGACGGTTGTCAATGTAACCAGCTTGTCAATAGGGAAGACGCACGCCATCTTCCTGCTATCAATGTTAGAGTTAACCAATCATTATGCCAACTTGCTATTTTAGTTAGGTCATTAGTATCAAACGATGCCAATCCATTAGTCCTACCAAAACAAGTAGCAGGGTTACTCACCCGGGAGTATCCCTTTTACTTGTCCAAGCACAATCAACTCATTCTTTCCTTGTTAGTTGCTCCTCAGATCACACGAAGTATTAGGATAACCCTCCCGGGAGTCACCTTAATACCAGTTCGATGCGTAGGAGATCAAGACCACTTTTAGGTTAGTCGCCCTGACCGTTCATTTGTTCTTTTATGTATTAATTGAGCAAAAGTTATAATTGGCTTACATGAAAGTCGCACAGATCGATCTAGACTTAGGAGTTCGTGTACTCACCCGGGAGTACTCATTTCCCCTCCTAAGTCTAGTTAGATCAGTGATAGGAGAACCCGATGAGAGCCTCCTATTACCTCTGCTTCAGTTAGTAATTTGAAAACGTGTACCCCACGGGAGTACCGAATTAGTCATGCTTTGATTAATCACTTGAAGACATATACTCAACGGGAGTACTGGATTAGTTATGCTTTGATTAATCACTTGAAGACATATACTCCACGGGAGTACCGGATTAGTCTTGGATTTAGCTKGTAAGTCAACRGAGAAAACGCACGGCATCTTCTCGTTATCAATGTATGCATGGCAAAAGTCAGTTAGTTAGGCGGATGATTGGGTAGTTCGCACGACGAGTATCCTTCTAGTCATTCCATGCAGGCAACGTGACGACCCCAACAAAGACCTCCATCATACCACCTTTGTTTTCTCAAGACCATGCAGGCTAGGCTCCTTCTTTGTTCTTTCCTAGGTTCTTTTTCCTCACTTCAGACATATTCTCAATTCAAGCATATAATACTTTCACTTTCGATACTTTAGTCTTGAAGAAACAGTATATCACATAATCACGCACGCAGTTGGATAGACGGGTGTAACTTGTAAGGGTATATGGAAAAGGGATAGGTGACGCGTACCTTATGGTTCCCTGCCTACAGAGTTCCTCCTGAACTCCGGCAGAGCTCCCGCAATCGCCCTGTATTTGACCACGTATGATCTATGCAATTGACTCTCTGACCCTTTTTAAGGTTGGCAAAAACCAAAGTTGTCCTCAGCTGATGTACATCATCTGATACTTTTAGTCGAGAAATCAAGTGCCTCAAGGATAAGAATGAAGGAGGACAGAGGAGACAGGTACCAAGAAAGTGTCTCTCTCGTCTCCAATACCTCACATCTTTGCACATCTGATCCCCTCCTATCATATGTCATTAAATATTGGTTACATAAAATAATAACAAAAATAATAATAATAATAATAATAATGATAATAATAATAATAGTAATAAGGATAACAATAGCCACAATACTTATAAGATCAACATCAGTAATAATGACACTTTTATAATCAATAGTAGTTTCGACCTACCACTGAGCTTACATTAAGCAAGGGCTGAGCGGGGAGAATGTGTATTGTCGCAGTCACCACCCCTCTCTCGCACTCGTCCGCAAAGAGTTCATTGTTGCTTATCTTACACGACATCAAGTGCAGGTTCGACATCCATACTAGCCTATGTTTCAATTCTCAACCGGGTTCACCTTCCTGCCGAGGACCAGAGGACATGATGACAACACTTATACGGGTTGTTACTCGTCCAGGTATATCTCCTCTCCCTCTCTCTCTCTCTCATCCTTCACCCCTATCCCGATTGTGCATCTCCTACTCAAGGGCCCCATATTCTCCCCACTCCCCGATCCCTGCTTAACATATGAAGTATGAAAATAGCAAATAAACAATAGTAATAACAATAATAGTAATAATGATAATAATAATAATAATAATAATAATAATAATAATAATAATAATAATAATAATAATAATAATAATAAAATAATAAAAATATATCTAGCTGATACCTAAGACCATCTTGCAATGGACAATGGATCAAAGAAACGTGGAGGTTCGTTGTCGGTGCCTCACTTAACAGAACCTTTTTTCTTTTTAACTTATATGGTTCAGTGAATTTTACATAGCACCCTCAACGGCAACTGCTGAGACACGACGACCTAGATACTTCATTGGACCATTCACTTTGCAGGAGCGACGGCGGCGTGCATAAATGACAGGGACATAATCAGTAGGCGTTGATTACTCTTCCGCAAAAAGTAGGAGCGGGGACGATATATAGTAGACCAAATTGCGAAATCACATAGATGTCCAAGTAGCCGTATACAATCAGAAAGCACAAATGCACTGAGATTTCCTCTAATAAAGGCATTCTAATGAGATGGTCAATCAATGTTTCAGCTCCAAGGCCATACCAACGCAGCATTAATGTTGCTCCTCCCTGCCCGGTGCCCAGAGCATCCAGCCATTCTTATTGCCTATTAACCTTGCGTATGCACACGGAGCAGGTTCACTTTGCCATTGAGGGTCGATGTACATGCTGCCAATACCAAATGCCGATCTCCCTGATGCACTAGGATCGTATCTCCGCTTCCCCTCATCACCCCCTGTCAACCATTCTCCGCCCCTCCTCCCGAAGACTCTTTTCCATCGCCTTCAACTTGCCCTGCGTCCTGCAGCTAGCGCTAGTGCAGACATCCGCCTGCTAGCGCAACAGCGTTGTCCTGTTTCGCCAGCATTGGTCAGAATGCCACTCCTTGTCCATTTGTTTGGCCCCTGACTGTCTGTCTGTCATTGCCCGCATCAGTCAGTCTGTGCTTTGTATGTTTGTTGCTGCTTTGTCGTTGTTTGTTTGTTCGTTCTCCTGTGTGTTTGTCCAAGCTGCTTGTCTGACTGCTTCCTCTCTCTGCATGTCATTCTGGTCTGCCCGTATGTCTGTTCTCTACTCGCGTCTATCGCCGTCTGAATTTTTGTTTTTCTGTGTCTGTCTGTCTGTTCTGTCAGTCTGTCAATGCGTTTGTCTGTATCTGTCTCTCCCTTCTCCCTCCTCCTTTCTCTTTCTCTCTACTCAGTGTGCGTGTCGGTGTCTATCTGTCCGCTTGTCTGTCTGTTATCGTTTGTCTGGTTGCTTGTGCCTGTCTCTGTTTATATCTTGTCTGTCTGTCAGTCATAGTCCGTTCGTCTGTCCGTCCCTATGTCATGGTTTGTATGCTTGTCTGTCACCAACCGTCTGTCTGTTCGTGCGTGTCTGTTTGACCGTCTGTTTTGCATGTCCGTGCCTATTTATTATCCCTTTTTTCCTCTTACCGGGGATGAGGCATGGTCCAATCAGTCCTAGTCCGGTCCAACAGGTGCCATGAGAGACTGTGTGCACTGCGGGCTGATAAAAAGGCGGCAGACCAGACGAGTTACAAAAGTATAAATCGAGAGGCAACGCCCCGTCATTCCCTCATTTCTGCGTGAGCCATGCGGAAGCGCAGTCACAACGATTCGTGCAAGGGGTCTGCAGTGATCCTGAGGACGGGGTGGTCCGACATATGCGAAATGTGAGTTGTTTGGGCGCTGAGTCGCCATAGTCAGTCGAAAGCGAACTTGTATCTGATGTCATTTTTATGAGTTTTGGGTGGCCGCGCGTTGCCAGTTTGCAGCGCTACTGTTTGCATGTATGTAAAGTGTGACTGAAAGCAAGTCTGATTTTACTACTACTACTATTACTACTACTACTACTACTATTAATAATAATGATGATGATAATAATAATAGTAATAATAATAATAATAATAATAATAATAATAATAATAATAATAATAATAATAATAATAATAATGAGTAGTAGTGAATTGCAGCAATCAAACAACATGATATACACAAGACCAGTAAGTCGTGATCTCGAACCAATCACAAAATTGCACTACGAGATTCACCAAACAAGAACACACCAAGAACTCATAATTGACAATGCTGAAAATAGTCTTAGCATCATTATCAACGAAGAGTTAGAGTTGATATCATATCTGGCGCTCGGCGCCCAGACTACACATGTCAGATCCTAACTAGCCCATACTACAATGCAAAAGTTGACGACAACAACTTTCCCAAGGACGAGCATACAGCGGCCAATGCCGCACGCTTCCGGCACCAGGTTTGTCTCTCGCTATACTCACAACCTCGTTCCTTAACACACAGATGCCATTGGCACCCAAAGACCTCATTTCGGGCGGATCACGGCCAACGACGTTGGCGGATGCATCCCATTCGTCACGAGTCTTCACCCCTCTTCTCCACATTCGGTAAGCATCCAAAAACAGGTAGGAACGCATTGTTTTTAATAATCAGTAATGATACTATCAAAATAGTAACAGGAATCATACACAAAGTGGTAATAGAAATAATAATAATAATAGTAATAATAATATTAATATTATTAATAATGATACTAATTATAATAATAACAATAATAAAAGCAAAGACCTAAATGAATGTATAGACACTATCCAACCGGTCCGATACATTAGAGAGACGGTGTTGAGGTTGAGTTCAGGCGAGTTACACTATCGACCCCACCCTCTGCACTCTCGGTATGTCGCCCCTTTTTCGACAGTTCGGCCAGGTGAGTGAGTTTCTCCTTCTTTCGCGTGAACGCCTTCGTGTGCTACCTTTCCTGCTTCCTCGATACCCTCTTCTCTCTTCTTCTTCTTCCTCTCTTTTTTCCTCCGCCTCCCTTTTCTCCTTCTTCTTGATGCG
This sequence comes from Chara braunii, assembly GCA_003427395.1. NCBI lineage: Eukaryota > Viridiplantae > Streptophyta > Charophyceae > Charales > Characeae > Chara > Chara braunii. Next base: position 465,493 of record BFEA01000665.1, on the reverse strand, counting down.
TTCTGTTTTTGCCTCGGCGCGCCTTCCTCTTCGCGCGCACTCTCTTCCTCGTGTCTGTCAACTTCTCGCATGATCAGCTCCTTTCATCTTGAATGCACCTCTTTCTTCTTCTCGTGTTCACTACCATCTACCCACGCGGTTACTTTGTTCACACGCTCAACTCACACCTCCTACCCTCGGCATATCCCTTCTTTTGTCCTCGATCACGCTTTCCTTATCCTGCTCACAGTGGAATTGTAAAACAAAAAAAAAAACCGGATTCGATAATCTAAATAATAATAATAATAACAGTCAGGGTTGCCAGCGTTCGGGACGGGCCGAACACCCGAACCCGAACGCCCGAACGTTTGGGACCCCCTCTCGACGCGTTCGGACGTTCGGCCGAACGCGAAACCAAAAAAAAAAATTCCGAAAATAAAATATGTCATGCAGAAGAATAAACTAAACAACATTTGCCTTAACAGTACATCCAAATTCCTTACCAGATTTGAAGCAAAAATCAAATACGAAAACTAAATAATATTAATGAAAAAAAAAAAAAAAAAAACGAGAATGAAATTATTGCATGGGCGAGCAAGTTTTGGACACCGCCATCTTTGGCGATTTTTCATTTATTTTTTGGCTTTGTAAAATGACATGAAATTTTGTACATATGTATCTTACATAATAGAGAACCTAAAAATAAAGTTTGAAAAAATAATATTTTTTTTCAGGCCCCGAAATAAAGGGAAAACAAAAAGTGAAAAGAGAAAAAATACAAATTAGTAAGTGGGAAAACAAGTTTTGACACCACCATCTTTGCCGATTTTTCATTATTGTTTGGATCCACAGAATGACTTCAAAATTGAGAGACAGGTAGCGTACATAACAGAGAACTCAGAAAAAAAAAATCAGAAAAAAAAAATCAGAAAAAAAAAATAATTTTTAGGTACCAAAATATGTTTTTGTGGGGTCCGAACCCCTTCGAGTTCGGGCCCCGTACGGGGACCCGAACACTCGAACGTTCGGGGGTCAGCTTAGAGGCCTCCGTACGTTCGGCCTGGCAACTCTGATAACAGTAATAATAATAATAATAATAATAGGTCAATACTAGTAATAAAATGTAATAATAATAATAACACTAAGTGTATTCAAGCCATATCTTTGGCCAGGTTCAGACAGAGTAAGAGCGCACCATCCTTGGGGAATCGGTCACCCACCTGCCACGACAGTGATCCATGAGCCATCTCAGTAAACCTCCTTCTCTCTTTCACACACACACACACACACACACACACACACACACACACACACACACACACACACACACACACACACACACACACACACACACACA
>BFEA01000665.1:429840-448570 GCA_003427395.1 Chara braunii | reverse complement strand
AAACCCTTACAAGGGTATCCGCCCTGGTTTTTGTAAGTGTCAGAAAATAAGTTTGGGTCGAAATTTGAGTACACTACCCGAGTTGCGGCTTTGTTTGGTTCGCGTTGGCTGAATGGTTGACGGAGAGCAATGTGTGTGTGGGCGCGCAGTTTTGAGGTGCGCGTGATGAATTTTTCTCTTGATAGTATAGGGTCGGCGTTTCCACCGACAAATTTTTTGGCTGTGATTAAAACTAGGAAAGGTCTTTCCTTTATTAAACTGACCATGGTGCACCTGCGTCCATATGGCATGTGTCATAGGAAGTGGTGTTGCATTGGGCGGTGATTGAAGCATACGAGAAAAAAAATAGAACGCGAGCAGGGACCTCCGCGCGGTGGACGCGGGAGGTTGACAGTCATGGACGGAGCCAGGCCCTATGAGCAGCGGGCGTCATAGGTCGGCAGTCGTGAGTTTGGTCTGTAGGCGATGAAATGGCCTTGGGGTATTTTGGTAGACCTGCGTGGCGTGCAAAAACAGTTCATATTCAATTCTCAGTGGTCCGTGTTAGCCTTGGGTACTAGCACTATTGGCAACGACATTGGATTTTCAAAGCGACGGTACAGGGATCGAGGGTGATGGCCAGCGGCAATGGAGCATTGGAGCGCTTGGAAATGCCGAGGGGTTGAGGGCCTGGCGCGGCTATCCCGCTTGGTTTTGTTGTCGGTCCATCCGTAGGCCCGATCGGCGGAAATGAGAGGGGTACGACGGCCTCCCCTCCCCAAAGCACCGTTTTTTTTTCTTTCTCGGTGTTCGTATCTGTCTTTACTTTTTTTTTTTTTTTTTTTCTAGTTTCCCATCCCGTTTGTTGGGACACGGCGCACCAGGCTGTTTGCCAGGGCCAGCGAGCGTGAGCAGTTGGTACGACCACGAATTGTTTAAGCACGAACCGAGAAAGTTCGACGAGTTCATGAGCTGGTGGGTGCTTTGACCCACGGGGTAGAAGGAATCCGACTGTCGGGAATCCTCTGCGGGCGCATCTGTCCACCAGCCGCGATCTGCAGTGAGAGGTTTGAGCGTGACCGTGCCTGTTGGGTGCGGAGAGCTGCGGGGCCAAGGAGATTGTGGCCACCGCTGGAGGGGACCGCAAAAATGTCCTACTCTGTATTTTTATTTTTTGTTTGTTGTTTTCGAGAACTGGTAAAAATTTGTTTACAGGTGTTCTTGCACAATTTTTGGATAGTGCCGTGTGACCGACACTAAGTGGCCATTGCTGCAGATGACCAGGGTTTGTCCCACTGGAAAAGGTACAGCAGTATGGCCTGAACCACATCCGATACCTTGAGATAATTTGTCCCAAAATCTGCATATTTTGCAGACTCTTAGGCCTGCGGTGTGAGCAGTCCTATTGGGACCCGAAGACAAGAGAACTGTGCATGGGCACAGCGGGGAAGGGCGGTGGCTGCAGCAGCACTGACTGTGTCCAGCTGCCCATATGGAACCCCTCCCCTTTATGCTGTTTAGATACCCTTTGGTTCCAGTTGGGACACGACCCCTGCGCTGGTACCGGGACCGCCTATGGGCCCAAGAGCCTAGCTCAGTGAGTACACTCACGGACTACAAGAGCACAGGCTGAAGTTTGAAGTCCAAAGGCAACCAGATACCAGATACCAAAAAAAAAAAAAAAAAAAAAAAAAAAAAAACACTCAGACTTACCTAAGGCCAGAACCTGGCCATGGTATAGGATCGGGGACACCGCCGGTTGCCTTTGGTCTGTAGCGAGGAGCTGAGTGTGAGCACCACCGTTGGGACCTGCGTCGATGCTGCCCCACGTAGAGACTCAAGGCCCAAGCTCATTTGGTGCACGCATGAACTGTTGGGTCACAGATTCAAGTTTGAAGCCAGACGCTGTGAGAATAGAGAAAGGGCCTACCTAGGTGGGCCACGGCCCCATCGTTTAAGCATGTCACCAAGCCCTATTTTTTATTTTTATTTTATTCGTATTCTCTTTTTTTTCTCAGCCCCTCTCCTTCTTTTTTGGGAGCTGCGCTACAGTTTTATGGGGCTGAATGGACCTAGTGCCCAGGAAAGGCCAGATTCATTTGAACTTGGGAATAAAAAAAAGAAAAGAAAGCGAGGTGGAGATATCGTTCTGGGCTATAAAAGACAGCAAGGTACGACATATAGGATTTGCTTTCAATAGAGTGCTCGAGACTGTTGGACCGGGCGGTATCACCCGGGCGTGCTCTGGCTGAAGGGGGAGGCTCATGGAGTAATGGGCCGCAGCGAGGAAGTGAGGAAGAAGAAGGAAATAAGGTAGGGAGGAGAGTGACAGCAGCGGGTGGTGTACACAGGGAGCGAGGCGGAGGAGGACCAGACAACAGGGGCCAGGAGAAGGAACCCGACCGAGAACTGGGCCGGGTGCAGGCTGAGATGGTGCAGGTGGAGGTGGGATGAACATTGAGCCTGAGGCAACTGGCGACGGGCACTAGGAGAGGTGAGGTGAGGTCGGATCGGAGCGAGGCGCGGAGCCACAGGGAGGTGCCAGGCAATAGCGGGTAGAATAGCGCAGCAGGCAGCGAGCGCAGAGGGAGACAGGTTACAAAGGAGGGGGAAAGAGTGAATGAACCCGGACAGGGGCAGGCGCCGGGTACATCCGGAAACAAAGATGGTGGAAGGGAGAGGAAAGAAGAGGTAGAGAGGGCCTACCTCGCTCATTCCGTGATGAAAGTGAGCAAGGAGAGGTGGTAAGTATAGGTTTTCTAGCCGGGCGAAGCGGATGGTAAGGTTAGATTGGCGGGAGGATTAGTCATTAGAGAGAGAGATGGAGAGATGGTTGCGCCGAGGCCTCCGAAGATGGATATGGCCGGGAATGGAGAGCGAGTATCTCGCTCGTTTCTTGGCGAAACCGAGCGAGAGAAGACTCGTTTCAGGGGGTTTTGGCCATAACGAATAGAGGTCAGTGGAAAAGGTGGTGCGCCGAGAGGAAACGGAGATGGTGGGAATGAGAGTTGAAGTCTCACTCACGATGACATCGAACAGAGACTGGGATTTTCCATGTTGGAGTATCTGAGTCAGTTGTTAGTTTGAGTAGTAGACTAGTAAGGGAAAGATTAGTAAGAGAACTGTGGTGAGGAGCTATTACGACGAAGGAAGAGTGAGGGGACGACATGGCGACTCCTACCCGTCTCTTGACGAAAACGGGTGAAGGAAGGTTTGTCCCGGGGGGTTTTAGTAGCAGCGAGCTGGTTTATGAGGTAAGTTTCCAGTGTTAATGGCTAGGCTTTGAGAAATGACAAAAAGGAGTTGCGCCCGGGAGAGTAGCTAGCTTTTGTTTAAACAGGGAATGAATCTAGCCGCTTTGGCGGACAGATTCACTTGCTGTTTTTTCTTCTTCCTTACATCCCTTTGAAGTGAGTGGGTGTTGCCCGGCGCGCTGTTTTTCCCTGCCAGTAGGGGTAGCTCCGCTAGTGTCCACGTACGAGGCCGAGCGGGCAAGGCAGGGTGAACCGTAAGCCCAGTTGCGGGAGCATGGGCTAGTTTGAAGATGAAGGCGGACTGGGGAGAGAGGGAGAGAGAGCAATGAGTAAGAGTAGTGAAGTAGGAAGAAGGAAGCTGAGCAGTAGTGGGGTGACAAAGAAAACCTTACCCAATATGGCGATGTGCCCTGCAATAGCGGAGGGTTCATTCCATTTATAAGACTTAAAACAGCGGGCGCAGCTATTACTTGTTGTTGAACCGGGCCGTTGTGACGGTGCATCTGCCCGGATTTGAGTGGAAGAGTCGTCCCGGTCTTGCTCACCTATCAAGGGAGGTAGTATGAGGATTAACAAGAGTAAGGGCAGGTCTACCTGATCGAGTTGGCCTGGGCTTACGAGGGTGCAGGCCTGCAGAAGAGCCAACGACAGTGGGATACGGATCAAGAGGAGCACTTACCTGAGGTACTGCTGTCTTCATGGTCTGGCGGAAGATTCCTTCCTTGTTCTTTACACACTCGCAAGCTGTTGCGCCGATGTATGCATAGAATTGTTGGGTTGGAGGCAAGCGGTTGACTACACTAGGTAGACCAGACGCGTCAGCAAGCTTGGGAACATGTGAAAGAGAGAGGTTGGCTGCAGGTACCCGCCTGACAGATAGACAAATTGTGGGCGGTGGAAAGCGCAAGAGTTAGTACGACAGCGGGGGAAGGCACTGCTGTGTGAAGGGGCGGTCTCAGTTGCGCTGTTGCCATAAGCATTACTGTTGCAAGAGGGGGGATGGCCGACCACAGTGAACATGCTCAGGAACTGTTGAGGTGCGCGGCGGAGTTCTAATCCAGAATTCATTGCGGTTGGGACACCGATGCTACCGCGACCGTAGATTGGAGAGTTATCACCGATCGTTGAACTGCTGCTACCTTGCATCCGACTGTTGCAGCAGTGCACAGGTCACTGTTGTTGTCTCTACTCAGCACACCCTTGCTGCAACAGGGTGGTCGGTCCTCATTGACAGTCGCTGCTACTGGTGCTCCTGTGCTGCGGTCATTACTTCTTCCTGTAGGAGCTGAGGCCTGTGTTTTCGAGCCCCACCTTCTGTCTCGGAGGCTTGGCCACTGTGTTCCACATCACGGTTGTGCTTTGCTAAGTCTTGATGCATTGTGCCTTGCGGAATCAACAGCTCCTTGTTGTATTTGTTACTGGGTCTTCCTGCTGTGAGGGACTGTGTTTGGTTGTGCGCCGCCACAGAGTGCTATTGGCCGTTGTACCTGTGGGCTTGTTGTCGGACACTGCTAGTTTGTCAGGCTACTAGGCACAACTGCAGTATGCGCTACTGTCTGACTAAGTACCACTCGCATTCCGAATAGAACACGAGGGTGTGCTCTGTTCGAACGCAGCCTTTTTGGGCTGCGTAGTGGTGGCTCGGTCGGGCGGAACGACGCTGTATATGGGAGGGTGGCCAGGCTCGATAGAGGAGGTCATTGCTGCAACTTGGAGGATTGTCCGGGGACTGGTACCCTGCGTTCCGACCGTGATTTGTTCATCTCTACTGCGTTTCATTGGCCACCACCGGGGGGCCCTCAAGCGCATCCAGACTTCAAGGCTCTCTCATTGTGAGTTGAGTTGGCCCTCCCCTGTATCTCGAAAGGCTGAATATTTCTACTTCTATCTTTCTCAGTCTAAGTTTAATCTTTTGGTTACGAGGGGAAGGCGACAGGCGGGATTGAAACCCGTAATCCGCGCCAAGGCCTCTGTGGGAGGTCGCCCCACCGATTGCGGGAGCTCTGCCGGAGCCCAGGCGGGGTTCTGGAGGCAGAGAACACTTAGGTATAACCCTCGATTTACGCGTGTGATTATATCACTAAACTATATTATCCTATTGCTATTTGACCTGACTGTAAGTATGACTGGAAAAGATAACTGTATTTCCTTGCTTGTTTGAATTCAGGACAATGATTTGCAAAGTAAACTGACAAATATGTATTGGTTTAATCAAGATTATTGGTGTGAAGTCAGAAAACATAGAGCTGTCAAATATGTTGCGGAGGCTGGGCGAACGCATAAGTTGCAGGTTGCTCAGTCTTTCGCACTTGTTTTACTTGTTATTTGGCAAGCTAGACAACGCATAAGTTGGGTAGCCTAGTTCTACGCTGTATGTAATTGTATGGGCTGGCCAGACACAATATAAGTTGTTGTGCCTGGTCATATGCCTTTCGTCGTTTGTTCAGGCAAAGGTTGGGTTCCTCATAAGTTGAGGTAGTCCAGTTCTTTGTCTATGCCGAAAGTTTAGGCTGACCAGTCTCACCATACGTTGGTGGGGCCCGGTCATACGCCTTACGTCAATTGTTTCAGGCGAGACTATTCGTACCATAAGTTGGTGTGGTCAAGTCATGGGCCGCCATCACGAAGAGAATCAGAGCTTACAAAGTGATACATTATTTATTATGTATATTCATGGCAGGTTGGACGCCATATAAGTCGGTAGCAGACAAAGCAGAGGGAAAAAAGATGAACAATACAAAATGGTGTGGTAACTGTGGGCAGGCTGACTCACCCATAAGTTAGGTAGTTGGTCCTATATCCTTGATAACATGAAAGTAAAGAGATATATAAAGTCTGACAATTTTCTTTTTCTAAACTTACTGATGTTTGGGTGGGGATCCTCATGAGTTGAGGTGACCTTGCCACTCGTCTGAAAACAGAATCTAATTGTGAAACTTATCTATTGGATGTAGTTGTGTTGCGAAGGCAGAGCGAACGCATAAGTTGCGGGTTGTTCGGTCATACGCGCTTGTTGTTGTTTAGGCGGGGTTAGACTACTCATAAATTAGGTATCTTAGTCTTTTACTATACGTCACTGTGTGGGCTAGTCAGGCACAACATAAGTTGTTGTGTCTAGTCATATACTTTTCGTCGTTCGTTTAGGCAGAGGCTGACCCCTCATAAGTTGAGGAGGTTCAGTTCTATGTATATGCCGAACGTTCAGGCTGACCAACCTCACCATAAGTTGGTGCGGCCCGGTCACACGCCTTATGTCGATCGTTTTGCAGAAACCGGTCACACCATAAGTTGGTGTGGTTTGGTCTTTAGCGTACGTATATTTGTGTTACCAGGCTAGGGCACCATAAGTTGGTGTGGCCTAGTCATATAAACTGGCAGGTCAGTCACATCCATAAGTTGGGTTGGCTGACCCTATGTTTTATGTAAGGAAGGGTAAAAAGAGAATAATGAGGGTTTTTGAACAAACTATGTGACCTGGAAAAGAACCATGTGGGATTGTGAGAGATGTTTGCGCTTGCATGCTCGTGGGCTCTCACTTGGGGCATCTTTTGATAGCGTAGTTGCTGTAGATGCTCGCCGAGTGTTGGAGTTATAGGTAGGTAAGATGAATGATGGGAGGGAAGCTTGGGATAAGATATGACTGACTCTGCTGGGGGTTGGGATCAGCGTTGGCTCATGGCCTCATTCAGAGGGCATGAGCCTAAGTTGTCAAGCAGGGATCAGGAGTTAGCCCCAGGTATAGTTTTGTTTTGCACTTTGACTTTCAGCTTTGTATAAATCTTGGCAGCCTACTTTTCCTACGGGAAGTGCTGCCGAAATGTCTGCAAAACTTAAAAGAGTTAGTCATATTCAGGTTCCTAGAAATTCTGAAAAAAGCATTTTTCCTACGGGAAGCGCTGCCGAAAATTTGGAAAATTTGGAGAGTTAGAATATTGTCAGTTAGACCAAACGTATTGTCAGTTAGACCAATCGTAGCAACTCAACCCTAAGTAGGGGAGGTGTTAYTGAACCTCTCGGAAGCTGAGTAGGAGCTTAGTAGAGGAGTTAGGATGTGACTTATGAGGACTACTCCCTACTTAGGCTAAAAGTTGTAGTGAAATCTCTTTGACCTGTGCTGTGGTACAGGCCGTGCGTATTGATTGAAGGTCTGACTTGGTCAGCCTAACTATTATTCTATTATCGCTGATAACAGGTCGGTTGCCGATTCGTCGGTTTACGACTCAACCCCAATTCACTCTCAATACTCAACCTAAAAAGACTTTAGCCCTGGTGGTTTTATTGTTTTGTTAAGATTTCACCCGGACTTTTATTGAATGGCCATTTAACAAAGGCACTGAGTATTTAATTATGGTTGGTTGGCTGGAGGTTGGGGTTTGCATGGCTAAAGCAAAGGRTATGAGTATGGAGATTGGTTGGAGTTGACTCCGTGTAGTGTGTGGACTTTTGCTTGACTCTTTGATGTGATTGCAGGCATGTTCTGTAGCTCGAGTTATTGGATTGGACTGTCTGCGATCTCACATATATGTATGGCTATGAGGAGTCTGATTGTGATTGTGAGATGTGATCGTCACATATCTATTCCCCTGTATATATATATGTACATACATACGCGTGAGGTGTTCGCGAGGTCTATTGTGGTCGTAGGCAAGGGTTAAACAGATTATACTCTGAGASAAAARGAAGATCCCCTTTKACTATTTTTGCTTTTTAGAGTTATTATGGTTGGACGTTGTAGTCCGTGGCAGCCGTCAAAGTCAAACCCCTTGATATTTGACCGCCACGACAGCTTATAACTGTCTACCCAACCCCTCTGCACAGGGTGCAGAAGAGGGTGTGGTCTTCAACCGCACAGGGCGGTTGTCTGGCGTCGAGAGATTACCCCTCAAAGCGTCTGTCAGCCAACACTTGAATGTCGAACGCGACCCTCGAGATTATCAAGGGCCGTAAGGCTGCGAGTACTGAACAGTTCCCCATCAGCGTGAATGCTTGCGTACGTTCGCATGGTTGATTGATATGTGAAAGCCATGCGTTTACTCGACTTTTATACGGAAGCCCAACGCGTGATACGTATCTGAACTTGCGGTATAAAGTTATGGGTCGGATACTGAAGGGACAAGGAGTATTGTTGTGTTGAGGTGTTATTTGTGGAGTTTGGTTTGTATGTGCACATGTGTTATGCGTGGGTAAATGTGAGTGTTGTGGTGTAACTCGTGGTATGTGTAAGGCGTCCTAGTCGACCGACGCAGAGTCGCGCTTGGGACTTCAGCCCCCAGTGCGTTGATTCGCGTGCGGGTTCGATTTTTGGGCGTTCGACTGTGCGTACCCCCTATGCTACAACAAGCGAGAAACGCCCTCAGCTAGGCCACCTCTGCCATTGCACACGAAAAACTTTCGCACGTGGTTCAGTAGCTCGGCGGGGATACGCCCACCTAAGGGATGGTGACAGCTCCCGCAGTTGGAGGTAAGCGGTGCCTCGCGTGACCCTGTCCTATCGTAGGGGCTCGCGAGAGGTACGACTGGCGCACTCGGCCGGAGCAGCAAATGCTCTACGCGACAAGTCCTGCCAAATCTTGCGTGATGCGGCCGGGAGGGTCCCCGTGCGGGACCGATGCGCTCGACAGGTGGCGTCGTTGCCGGAGATTTCGACTGCCTACCGAGATCCTTAAGAGAACGAACCTAGGTTAAAGTGCAGGATGATGATCCAGGCAAGACGACAAACTTTATGTATTGGATTAGGAGATGAACAGTTCTCATGACAGCGTCATGTTATGCTAGCGCTAGAAAATAACCTAGGTTAGGGAGATAATTTTCTTTCAAGGGACTCCCTCAAGGCAAGCTGTAGACACCTTATTTAACTAATCGTTTGAGTTGATCTTATTGAGTCTATCCGTTCATTCATTCATCTGAACCAAATTCATGTGAGGTTATGTACTTGAGGTTATTCATCCAAGGCTTACTCATTTATAACTGGTCACATGAGCTATCTATTCACTTGGTTTTATTTACTTCAGTATAGTCTCTCTGAATCTATTCATATAAGCTAGTCGATCCGATTTATTCATTCATATCTATTTCATCATGAGTTTTTATGCATGGGTTGATTTTCTGAGAAAGAGTAGAAACGTTACACAGAATCCACGTCCGATGCGGATTCGGAGGTGAATGGAGTGACCAGTCCTGGGGGAATCGAGTTTCCCAAGAGAGTGGTCAATGTGTGAAATCTACCCTAAAGGAAGTTGCAACTCGATGTTATCATTTCCCTGAAAGATGACTTTGAAGAAGTTATAATTTAGTCTTGAAGGTGGTAGCGAGACCCACGCCGGAACTATGTTCCTGGTCCATAGTGGGGTGTTGTCATTTAATCCTTTGAGGTGAGGTGACTACATTACTACTGGATAGGAGGAAAGTGTTTGAACCTTGTCAGACTATGGCCCATGAGGAAAGCGACTACAACGTATCACGAGGAGGTAGGGGGTGATTCCCCAACCAGCTCGCAACAACTAGGTTCACCAAAATAGGACGGGACAATATACCCCGAAGCGTGTGTGGTGAGGTTGTTTACCTTCTCGGCAAGGGTCTGCAAGAGGTGAGTGCTGGAATCGGAGGGAGAAGCAGTGAGGCTTGATCTTAGAGCGGGGCTCGAGAATTTAAGATGTTATCCATCTTGAAAAGGATTACACTGCCTCTCGACACAATATACTTCTGACAAAGCCGGGGAGTAGAATGTAGCACTCTCATTATTTTTGCATCTGAAGGTACTTATTATTGACAAATTGTATTTTTGGACCATAATGTGTTTATTATTTATTGTGGTTATAAGTTTTCATTATGCATGTATATATAATTTATAAATTGGTGAGACGTTAACAAGGAGTGTTTTTACTTATTTATCCATTGTGGTTATCTCTGAGTAGGTTTCGACAATATGGTCCGGTAAGGACCTTACAGTGCAATTAGGATTGCAAAAGGAGGGTTTTAGCAACGGAGAACATATGTTGGACGTTCGGCTGTGATGGGCAGAATCCAGACAAAGCTAAGGCAAGTCAACATGTCGTATGCTGAGGAGGATCCCAATGTGGCTCGGCCAGTTGAAAAAGATGAGAGACTCGAGATGTCATTGCGAAGGCGAACCAGGGAGAGAGAATATATCTCTTCCTGGTGGGGCATATTGCTAGGTATTGATATCTTTGTCAAGATTGAATCTGGCTTTGGTGATGACCAAGACGGTGCAATCGTGAAAGCGACCTTGTACGCATCATCATCATTTTGGGTAAAGCATGGGATTGAGTTGGCGCTTGGGTATGGGAGTCTGCTCGCAAGACCTTTAAGGATAGTTGAGGCAGTTGCGACAAAATGGGCAAGAGAAAGATTTCATGGAGGAAAAAAGCAGGTCTCGACCCATATAGAGGTCAAGTGTGTCAGTGAGTTTGTGCTTCCTTCAGCGCCATTACGCGCTGTCCTGCCCGAGTTCCTCGTGAAAGAGTTTTTCGGGGGACGAGCAAGGATAGAGGCAGCAGCAGAAGCCGCGTTGAGGACGCGAGAATGGGGGTATAGGCGCTACACGTGTGAGATGATATACGACCTATATGTAGATTTAAGGTTTCAACCCTCTAGTCGAGGGCTTCGGAATATGGTTAATATTGTAGACGCCTATGCCAGCTCCCATACGCCGGATGAAAGGGTTGAAGATTGGGATGAGCTTCGAGCAGCAGTATGAAGATAGAGGATACCGCTAAAATTAGCAAGTACGTGCATCACCTCACTGGGATTCTTAGGGGCTCGTTCATAGCTATATTACTAACGAGTATGGGCACAATGACTAGTGGCAGTGTAACAACTTCTGCTATCAATCTATAACTTGTTTTAAAATTTTATGTCTGCACAGGATTAGTATAAGGATAAGTGGAGTCCTTGTCAGACGAGCAATGAAAGGGCCGGTGGGATTTAGTATGGACAATGCTAGTTGTCCCTGTTTTGTTTTTTTAGCATGACAGACTGCAGCCTGATGTTCCGTTGTTTATCATATATGTCATGGCAAGCAAAAACATCATGGTTGAAGAGAGTGGTTTGGCCAAGATCCTGCTCTGGAGGAGCTCATGCCTCACGAAGGTGTTGCTGCATGAGTCGGTGCACGACTCGATGGCCCCAGATCTTCAGGCCCTGCTGTTTCGAGGAAGAAATTTGTTCGAATTCCTGCACGACTACCATAACTTTACCCACATGAAGATGTGGGACGAGAAAGCAATGTGCAATATGTTGCCATTATTCATGGGTGAGGAGTTAAGTGAGGAGATATATACCCTCATGTGGAAGTCGCGAACCTGGGGTAAGTTTGAGAGTTCTTTAAGGTTAAGGTTTCCAGGGCATAGAGAGGAGAGTCAACATCGTGGTAACCCTGTGCAAGTAATAGAGAATGCGCAGATACAAGGCGAACAAGGCGGTATACAGAGACAAATGAAGATATTAGAAAAAAGGATGACGCGACTTGAAGAGGCCAGGAAGGGCAAGCGGAAAATCTCGGAAGAAACGTCAAGTGAGCCAATTAGTGGAAAAGGAAAGGAGAGGGTAGATGACGACCAAGACCCTTCCCACCTTATGAAGGTTCAGAAAAGGCAGTCAGACGTGCAGGAGATGGGAGGAAGTAAGGAGATAGTTAAGGAATGAGAAAAGCATAAGCCTCCCAGGCTGACGAAAGCCCAACGGAAGGCGAGAAACCTGGCCCAGGGAGGTCAGGGTACTGGAAAAGAACAGTGTTCACAACATATGACGACTTCTCCACAAGGGCAAAAAAGTAGTCTTGCACCGACCGCACTGTCGAGCGCATCAGTCCCACACAGGGACCGTCCCGGCCGCATCACGCAGGATTTGGCAGGACTTCATCGTAGAGCGCGATTGTCGCTCCGGCCGAGTGCGCCAGCCGTACCTCTCGCGAGCCCCTACGACAAGACAGGGTCACGCGAGGCACCGCTTACCTCCACCTGCGGGAGCTGTCACCATCCCTTAGGTGAGTGTATCCCCGCCGAGCTACTAAACCACATGCGAAAGCTTTTCATATGCAATTGCTGAGGTCGCCCAGCCGAGGGCGTTTCTCGCTCGCTGTAGCATAGGGGGTACGTGCGGTCGAACGCCCAAAATCGAACCCGCACGCGAATCGACGCACTGGGGGGCTGAAGTCCCAATTGCGACCCGGCGTAGGTCGACTAGGACGCACCTTACGCACCACACGTTACGCCACAACACTCACACTTACCACGCATAACACATGGACACACACAAAACAACCACTACAAACAACACCATGACACAACAATACTCCTAGTCCCTTCAGTATCTGACCCATAACTTTATGCAGCAAGAATCAGATAGGTATCGCGCGCTGGTTTTCCTTATAAGTACCGAGCGAGCGCATAGCCTCCTCATATGAACCAGCATACGCAAGCGCTCGCGCTGATGGGGTACTACGTGGTACTCATAGCCAGGTGTCCCTCAGATACTTTGAGGGTCCCTCTCGACACTCAAGTGTCGGTTGACACGCGCTTTGAGGGTTAATCTCTCGACGCTGGACAACCGCCATGCGCGGTTGACGACCACACCCTCTTCTGCACCCTGTGCAGAGGAGTTGAGTAGACAGCTTCAGAGTTGTCATGGTAGCCAAAATCAAGGGGTTTGACTTTGACGGTTGCCATGGACTACAATGCCCAACCAGAATAACTCTAAGAAGCAAAAGGTCAAAGGGGATCTTCCTTTTTCCTCAGTGCAAAACTTACTTAATTACTATGCACGGCCTCAATGGGTCGAGCAGACACAAGAAACATGATATAAAAGTTATGAGATAGGAGACGATCACTCTCACGATCATTGTGCGACTTCCTTCAAAAGTATATATATAATCATTGACAAAATCAAGTCTGGATTCAACTCACAAAACATACCTGCAATCACATCAAGAATCCACATCAACAGAGCACACACTACACGGGGTCAACTTCAATCATTCTCTGCGCTCACACCCCTCGCTTTAGTCATACAAGCCTCACTCTTTGTGCAACTCTCAAAATAAAATACTCAGCGTCTTTATTAAATGGTCATTCAATTAAAGTTCAGGTAAAAATAGAACAAAACAACACAAAACACATGACTAAAGTCTTTTTTAGGTTGAGTAGCAAGAGTGGATTAGAGTTGAGCTGGAAACCGACCTGTTATCAAAAGATAACAAAAAATGACCTTTGTAGGATCAGCTTGAAACTAGTCAAGCCTTGAATCAATCTGAATAAAGGTGACCTGCAATGCAGCACAGGCCAGTACCCAAGCCATGCTTGAGTGATAAAGAAATAATCCTACCTTTCTAACTAAACTCTGATATCTATCTAAAAATACAGAAAATTTTGGCAGCATATCCCCTAAACAGGATGGATTGCCAAATCTTTCCTAGCTGAAAAGACTCTAACTCTCTAAATTCTGCAAAATTTCGGCAGCGCTTCCCGTAGGAAAAGTGTGCTACCAAGATTTATACAAAGTTGAAAGCAAAAATGCAAGACAAAACTATTCCTGGGACTAACTTCTGACACCTGCTTGATAACTAAGGCTCAATATTAGTCTGCATGCCCTCTAAGTGAGATCATGAGCCAATGCTGATCCTAACCCTCAGCAGAGTCAGTCCTATCTCATCCCAGACTTTCCTCCCATCATCCATCTTACCTACCTATGGCTCCAGCACTTGGCGAGCATCTATAATAATTACTTTATCAAAGAGAATACCCCAGAAATGACCTTCAAAAATATGCATAGGTGAGTGCAACATCTCTCACCAACCCTCAGGTTCTTTTCCATGTCACATAATTCGTTCAAAAACCCTCATTATTCCCTTTTTACCCTTCCTTACATAAGACATAGGGCCAACCAACCCAACTTATGGATGTTACTAAGCTGCCAATTTATATGACTAGGCCACACCAACTTATGGTGCCCCAGTCCTGTAACACAAATTTACGTAGGGCAAAGAACCAAATCACACCAACTTATGGTGTGACCAGTTTCTGCCTAGACGATCGACACAAGGCGTATGATCGGGCCGCACCAACTTATGGCAAGTTTGATCAGCCTGAACGTTCGGCATAAACAAAGAACTGAACCACCTAAACTTATGAGGGATCGAGCCTCTGCCTAAACAAACGACGAAAGACTTATGATCAGAACACAACAACTTATTTTGTGCACTAGCCACCCTAAACACTGACATATAGCATAAAACTAGGCTACTCAACTTATGAGTAGTCTAGCCCTGCCTAAACAATAACAAGCGCGTGTGGCCGAACAACCCGCAACTTATGCGTTCGCCCGGCCTCCGCAACACAACTACACCCAATAGGTAGAATCACAATCAAATTTTATCTTTAGGCGAGTGGTCAGGTCACCCCAACTTATGAGGATCCCCACCCAAACGTCGGTTATGTTTAGAAAAATGAAATATCCAAACTTTATATACCTCTCTGCTTTCGTGTTATCAAGGGCATAAGACCAACTACCAACTTACGGATGAGGCAGCCTGCCCAAAATTACCACACCATTTTGTATTGTTAATCTTCCTTCCCTCTGCCTTGTCTGCTACCGGCTTATATGGCTGGATCTCCCAACTCATGGCGCCCAACCTGCCATAAATATACATAATAAATAGAGTATCAAAATTGTATAGTCCGATTCTCTTTGTGATGGCGGCTCATGACTTGACCACACCAACTTATGGTGTGAATAGTCTCGCCTGAAACAATAAAGCATAAGACTTAGCCACACCAACTTATGGTGTGGTCAGCTTCTGCCTAAACAATCGACGTAAGGCGTATGACCGGGTCCCACCAACTTATAGTGAGACTGGCCAGCCTAAACTTTCGGCATACCTAAAGAAGTGGACCACCTCAACTTATGAGGAACCCAACCTTTGTCTGAACAAACGACGAAAGACATATGACCAGGCACAACAACTTATGTTGTGCCTGGCCAGCCCATACAATTACATACAGCATAGAACTAGGTTACCCAACTTATGGGTAGTCTAGTTTGCCAAACAACAAGTAAAACAAGTGCGAAAGACTGAGCAGCCCGCAACTTATGCGTTCGCCCAGCCTCCGCAATATATATAACAGCTCTTTGTTTTCTGAATTCGCACTAATATCTTGATTAAATCAATACATATTTGCCAGTTTATTTTGCAAAACAATGTCCTGAATTCAAACAAGTAAAGAAGAACAGTTATTTTTTTCAGTCATACTTACAGTCAGGCCAATAGCATGAGGTTAATACAGTTTAGTGATAGGATCACACGCGTAACTCGAGGGTTATACCTGAGTGTTCCCTGCCTCCAGAACCCCGCCTGGGCTCCTGCAGAGCTCCCGCAATCGGTGGGGCAACCTCCCACAGAGGCCTTGGCGCAGACCTACGGGTTACAATCCCGCCTGCCGCCTTCCTCTTGGGACCATAAGACTAGACTTAGACTGAGAAAGGCAGAAAAAGAAAAGTTTTAGGGTCTCAGATACAAGAGGGGTGCGCTCAGACTCGCGGGAGAGGGCCTTGAAATCTTCAATCTCCTTAGGGCCCCGCAATGGCGGCCAAACAAAATGCCTGTACAGAAGGTCAGGTCACAGTCGAAACACCGAGTAACAGTCTCTTGATAAACCTCCAACTGCAGCAATGAGCCCTTTTGCAAGGTCTGATCTCACTCCCAAGGTCACCCCGCTCCGCTCTCTCAATGTGCCCACTCTCTCAGGCTAATGTTGCTGCTGTTCTTAATGAGGAACAACGCCCCGTTCGGCATTGCACCCCAGATAGCACTCAGCGCCACAGCGACGCTTAGTCTGCTTCCTGCACAGCAACCGCATTTTGTCTGCGTGTAGCAGCAGCAACCCACTCACTGTGGCGGCACCTCACTAACACACAGGAGCAGTGGCAGCAGCCTGTTCTGGGTATCGCCAAATAACCAGCGCGCCACACTTTCAAGACCCGCTACACCGCTTCCCAACCAACATTGATCCACCAGCAGCCCAACACCAAGTTTCGCTACCCGCACTTTGGTCCGCTGTACCAGCAATCCGCAAGATTCCAGCCACTAACTTGGAGACACCGCGCCAGCCTCAGAACCACAGTCGATCTGCTGCTAACATCACAGTAATCGGTCGTGAGCATCAGTCGCAACCTCGCCCGAAACCCAGTAATAGTCCATCAGGGCGTGGACTCATCCTCTGTCGTTATACTACCGCCCTAAAGCTGCTGAATTCAATAAACTACTGTGCTTACGG
This sequence comes from Chara braunii, assembly GCA_003427395.1. Taxonomy (NCBI): domain Eukaryota; kingdom Viridiplantae; phylum Streptophyta; class Charophyceae; order Charales; family Characeae; genus Chara; species Chara braunii. The sequence goes on along the minus strand of BFEA01000665.1, from coordinate 432,048 downwards.
CACCTTGTGCACGACGACAAGACGCATCAAGCACCCAAACCAGTCCACGACAAGTGTCCAGCAAGCGCACAATCAAAACACGGCAACCCCCCCCCCTACCAATGTTGTGTGTGCCTCGGTTATGGAGAACAACGACCATAACAACAAGGCCGCACACACAGCAGCGAGCCACAACTTTCTGTGAAACACAGCAGCAGCGGCCCACATACATCAGTATAGCAACAATCCACTAAGCACGGCCGCTGCAGACAGCGCAGCGACCCATAGCGGTTTTGCACAGCAGCAGGGCATACCAGCAGGCGCTGTAGTAAGCACCAACAATAATAACCGAGTATTGTCACCACTCAGCGAGCTGCAGTAGCGCCTCGAGCGCCACACCACCGCCCCCTCCTTCAGTTTCCATAGGGAACGAACATGATAGTGTTCAAGGAAGAATGCGACCTCCTGGAGACGTACAGCCTTCCCGTGTGGCGAAATGTGTGGTATTTTGCCAAGAAGCTGAGAGGGAGGGAACATCAGCAGCCGCAGCGACGCCCCGTCGAAACCAGTACCAGCCGTACATGCACAGTCTACGAACACTGTACCATACGTAGTGATGGCTGCCGGCAGCAATAACTGTTCTCACTCTTTCCCGCTCAGAGCAGTGGTTTTAACAATCGCTGCCTGACTTCTCCGCTGTGATGCCGAACACAGATCCGTTGTCTGATACCCTTCTTAGATCGCACGGTGACTCTGCTAATCCTCTGTCTGACCCACGAACAAGTACCACCAAGCCCAGCTGGGCGTAGCTTACTCAGCAATCAGGTGTAGTCACTGGCCCAACGATCGCACCTAGAAAAATGGCCGGCGTACCTCTAACAGATCCGAACAGTAAGGCTTTAACTGCACAAAGCGAACTCATGCGTGCCCAGTAATACATAGTCAGGATGCCGTGCTTCCCAGCAAGCGGGCACGACACACGCAGTGGTACACAACAACCAGCAGCGAGGGCAGCCTGCCGATCGCGGTAGCTGCTCCTTACTCCAGAAGTGGCTCAGCAGACTGTAGGTAAGTCCTCCCTCTCCTCCTCAGGCTAACTCCACACTAAGTACCTCTTGCAAGATACAGAGATATGCACTGCCCATTTCAAAGCTTTCGTGCTCCCGTCTCAGTCCTGCCAATCACAGAGCAGGTTCCCAGCCGTGCGCCCACCTTTACACTTCCCCCTCAAGCCTGTCAGCAACCTTGGCCCTTAAGCAGTCCTCTCACTCGAATACGAAGCTACATGCCGCTATTCCACCTCGCCTCCCTGCTCGAGCCCTTCAATCAATAGGTAAGTCTTTCTACCTTCAGCCAACCTCACGCTGGTTTTACCGTTAGGATGGGCAAAAGCGTAGGAATCCACCGCTAGAATCAGACTAGGTACATCAGTATTCTTGAAGTCGACTTTCCCGTGCGTGGTTCACAACCTCCAAGCTGGTGAACCCATGCCGCATCTCTTGACTCCGACCTCTTCGCCAGACTCGTCCACCTCCACAGACCCCTCTCAACGACTAGAACCACTAAGAACGGCTAAGCAGTCAGCTAGCCCGAAAATCTCACTCTCCAGTCACCCTTCATTCGTAGTACACCACGCAGCCAGCGGTTCACGGCGTGAGAAAACTAGCCCCATAATTCTAACTCTAATAACACTATCACGATCGCCCCACTCTAAAGTTCTCATTTGCTTCCTTCTCCCGCTTAGTTTCCTCGTGAAAGGAACGGTGTAGGCACCCTCGTCTTCTGTCATGGCCGTCTCTTCGTCACCTCTGCGCAGCTTCCCCTTTTACCAACTCTCTACCTACTCACGTCCCAACTGACTCTCAAAGCATCCGGCTTATATCTGGGCCGATTCATGAACTACAGTCGTGCACTTGCGATCGCAGCACCGCGACCCTGACAAGTAAGCACAAACGAGCAACAGGCAGGACGTTGGGGAGAAGCACGTGCAGCAGCACGAATCACGAGGCGCAACGATCGTGGAAGCTCGATGATGATTACCAAAAATGGCCCTCCTAGAGTTAGTTTAACGCCGTAGCTCAGCTTTTGGTTCCTCCTGCACCCCATCGCCCGTCCTGCCAAGTAGACGCTCAGTACTCTTCTCTCTCTCTCTCTCTCTCTCTCTCTCTCTCTCTCTCTCTCTCTCTCTCTCTCTCTCTCTCTCTCTCTCTCTCTCTCTCTCTCTCTCTC
>BFEA01000665.1:371722-390698 GCA_003427395.1 Chara braunii | reverse complement strand
GAGAGAGAGAGAGAGAGAGAGAGAGAGAGAGAGAGAGAGAGAGAGTTTGGGGTTTCTTGAAACACACACACACACACACACACACACACACACACACACACACACACACACACACATAGATTTCTGCCAATGGATTGGCCACATCCAAAACACACACACACACACACATCTGTCAATGCACTGACCACATTGGCCAGTGGTCTGAAAGAAGTTGGAGAGCTCTCTGAGTTGGTCCATAAAGCCACAAAATTATTGCATGTATGTGTGTGTGTGTGTGTCTAACACACACACACACACACACACTTGTGTGTACTGCATCTAAGTCGTGCCACTGTTGCAGTACAATGAATTAGCAACAACATTCACAAATGTGTGTGTGTGTGTGTGTGTGTGTGTGTGTGTGTGTGTGTGTGTGTGTGTGTGTATGTGTGACTGTCTGTGTATGGCACTGTCACAATGTGATGTGTTGCATGTAAGTGTGATTGTCGTTGTGTTACACAACCACAATCACACTTAGGTGCAGCACATGACAGTGTAACGGTGACACACACAAAATGAATGTGACCAGCCTTGTATGTAAGAGACACAGTGAAAGAGGAGTTGCAAGAACACAGAAAAGGGGTACCCCAACGAGAACTAAAGTAATACACCAAAGAAAGGTAATGGATCTATTATGCTCCATGTTGCTTGCTATTGAACTACAATTGTTTCATTGTTGGATTGACTCATCTATAGGGTGCTTCATTGTCCGCAATAGAGGTAAAGTTGCTTTGATTTTGGATGTATTCATCCGGGTGGATTAGGCGGTGAACATCCAAAAACACTCACACAAACACACACATACCCACAAACACGGGTCTATTTTTTTTTCTTCTTTCGTAGGTGTAGTTTTATGGCAATGGGGCGATGACCTTCACAACCATGCAATGCCACGTGGCACTACTTCTGCTATTGTACTACTACATGTAGTATTGTACTATATTGTACTACTACTGTTGCTGCTGCTGTTGCTTGTAGTAGTTGTAGTACTGTAACTACTACTGCAACTGCTACTAGTAGTAGTACAATTACTACATCCGGTTTTACCTCTACTACTACAACTACTATGCCAGTTTTACCTCTACTACTACAATTACTACTTCTGGTACTACTACTACTACTACTAACACTATGTAATGACCTGCTTGTGTGTATTTGTGTTTATGTGTGTGTGTGTGTGTGTGGAAAGTCACCGCCCAAGGAGTCCGCTGCCCGGTATAACTTCAAGAGGAGCGAAGTGGTCCTCATTTTGCGGTGTGCAAGTCTGGCATTACGCTGCTGGAGAGAGTGTTTGGTTTGGCAGTGTTGGTGAGCAAGAAGGCGGTTTGGCCCCTCCACTCAGCTATGGTGTAGCAGACTAGGGGGCAGACTCCAGGGGTGCAGGAGGAGGAGGAGGAGAGTGACGGGGGTACTTACCTAGATATGGTGGACGGCATCTTCATCTTTTTTGTTGGTGTTAAACCTAGAAGGCCCTGTACGGGGTGTACTTCTTCAAGGACGACTTCGGGGCAGAGATAGGCATGGCGACCTGAGTAGGGGGAGCATATCAACTTTGCGTTGTCCTTCGAACATCGGAGTTGGGCTCTGCTAGTCCGCCATACCCACCTACTAGGAGAAGGAAGGAGTTGTAGTATGTGGCAATGGTGGACCTCTAGAGTTGGCAGTAAGGAGGAGATTCAGACATTGATTCTGGTTTATTCTTTTAATGTTATTATTCTTATTGTTAAAAAAACGTTGGTGGAGTTCAAGGTGGTTGGAGATGGTGGCGACTGGGAAAGCGATTTGACATTGGTCCTTGCTGGTGTACATCTTCTTCTCTTTCATTTTTATTTATTATTTTTCCCTTGTCCATTTCTCTTTCCAAGCTCTTTCATTTCAATTACAATTGAACGACACAACCAGAATCGTAACAACTATTGCTACAACTACTTTCACTTACTACTATTACTACTACTACCACACAAGCACTACTACCTTGTCTACTGCTACTACTTTTGGAAACACCACTGATGCTACTACGGGCCCCTCCTCCGTAACTTGTCCTCCTACCTCCGTCCTCCACCACCCATCCTCGCGCTCGCCGTCTTTTTATTCCTCCACCCATCGTCCCGCCTCCTTCCTCGTTTGTCGTTGCTCATCGCCCATCCTCCCTCGTTCGTCCCTTTTCCATCATCCCTCCTTCATTACCCCTCCTCCCTCCACCATTGCAAATCTTTCCTCCCGCCAATTTTTTTTTATTTTGCTATCTGTATCTGGCCTCCGTGGATTCTCCTTTGTTATGACTCTCCTCCTTGCATCGACCCTCCATCGCATATCCTCCCTCCTCCCTCGTCCATGGCCCCTCCTCCCTCCCCCATGTTCCATCCTCCCTCCCTCCACGTCTGTCACCCTTCATCCCCTCCTCCCTCCGCTTGTGTATTGTCATGTTTGCTATACACAACTCCATAAAAAGATGGCATGACTGTGTCAAATTGTTTAGGGTGTGGGTTTGTGGGTGTGAGAGAGAAGGGATACTTGGGGTCATGGGTGCAAATGCGCTACATTGAACCATGTTGCATGCAACTGTTTTTTTTTTGGTTAGTGTGTTTCTTCGTTTACCCCTTCGGGTATGTAGCTTTGAGGTTCCTAGCTACAGTTTAAGCGTTTTTTTTAACCGAAATTGTCACGGCTTACCGTGTTCCCACTAGTACAACCTGGCGGTTTCGGTCCAAGAGATCTCAAAATTGCAGCTAGGAACGTCGAAGTTATATGTCCAAAGGAGTATTATCATTGTGTGTATGTGTGCCCATGTATGTGTGTATGAGAGAGAAAAGAGTGGGGGAGTGTATGTGTGTATGGATGTGTGCATCTGTTGGGGAAAGAGAGAGACCATAGAAAAGGTGGGCGTGTTCTATGGTTGTTTCAGCTAGTTTTGCAAGAGCCCGTGACCACCTCTTCCACGGTTTGTATCATACCTCATGATTGTGTGTACAATTTGTAGATGCCGAAATTGCGGTCAAGCACGTCAAAGTTACATGCCATAACGAGTATTGTAATTATGTGTGTTTATGTGTGTATTTCTATAAGAGAGAGAGAGAGAGAGAGAGAGAGAGAGAGAGAGAGAGAGAGAGAGAGAGAGAGAGAGAGAGAGAGAGAGAGAGAGAGAGAGAGAGAGANAGAGAGAGAGAGAGAGAGAGAGAGAGAGAGAGAGAGAGAGAGAGAGAGAGAGAGAGAGAGAGAGAGAGAGAGAGAGAGAAGAGAGAGAGGGAGAGTCTGTGTATGTATAGATGTATCTGTGAGAAAGAGAGAGAAAGAGAGGGAGAGAGTGAAAGAGCTCGTAAAAAAGGTGGTCGCGCTCTATGCTCACTTGAGCAAGTTCCACTGACATACTGATACTGAACTGCCTGCTTGAGTGCAATCTGATTGAGATTAGTCAACACTGGCTTGCTGACCGGAAATGTCTGAACTGTACTCATGTGCATAATGGTTGCTGTCTTTATGTTTTTTTTAGCTTTGAGGCTGCCTCGATTGCTGATCGTGCTCTAGGGACGTAACGTGCCTGATTGTGACCAAGTTCTGATCTGGTCTATCTTCCCTAGTTCACTTCTACCTGATGCATGCTCGTTTCTCTCGAAATTGATGACAAAATTCTCTTACTGTTCACCAGCCACAACCTTCTTTGCTTCCTCAACAGATCATACTGATGTGAAGGTGCTACTCAATTTCCCATCAGCCCCGTGAAGGTAATAGGTGTACTCTATCTTTGTATGGTTTCTCACCAGTGTCAGCGCGTGTTCCATCATGAACATCATCTGACGACATCTGACGATGAAGGTTCTCTATTATTCTCTCTTCCCAACCTTCAGATCCCCCTCGGTGCAGTGAGCAAGTTACTCTTACTGTGTCCCCGTTCCCCATTTCTCTGCTGAGTCACATTGTATTGAAAAATGGTTGGACTATACGCATGCACTAATAAGATTGCCGGAACAGATCTAAGGTTGGTCTGTGAGTTGATGAGTAGAGATTAACACGAGATGGTGGTTCCCACTGGCAAGGCACTCACCGACTAACGGTCGTGGCCGAAAATAACTGACTGCAGCTGGTCTGTTTAATTTGAAGAGAATGATTGGTAGACGACCAGCTCAGATTGGAAATCGCCAATAGCGTCTCATATATATAATTGAAAGGCAACTTTTTTGGATCATCATATGCCGCTGCTAGTTGGGGTCAGAAGGATCTAATCCGCTGATTAATGCTTGCTATCGGCCTCTCTGATAAGGTCTGTAAAGGAGAGTATCAGTGTCCAGTTTGCCCCCTCAACCGTCTCTTGCGAAAACTCCGTGTTGTGCTGATTATCGTTACAGTAGTAGGAATTGAATACGTGCTCAAGGTTTCTCTTCCCTACCACTCGCATATTACTCATGACAGGCATATTGGACAAATCGTCTCAGTCTCTCACCCTTCCTGCTTGTTTCTGCTGAACGCATGCTTCCCTACTAGGACCCCCTAGCCTCTCATAACTTCCTTCCTTAATTGGTGATCCCTCTTTTGCCGAGGGACGAGCCTAGGTAAAAGGTTGTTATGGGCATCAGACTGCTCATGCTCATTCCAGGTAGCTTTACTTTGGGGATCTGAACAAACAACTCGTGCTGAGCTAGCTGAGCTCGAAGTAGATGATATGATATCGAAACTGGGAGTATGCAAGCAAACATAGGCTGAGAACAACTGGTTCAACCGGAGTTTGTGGTGGGTTAAATACACATTACGCTTTGCGTTGAGCGTCATCCAAGACCATTTTAACCTGTAGATGTGATCTTCGGCATTACCAAACCAGGTTTGCTGCCGCTGATGGATTGACTTATTAAGCATTGAGAGCTACTATCGTTAGGGAACGATGTAAAACTTTGATTGTTAGTTTCTTTTCTGCAAAATACAGGACAAAAGGGTTACAGCAGCCAAACTAGTGTTGTGCGAAGCAGTCGAAGTCAATGCCAGTATACAAACATAGGTCTTTGACCTTTCAAACATGTATAGATGAAATTAACATAAAATGACTAAGACTCGTAGCCTTAGCAATAATCCTAATCTGTTTAACAATTAGGGAAAGGTGCAAGGCTGGGTACTCAAACCAATCGCGCACTGATAGAACATCTGGATCAAGGTCCAGGATAACATAAGTTTCTCAATGGGTTGCCGTGAATAGCATGTGGCTGGTCGTTTTACTGACCTGCAAATAAGAGTCAATCACATTTCACAATTCTAATAGAGTCAACCATTCATTCACTTCACCCACATTAGACTTACACTTCTGATCCTCTCAGCCAGACATTCATTTTTTGACTTAGTCATTCATCTAAAATCTGACTTCAACCATTTCAAGGATTTTTTTTTACCAAAACACAGACTCTTTAGACAATGACCCAAAATCAGAAATGCCTTTTCGTGCAGAGGTCAATGCAAAGTGTGAGGGTTGAGTTGGCGAGCCAACCTGTTACCATAAGGCAACAGCATGTAGTCTTGTATAGACTCATAATGAGTCCTCTTGAAAGTAAAGGTGATCTGCAATCACACACAGGTCAACACGGTCTCAACACCTCTTTGTCGTCGACATGACCCTATCTGAAGTTCAATATAGTGAACTTAGAGATAGTCGTCTAAAGGAAGAGAAGTATAAAGCTAACATCGCAAAAACTTTCACTTTCAGACATACATAGACAAAATATCATTCATCTCATATGAAGTAAAATCGTAAGATTTACATCAATCAATAGGTTAAGGTAGCATGGCATATCACACGGGGTCACATTCCTTCTACCTCCCCCAGTAGAATCAGGAAGTGGTCTGTTAATAATGGATCGATCTCTTTTCATGGCTCTCACTTTTTCCTGTCTATCGAAAAGATTAGTAACAGTATGGTAGACCTGTCACACGGGGTCACATTCCTTCTACTCATCTGCATTGAGCATCTGCTTGTGATAGGGTAGACCTCAAGGACCTTGCTTCGCCTATTTACTGTCTTGCATTAAATCAAGTCAGATGGTAATAAGGCGGGCTTCATCCATGCGGTTGGGCAATAGGGAAGGCATCTCGGTGTCTTGCTCCTCCTACCGTCGTTTGCATTGAAGCATCGTTGGCGGGTAATAAGGCAGACTTCTTGGAGCCTTGCTACTCTTATCACACCGTCAGTGCTATTATTGCGATAAGGCAGGCTTATCGGAGCCTTGCTACTCTTATCACACTGTTCGTGCCATTATTGCGATAAGACAGGCTTCTCAGAGCCTTGCTACTCTTATCACACCGTCCGTGGCATTATTGCGATAAGTTGCTACTCTTATCAAAGTGTCCGTGCCATTATTGCGATACGGCAGACTTTTCGGAGCCTTGCTACTCTTATCACACCGTCCGTATCATTATTGCGATAAGGCACACTTCTCGGAGCCTTGCTACTCTTATCACACTGTCCGTGTCATTATTGCGATAAGGCAAACTTCTTGGAGTCTTGCTACTCTTATCACACCGTTCGTGTCATTATTGCGATAAGGCAGCCTTCTCGGAGCCTTGCTACTCTTATCACACCCCCCATTTTGTGTGGGTTCGTAATAGGGCAGACCTCACGGGGTCTCGCTCCTCCTATTACCACAAAAGCAGATTCAGGTAATAAGGCGGGTCTCTCAGGACCTCACTCCTCTTATTACCCCTACTAGTTTACTTCTTTTAGAAGAACCCATGCGTCTTAGATCAATCGAAAGCCTTAGAGTCAGATAAGCAGGTCACATGGTGCCACATCCCAATGACTCAATAAAACACCTAATGAGGAAGTTCACATGAGAACTTTCACCTCATTACGTATTTCTCAGAAGACCTTCAACTGACCTTTGACTTGAGTCAGTCTAACTTAGAAAAAGTGAGCGTTAGTCAGAGTGTTTCGACAAGGATACATACATCCCTCATGGGTTAACCAATCAATAATCCCAAGCTTACATAAGCATGCGCAAATCAATAACTTCTGCAGTAATCCCAACCCTCATTAATGTTAGAAGATCCTATCAAGCAAGACAACACTTCACGGAGTCCATATTCCCGCTGCCTCATCTACCCAAAATAAACACACACACAGTGAGACAGCCCGTACGAGAGCTTCTCATTCTCACCATGTGTTTTCAGAAACAGTTAGTCATACACAATTCATATCAATCAACCCTCAAACAGTGAGATCAACACGCATGAGACCCGCATTACATCATGCATTTGCATTAAAAGAAAGATAAACTCACTCCCTTGTGCATAACATTTTCCCTAGCTCAGATTTAATAAAAAAAGAAAGCCGCAGATTCATATATTCAGGCACAAATGGATACATAGTAATATGGGGTAGTACATACAGCTTGATACATAGACATATATGAGGCGATAGGGACAACCTCGCTCATCCTAAGACTAGTCGGCTCGATCGGGACTTGGTCATACCTCCTGCACCGACACTTTATTTATCTCACTTCCTTCTCTTTTTTTGCGGCCAAGGTCATCACCAAAGTGCAAGCCGACCATATATTACAATCATAGTCTACCGCATTCACTCACTCTCTTGGCAACACACAGCACTCGCTCTCTCGATTGGCTGCGCACTGTGTCTGCTCACTTGATTGGCTGCACACAGCATTGACTCACCCGCTCACTCTCTACTTGCCTACCACGTTCCCACCTCCGTGTACTTGCGCCCTACAACCCAGCTATGGCCGCTAGTGCAACGTTGTAGTAGCGTGTGCCGCATTGCCTGCCTATGCCACAAGCGTTTGCCGCATTCTCACTGGCTCACGACAGTTGTGTAACGATAATGATGAATTTTCATTCGTTCGCGGTTGCTGAGTAATGTGACTACCTCACAATGTGTGTGTGTGTGTGTGTGTGTGTGTGTGTGTGTGTGTGTGTGTGTGTGTGTGTCACTGTGTGTTTCTCTGTGTCTGTGCGTGTGATTGTGAGTGTCACACTATCCGTATATATGTGACTGTGTGTGTCACACTGTCTGTGTGTATTACAGTGTATCTGGGCCTGTGTGACTTTGTGTGTATCGCAGTGCACTGCCTGTCACCGTTTCTGTGTGTGTGTGACTGTGTATGTGACTGTGCACTGTGTGTCACCGTGTCTGTGTATGTATGTTGTGTGTGCGTGCCACTATGACTATGTGTGTCACAATATGTGTCTGTGTCACAACATCTGTCTGTCTGTGTCACTTTGTCTCTTTCTGTTTTGTCTGTCATGGTTCGTCTGTCTGTGTGTATTACAGTGTATCTGGGCCTGTGTGACTTTGTGTGTGTCACAGTGCACTGCCTGTCACCGTGTCTGTGTGTGTGCGACTGTGTATGTGACTGTGCACTGTGTGTCACCGTGTTTATGTATGTATGTTGTGTGTGCGTGCCACTATGACTATGTGTGTCACAGTATGTGTCTGTGTCACAACATCTGTCTGTCTGCGTCACTTTGTCTCTTTCTGTTTTGTCTGTCATGGTTCGTTTGTCTGCCTGTCTGTCTGTCTGTCTGCCGTTTGCTGTCTGTTTGTTTGTTCGTCAGTCGTAGGTCTGTGTAGATGTAGAGGTTCGAACTGTAGATCTGTCAAGTAGGGGTTACAGTTGTGTAGAGGTCGAAACTGCTAGGATAAAGGTCTGTAGGCGAGTCGGCAGTGCAACCTCTTTCAGTCAGCGGTACCGGTCTCAGTCTCATTGGGTCTAGTCAAGCAAGTACCGTGTGGGACTGTGTGCACCAAGGCCTGGTGGAAAGGGTCAGACCAACGAGCTACAGAAGCATAAATCAAGGGGTAGCGTTGTCGGTGCGAATACCCTTACAAGGGTATCCGTCCTGGTTTTTGCTAGCAACAGAAAATCAGTTTAACTTAAAGTTTAAGTATACCGCGCGAGGCACCGCGGTGTCTGTGGTTTGCATTGATAGCATGGTTGACTAGAGTAGAGGGTGAGTGGGCACATGATGTTTAAGGCACGCGTGTGATCTTTTCCTTTTGTGTTGATTAAGGAGCCGACATAGCTGACCGATGTGATTTGTTTGCCTACTAGGCTAAGGACTTTGGTTTTTTGTTTGGCATGTTTGACCGGCGATAAGACCGGCGCGCGAGGTGGCGCGTATGGTAGTTGTGGCGCTATTTGGGTAAGCCAGCATGGATGCCTAGCAGCCTCACGTTTGGTCATAGGTGGAGATGAAGCCCAGACTGTTTTCCCCACCAATCCCACTTGGGCCCCGTCACCAATCAAGGCCTCCTGTTTCCCCACAGCAGCCTTGTGACTCCCAACCTCACGCCCAACGCGACTTCCTGATTGGAGTAGGATGTGGGCCTGGAAGTGCGAAAAGGGGTGTGCCAAGGATTTTTGGGAAAGTGGGGGTGGAGTACCATGTCAAAACTGAGATCTCCTGTGGCAGAGTTTTTTGGGGGCACGAGTGCAATTTGGCGGAGAGGGGCGGACCGCCTCTGGTCATAAGGCAGATGGCATGCGCGGGGTCACTCAAGGCCGGGCGAGCCATTGGTTCCGAGGAAGGCATTTTGAGGGAAGGTCCCTTCGGGGTGGGTGGGGTTCCGATGAGTCAGACCGTCGAAAGTGGCCACGTGGTGCCGGTCGTCATGCGTTTGGGTTAGGCCTCCGGAATTCCGGGGTCTTCTGATCGCAGCGTCGTCAGCAATTTCCGTAGGGTGTATTGGGCCAGTGGGGGGCTATGACCTTCCACGGAACAACGCTGAGTTGGTGATATGGAAGAAGAAGGCGAAAGAGAGTGAAGCTGGTGGAGATAACGACAAAGCCGGGGTGGGTGAAGTTGTGGGTGTGGTCCTGAGTGGGAAAATCAGAGCACCGGGGGTCGCTCGTGGTGGCGCAGTGAAACTCCCTAGGACACAGTCGGTTCTCGGTTAGGCAAGGGTATCTCTGTCGGAGGATTTCGTCTATCCAAGGGGTGAAGTAGTCCAGGTCGTACAACAACGACTCCGAGCTTTCTGAGCGTGTCATTATGTCATCGCAGAGCTATGAGATGCCTAAGGGCGGGTCTGTGTCGATTGCGATCACCACGTGCGAGCACGTGTAGGCTTGTGCGAATCGAGTCGTGCTTACGCGTGTTCGCCCGGGATGATGGCTCCGTCGCAGACCCCGGATGGCCGTATCCAATCAGACAGTATTCCTGTAACCGATGGTTCTTTTTGGAATTGACGAATCGACACACGGGGGCACACGTAAATGCGCAGATCAAGTCGCGTTTACATGCGTCCTCGCGCGGCGCTCGCTGGGGCAGACATCCGATTGTCTAATCACTCCGTAATTTTCGAGCATGCAAGATGCAACACCCACAACAACTTAATCAAAAGATGGGTAAAAACGAGAACAGGATTACCGATTGCGCAAAATTCCTATCCTACTCACGAGTGCATCAAATGCAGTAGACAAAGGCAAAGGCAAGGATCCAATAGGAAATAAAAAACATGACATTCATACATTCATTCGTTCAGCAACACACACACAATGCATCTGAGATGGAAATCGCAAAGACAAGTGTGAGCAAAAACCCAAGTCCAGATTCCGAAAAACAGAAAACGGGCAAGTCACCCGAAGCCGAAATCAAAATTTATATACACGAGACAGGAGGGAGAAAAAAAAAAAGAAACAGCAAATCCGTGTCCATCAACCTCAACTCCCTCTTCCTCTCTCTCCTTCTCCAATGCGGACAGTCCGTCGTCGCACAACAACCTACGAAGCCGTCACCCCGCTTAGTCCTCCCGCACCTGTCAGGTTCGCCCGCGCCCACAGTCCGTCATGGCCCGCGTCAACCCCGCGCGTTTGGCACCAGCTCGTCGGGTCGCCCGACTCCTGCTCTACTCACCTCTTACTTCGCTCGTGTGTCGACCCTCTTTGATCGCGCAACCCCAAGCTTCCAACAGCTGGTTAAGAGCTAACTAATCGTGCGGCTGGAATGTATAGCGTGCATGCATGCGCGAAGAACACGGAATTACAAGGACTTAGAAAGAAGATTAGAGAGGGAACGCCCGCGTTCTGCATGACCGGGCCGCGGCGTGGGGGACGTAGCCGCTCTCCACACATTGATCCGATCATGCAGACCGCGACTACCAAAAGCACAGCAAAAGGAAGAGAAGAAGGGCGGGAAAGACGAAGCACAAGAAGAAAGACACAGTTACAATGGCGCCAACCCAAAATTACAGTTACACACCTGATTAAAGGCGCCGACTAATCAAAATTCCGTTGCAGCCACATAGCAAATTCCCGTGCGATATCCGCGCCCAAATTCCAAAACCGAACAAAAGAATCAACGTCAACAGTTATTAATCGCGCACATGACAGCACGCCAGCCATTCAACCGACCAATCAATCACCCGTCCTGGGACACGCCTAGTTCCGAACCCCACCATCGAAAAAGGAGACGACGAAAAAAACGAAGAAGCGAGGGTACTGATGCAATTCCCCACCGATCCCGATCTCCCGTAATTGGCCCAACCTTCCCAGCTTAGGACCCCTCATTGCAATCGCGCAGAAAGTCGCACGCTACAGAAAGTGGTTCGTCACAGCCTCACGCAGGAAGTCGCGCGATCATAGAAGATAGTTCGTCACAGCGTCTGGAAACTGGTGGACATGGCCCCCCCCCCTGCTCAACTGGCCGCCTCCTTGGAAAGGGTCTGGAAATCGGCCGGTGTCGAATTTCCAGACCGCGGACCATGTAGAAATGCCCCGTCACCATTTCCGCTACCTCTTTCCAAGCGCAGTGGGGTCTGGAATTCCTTTCCGGGCGGGCTTTCCACACTGGTTTCCAGACCCAGTGGGGTCTGGAAAACACCCCGGCACCCAAACTTTTCCAGGCCGCCGGCCAGTGGGGTCCACACCTTAGGTTTTGTCGTTTTCACATTCCCTGAGCGATGTGGCGATGCCCTAGATCCCCTCTTTTTGTTTTCCCCCCCTCTTCTCGGAGCCTACCGGTGTCCTGTCCGCGACTTTGCGTCTGTTCGTGTCAGGGCTCTGCGTGGCGTAGCAAAAGCTCAGCGCACCTGCGTGTCTGTGGCTGCCGTTGTATGCTACCTGCTGCACTCAGGAGGCAAATCATTGGATCTCCTAGAGGACAACGGACGCCATTGCATCTCTACCGCCAATTTCTCATTGGCTACCTGCTGCCCCTAACGGCGTCGTGCCGTACGTTTCGTCCCTTTCGGTACTCCTCTCTCTCTCTCTCTCTCTCTCTCTGTGTCTCTGTGCCTCCTCCCGCCCGATACGTTCTGAATGCTGTACATGCAATTTATGCAATTCGAGGGAAAAAGAGGAAGGGCAGTCTTCTGACTGGCGGCGAGGCAGGAACGGCTGAAGTGCGCGCGCTGAAGGTCTGCCGTGTGTTCGGCTGCCACCTGTGCTGATTGCCTGCCGCGTGTCACATGGAGGGTCGTTCAAGTTCCCGCGTTATCTGGTGACCCGTCGACATCTCCCGCAGAGCGTGCTCAAAAAGATTCGTCGGACGGAAAATTGTGAGGAAAACAAAAAAAAAAAACAGAAAGAAAAGCGACACGGAAAATTGTGAAGAAACAAACAAAATAGGCGGAAGGCTCACGAAAAAAATGAGGACCGCTCAAGCGTTCCCTAAAAGAGGACAACGAGGCAAGGGAACGAAAAAAGAAAGAATTGATTCGTCGCACGCCTCAGCTGGCAAGAGTGGACGGCCTGGGCGGGCTGATTTTTTTTTCTCCCCTCCGCTCTCTTTTTGTCTCGAAGGCGCGGGCGGCGGGGTGTTTCTTTTTCTTTTTTTAATTTTTCGAAGGGCCGAGGGGAGGGAGTGGCCCACTGGCGCCGTGCTTGCACTGCCGGGCTGCCGGGCTGGAATGGAACTCCGGCAGACGCTGGGACTGGGATTGCTGTGCTGAGAGTGACTTTCCGGTCCGGCAGAGGTGGTGGAGTTGACTGAAACTTGCCCGTAGTTGTGGTCAAATGCATCGACAGGTAGTATGGGATGGGAAATGGTGTCTCGAATGGAGTGAGGTGTGGAAATGGTGTGTCGAATGAACCCGTTTCCTCCCCCGCACCCGGGCCCCCCTCTAAAGGACAAAAAAAAGAGCGAAAGCATCGACGGCCATCGGTTCGATGGCTCCTCGTGGGAGATGTCGACGAGCTTTCCAAAAGGACTTTCTAAAAGGAATAGCGGTAGCGGTTGCAGTTCTGTTTCCGGTGGGCCAGGGATTTGCAGGAGGGAGGGAGGGAGGTAGAGAGGTAGAGAGGTAGGGCCAGGGATTTGCAGGAGGGAGGGAGGTAGAGAGGTAGAGAGGTGGGTGGTGTGAACGGCGAGAGGCGACAGACGCCAGCCGGGACCCGGGAACAGGTTAGACACTTAATGGGATCGGGATCAGGTTGTCGATTGGATTGGCTTCGACCCCGCCAGAAAGCGAATCGCGAGATAGATTGGCCGGGATCCGTAGTGTCGAGGAGTTCGGGACGACGAGACCAGCCTGAAGCTGCCCGGACACACACACACACACACACGCACACACACACACACACAGAGAGAGAGAGAGAGAGAGAGAGAGAGAGAGAGAGAGAGAGAGGCCGGGGTTTCGTGGTGCGGGTGAGCGGGGGGAAGCTTGTCGTCCCGTCCTGATCGGACGTGTAATCGTCGCCGAGGAACATTTGAATTTTTATGGCGGTCGTTGCTCGCCTGACTGTCGGTAGAGGATGAGAGTTGTGCAGATCTGGCGGATGGGATCGGATCGGTTTGATTGTCTATCTTATTCGATCAGCCAATCAAGTTATGAATCAATCAATAAGTCGAAAACCAATCAATCTATCAGTCAATCAATCGATCAATCAGACGAAGCGATCGATCAGTCGCTTACTCAGCTGATCGTCAAGGATCATAAATTGATCGATCGGTTCATCGGTTAATTACTAGTCCTTCGATCGGCGAGCGAGCGAGAGTGGTTGGATTCGCTTGTGGCTTCGCTTCTGTTTGTCACCTCGCTTAGTTCACGATTGCCATCCTAGAGTCTAGTTATGTAGATTGAACAGTAATAAATCAATCCATCAATCAATCAATCAATCAATCAAGCAACTAATCAGTCAGTAAATCAATCAGTCAATCGAAAAGTAGCAATTTCGAATTGATCGGTCAGCGTTTGCGACAAGTGATGAGGAGCTCTGGTAGTTTTGGACGAATCCTTAGTGCAGAGGGATCGCCAGGCGACGGCAAAGAGCACATTTATGGTTGTCAAAGTCAATGGGGAGGAGGAGGAGGAGGAGGAGGAGTAGGAGGTGGGGGAGGAGGGTTAGGAAGACAGCAGAGTCCAAGCACTTGTCAGTGGCTGAGCAGTGCTAACAACATGTGTAGCAGCTGCGGCAGCTACGTGGGGTGCTCCACAAGTGGATGCAAAACTTGTGCTGCTAACAATCCCAATGGTGGCAGCCACGGAGCAGGTTCAAGTGGAGGTGGAGGTGGAGGGGGAGGTGGTCTTCATGCTCGTAGTGGCAGTAGAGGATCTCTAAGGAGTAGCAGAGTGGGATTGGGAAGTGGAGGTGGATATGGAGGAGGAGTAGGAGGAGGAGGAGTAGGAGGAGGAGTAGGAGGAGGAGGAGGAGGAGGAGGAGGCCAGGGAGCCAGCGCAAGGGCGCTGGGCGTGGTCATTCCCCACGATCTTCTCCCGACAGACTCTGTATCACTGCGGCAATCCATCCAACACCACTACAATTATACCCTTGCTAAATGGGGAAGAGATCCCGACGGTCATGATGTCTACGTGTCGACGGCGTTGAGCGTTCGTGATCGGTTGACTGAGAGATGGCAATCAACGCAAGACTACTTCCAGCGAAAGGTTGGTGGATGTGGACCTCGTACACGCATTTGATTGATTGATTGATTGCATTGCATTGATCGGCTGATTGATCGAGTGATTGCATTTCATTGGAGTGATTGATTGCATTCATCGAGGGATGAATGGATGGATGAATGGATGGATGGATGGGATGTATGAATGGATGGATGGGATGTATGAACGGAGGGAAGGCTCATGGTTATGGACGTCGTGCGCGGGTGATTGATGGACTGACTGACTGATTGAGTGATTGATGGATTGATTGATTGATTGATTGATTGATTGATGGATTGATTGATTGATGGATTGATTGATTGACTGAGGGCATGGGGAGAGGGAGGAACGAGATGGACGAATGGATGCTGAATGCGAAGTTCATGTACGGCCATGATGTGTTGACATTGCCTTCATGCTTGATAGGGTAAATGAATGCTTGATTGATTACATGAATGGATGATTGGAAGTACGAATGCTTTGGAGGGGAGGAATATGTGTGTGTGTGTGTGTGTGTGTGTGTGTGTGTGTGTGTGTGGAGGGGTGAAATGAGGGCACTCACTGCCTGTCCCCCGAACATAACGCACCCTAAAAATGAATGTATACAAGCTATATTTCCGGCCAGATACAGCCAAAATAAGGGTGCGTTGTGTTCGGGGGAAGACGGTAGTAGAACGTCGTCGACTGAGCCTGGTCAGTGACGGGTAGTTATAGTTCAGGATTGCTGCGAATCAGGATTGCTGCTTCATGTGTATTAGTAATGGTTCAGGGCCGCAGTCCACTACTCGCCGCATGCACAAAAGACGAAAAATACGGCGGTGTATTTTCCCACGTTCTAACGGAAGATTCATTCTCATGTTAACACTCGGTGCGTAGTGGAGCAAAAGGCCCCTCAGTCTGGAACGAAGTGAAATCGACAAAACATTGTTGGTACTGGCCTCTCGTGTTATGTGCCATTCTTGTCTGTTTTTGCCAAGAAAACCACTCCTTTGAAGTTCGATGGCTCTATACATGGCAATCAAATCATAAGATGAGATCATGAAAAGCATACTACAACTAGAGAGTAGAATTAACACCATAGATTCAAAAGCATTCAAGTGCTTTGTTTTTTCTCTCCTCCGTACCGTACGTGCAACTATTCTTCTTTTTTTTTTTTTTTTTTTTTTTTTTTTTTAAACACCCCCCCCCTGCAATGCTAGTGGTGCTGGTAAGAGCTGCAACTTTCATTGCATACGGCTGTCCATTTTTTTTTTAATTTTTTTTATTTAAATTGACCGTAGCCGGTTGCCGTCATTGTAAAAGTCGTGGACGTGCGCCTTTAAATGGTCCATTCTATTCGTTCTAGTAGAATGGACCATTTCTCGATCTATGCGTGTCATCCGTTCGCAGGGGCCCATGCAAATCTTCACTTTCTCTGTATCTTTCCAAAATTTAACTGTATAGAGAGACAGGGAATATTAGAATGGAAATGGGTAGATGAAAGGGCGAATCGAAATAGCTATAGATGAATTGAAAAAGCGTGGGCCGAGAAGATTATAATGGAAATAGGTAGATGAATGGGCCAAGCGAAATAGGTAGATGAAAAGGGCCAATCGAAATAGCTATAGATGAATGGGGCAATCAATCGAAATAGGTAGATAGATTAATGGAAAAAAGCAGGGCCCATTGCTAATTTTCACTTTCTCTGTATCGTTCCAATTTTAACGGTACAGAGGAAGAGAAGATTGGAATTAGAATAGGTAGAGTTGAATGGGCGGATCGAAATAGAATGGATGAAACCTGAATGGGCCATGTTAATCTTCTCGTTCTCTGTATCGTTCCGGCAGGGAAGAAAAGCAGGGACGATGGATAAAAGCTGAATGGGCCATGTTAATCTTCTCGTTCTGTGTCTCTCGATAGAGAGTACGATTAATAGAGTGGATGAATGGGGGAATCGAAATAGGTAGATGGATGAATGGGGGAATCGAAATAGGTAGATGGATGAATGGGGAAATCGAAATAGGTAGATGGATGAATGGGGGAATCGAAATAGGTAGATGGATGAATGGGGGAATCGAAAGAGGTAGATGGATGAATGGGAAAGAAGCGGGCGTTGTTTTCTTGTGTGTCGGATTTTCTTCTTTGTTTTCTTTTGCTTTTCGTCAGTGAGATGATTTTTCTTTTTAGTTTTTCAACTTCCTAGTAGTATAAAGCGCAATCGGCGCAGATGTTTTTTTTTTTTTTTTTGAATCGACGAAAAAAGTCTTACAGCCGCAGGTACCTTAGAGAGTGATTTTTCATTTTTAATTTAGGTGATCTACTCTTCGAGTGATTTTGTGAAGATGCCATGGAATCTCTGGAAACGTATCTGATCTCGCCATTCAAGCCACATACAGTACATGTGCTTGACGACGTGGATATTGCGAAATGCTTTGATCGATTCAACACTGCGTGCCTCTTGGAAAAACGTATCTGATCGCCGTTCGAGTGATTTTTTTTGTGGTCCCAGTGATTTTTTTTTGGTGGTACCAAATGGACCCCACGCGTCATGATGAGGAATGAGAGTAAGGTCCAAGTGATTTTTTTTTTGTGGTCCCAAATGGACCCCACGCGTCATGATGAGGAATGAGATTAAGGTCGCAAGTGATTTTTTTTTTGTGGTCCCAAATGGACCCCACGTTGAGATCTTTCTGATGATGCGTGGTCCACGAGGACCACACAAAGAAAAACAAAAAAAAAGAAAGACATTGTATGAGACCTGCTCTGATTTTGTCGCAAACCGCGCTATAATATTCCTCGACAGTCTGAAACCTGCTCTGACAGCAGCGCCATAATTTCCGTGATTTTTTTTATTTTTATTTTTTTTTTGGGGGGGGGGGGCACTCCTGGTGTCGTCGGGATAGTAGGTGGTGGGGTCCGGCGACTGGAGGACCAATCAGAGCGCGACAAACGCATGTTCTTTTTGGAGCTGAATTGCTGAACGGATTGCATTTCATTGCATTGATTGATTGCATTCATCGAGGGATGAATGAATGAATGGATGGATGACTGGATGACTGGATGAATGGATGGCTGACTGGCTGAATGAATGAATGGATGTATGGATGGAAGGATGAACCTGGAGCGCCAAACAGAGCGCCACAAATGCGTTTTCTCGTTCTCCTTTTTTCCCTTTCTTTTTTTTTGACGGAAAGATTGGTTCGGCTTGATTAATCAGAAAGTGCGACAAACGCATGTTGATAGCGTTCTGGAACTGAATGGCTGAACGGATGGGCAGGATGGCTGGCTGGTTGGACACGTGGATGGCTGGCTGATGGCTGGCTGATAGGCGGGCTGGCTGGCTGGCTGGATGGATGGATGGACCTGCAGGAGCAATCAGAGCGCGACAAACGCATGTTTTCTTTCCCCCCTTTCTTTTCCCCTCATTTTTTTGGGCTCATTTTTTCAGCTGCTTTGTTTTGGGAAATATTGCTTTGGCTTTATTAATCACAAAGCGCGACAATAGCGTTCTGGAGCTGAATGGGTGATCGGATGGGCGGATGGATGGATGGATGGATGGATGGATGGATAAAGATGGTTGAATGTCGGGCGGGGGGGATGGATTTGTCTTTTTATCGCGATTTATGTCCTTTAAAGGAAGGGAGTGTTAATGAAAAGGGGATATGAAGGGGGTGGATTTGTTTTCTTTTTTCGCATATTTTTATGTCTTTTAAAAGAAGGGAATGTTAATGTGAAGGGGATGGATTTGTCTTTTTGTCGCATTTTATGGCTTTTAAAAGAAGGGAGTGTTAAGGAAAAGGGGATTATTCATATCCCCTTTTCATTAACACTCTCTTCTTTTAAAGGACATTAATATCCCCTTTTCATTAGCACTCCCTTCTTTTAAAAGACATAAAATGCGATAAAAAGACAAATCCATTCCCCCGCCGCACATTCAATCATGTTTATCCATCCATCCATCCGCCCATCCGTTCAGCCATTCAGCTTAGGAGTAGTGGGGTAGGTAATAGTGAAAGAAAGATATGTTCCATGACATGGTAGAGCGCAAGTTAAAAAAAAATGTGAGGTGAGACAAAAATATATGTCTGTCCCCCGATGAGGAGACAGTCAGCTTTTGGAAGAAAAAAAAAAAAAAAAAAAAAAAAA
>BFEA01000665.1:358328-371617 GCA_003427395.1 Chara braunii | reverse complement strand
TTTTTTTTTTTTTTTTTTTTTTTTTTTTTTTTTTCGGTAAGAGCATCTTTTTTGGCCATTTGCTATCACTGTATCTCTGATCACATCAGGATTCGACAGCATACGATCTGTGTCCATTCACAGGTTCTCTGTCATTGTGTGTGTATCTTCGTTCAGCTCCATCGGCTTTGTACGGATTAATGGGAAAAAATACTATTTTTGAAGCACTGGAAGCCGAAAATTTATGGAGTAACAGAGGCAAAAAATGCAGATGAAGAATGAAAGAAGGAATGAAGAGATGGAAAAAAAAAAAGTTAAGAAAAAAAAAAAAAAAGGAAAAGAAGGAAAAGGAGAAGAAAGGCCTTGCATTTTTCGTCCTTCATCCCGATCTCAAGAATCGGACACGCGACCCCTTCCTCATTGGAGCGTTGCACGCTTAACCAACCAAACGGCTAAGCTTACTACGGTTAAAGTTACCCCGAACTGCAGTTTTGGAGACCGCTGGGAATTCGAGTCAACATATTTTATTTTATTTTATTTTTTATTTTATTTTATTTTCTCCCCTGAACTGTACTTTGGGAAATATACCGAACTGTAGTTTTGGGGACCGCTGGGAACTGTAGTTTAGAAACTGGACAAGAGTAGGGTAGGGAGACCGCTGGGAATTGAGGGGGAAAAAATAAAATAAAAATCTCTTCTCAAGCAGAGTAGGGAATCAGGAGAAAAATAGGGGCAAGGGAACTTGAAGGGAAAAAGAACGAAAAAAAAAAAAGAAAAAAGAAGGATGGAAGGAAAAAAAACGTGACGGGAGCCCACTGGGGGCCATATGGAAGGAGAGAAAAAGGGCAAAAAAAAGGGGGTAAAATTTCCCCGAAAAGGAAAAAAGGAAGGGTTGTGCTCCACCGAGTCTCGGTAAGTGCGGAGCTCTTCCCGTAAGAGTTTTTGTGGGGGTCCGCCCATCAGGTCTTTCAGGACTTTTACGAAAACAGCGCCTTGCAGCAGGGCCAAATCGAAAACAGCGCCTTGCAGCAGGGGCAAATCGTGCTCTCCATTTCCACGGAGGCCAGAATTGTGGCCTGATACAGTGGACCGTTTGTAAGGAATTCTTGGGAAAAAAAACGATACGGGTGATTGGGATACCGTAGTCTCAAGTTAAGAACCTCAGAAACAGAGGAGAACACAGAGGAGAACTCCCACTTTTCAGTGATTGGGAATTCTTCAGTATAGGCAGGCAAAATCACCGAAAGGGAAAAAAAGTAGAAACGGGTGTGGGGGAGCCCCAAATTCTTCGAGGAACTTCCCCGAAGAACTCCACCACAGTGGAGCACAACCGGAAGATAAAAGAAGATGGGGGCAAGGCGAACGAGCAGGAGAGTGCAAAGCGTGTTGACGCCTTAGGCCCTCGTTCAATCACTCGCCGAATGTGCAAAATGGAGCATGTATCTTCCACAAAAACATCGAAAGATACATCCTCCATAGATTTTGTCGTTTTCATATTCCGGGAGTGGTGTGGCGGTGCCCTAAAGCCCTCTCTCTCTCTCTCTCTCCCCTCTTCGAATGTGAAAAGGTCATGCTAAATGCTGCATGCAGTCTGAGATCCTCTCTCTCTCTCTCTCTCTCCTCTCTCCTTGTGACAGTTTCTCCGTGTCAGCCTCCTTGCTCTTCTTGTTTCTGAACCAGGTCCTTTCCATGACCCCTTGTTGCGTAGGTCCTTCCCATGACCCCTGGTTGCGTTCATTCCTTACTCTCCCCTCTCCTCCTCCCGTCCTCCCCCTCCCCTCCCAGCCTTCTTACTCTCCCCTCCCCTCCTCTCCTCCTCCCGTCCTCCCTGCTCCCCTCCCCTCCTCCCGTCCTCCCCCTTCCCCTCCCCTCCCCTCCCACCGCGACGCGTTTGCGAATGGCTGGGAGATAGAAGAAGCAGATGCTGGAATGGTGATGATGATGGCAATGGTGGTGTGGTAGATCAGACCAGTTTGAATGACAATGGCGTTGATCCTGACGACGACGGGCAAGGATTAACCGTAGATGGTCGTGGTGATACCGGGTATGATGATGATGATGATGATGATGAAGAAGAGGAAAGACAAGCGATGGCCAATTGCGATGCACAGGCACGTCGTATAGTATTATTGAAAGAAGGATACAAACGTTCTCATGGTCGAAACGCGCAATCGTGATGATGTTCGTGATGACATTTCTGATGGTGTTCACGATGCCTGGTGAGATGATCGTGTGTGATCTGACTACACCCGTTGGTGAACACGGAGACGATGATTGAGTGATGAGGTCTGATGACTGATTGATGATGATCGGTAATGAGAGATGATGATTGATGATGGTTAATTATAACGGTCCCTGATGCTGAGCGCATGGGGATGGTTATTGATTGGTTGATTGCTTGATGGACGGATGGATCATCATCCTTGACCAGCATTGATTGATGATGACGACGAGACGATGATTGATTGAGTGATGATGTCTGGCGATTGATTGATGATGACAGGTAATGATAGATGATGACCGGTAATGATGGATGATGATTGATGATTGTCAATTTTGACGGTCGCCTATGCTGAGCGTGGTGATGGTTATCGATTGATTGATGGATTGATTGATGGATGGATGGATGATCATGCTTATCCATCATTGATTCATTGATTGATTCATTGATTGATTCATTGATTCATTGATTGATGGATTGATTGATGGATTGATTGCTGGATTGATGGATGGATTGATTGATTGATGGATTGATTGATGGGATTGATTGATGGATTGATTGATGGATGAATAACGATCATCAAAGACGACGACGATGACGAATGATGATGATAAGTCTTGATTGGGGTGGAGAGCATGATATAGATGATGAGAGAATGAGCAGCGTGGTCGTGAGCATGATATAGATGATGATTAGTGATGATGTTTATGGATATAGCGGTTGAAGAGTTGTTGCTGTGTGATGGAGAACGTGCGTGCGGTGAGAGGTGGAGGTGGATTTGGGAGAGGAGCTTTGTTTGACTAGGTGGAGGTGTAGTTGGGAGAGGAGAGCTTTGTTTGAATTGATGATTTAAAGCTTGCATAGCTTATCTATCTTATTCCTCCGAACATGACTCCCTACTCCCTATCATCATGAATGTATGTAGGCTCTATTCTGGCCCGGTGCAGTCAATGATAATAAGGCGTTATGGTGGGGGGAATAAGGTAGCGTTGGCGCAACTGCAGTTTACTGTTCGCTGTCTTTTAGTATTCTTTTTGTTGTTGTTTTTCTTTTTTCATGTGTTACCAACCGGGCCGCCCGGGTCCGCCCGGGTCACCGTGGTTGCCCGGGCAGTCTGGCCGGGCAAGGGCCAGGGAAGGTCCCTGTAAAAAAGAAAAAAAAAAAAAAATCCTAAAGAAAACTCTGTTGTGCAGGAAAGAAAACTTGAACAACTTTTGCCTCAGGGTGGGATCGGAAAAAAAACAAAATTCTTTGCCAAATTAAAAATTAAAAATTAATATTATATATTTTGAGAAGAAATAATATGATTAAATATAATCTTTTTATTTTTATTTTTTATTTTCGATTTAATTTTGGCCCGGCCGGGAAAGTGGTCCCGGGCCACTTTGGTAACATGAACTTTTTATATATTCCTCGACAAGGTCTGTGGATGGATCACCGTGGCTTTTTTTTTCTTTTTTTTTTTTTGGTTGTTCTTTACGCGTGTGTTCAACGTGGGCTCGGAAACTCGCGCAAGGCGAACATTGCCTACTCCTTGCTTTTCGGACCTGAACAGCCCTCTTTGATTAGGCGTTCAGTACCCCCCCCCCCCGCCCCCCCCCAAAAAAAAAACCCTTTTTTTTGGGGGGGGTGGTTCGAGATGGGAATGGCATTCGCATTTATGACTGTTCCAAGCGCTCTTTCTATTTTTTTTTTTTTTTGTTCTTTTTAATAATGGCGACGGCCTTGAGATATGATCATTGAAGCCGACCGGCCCCAGGGAATTCAGAATTATGTTATCTTCTTTTTTCTTTTTCTTTTTTTTCTTTTTTTTTCTGGATTCGAACTTGAGTTTGTATTTCGGAAATTTTTCCTTCTTTTTTTTTTCAACTGTTTTTTTTTCCCATGCCGATTTTTTTTTTTTTTTTTTTGACAGATTTTTCTTTCTCTTTTCCTTTTCTTTTGCCATTTCAATCCTCGTGGAAGTATCAATAAGCCTAGCTCAGTTGGTACACCCATGAACTGTTGAAATACAGGCCCCAGTTTTCGGATCCAGATACAAACTGGGGCCGGTCAGTTCAATGATGATACGTCAAGGCCGTCACCCTTAGACGCAAGATATACTCCGTGAGGTGGTTACATGGACGTAGATGATACATTCAGGACTGCTCTCTTTCCATGTCCCTTGGGATGCTAACCGCCAAACCTGAAATTGACGGCCCAGTGGCCTCTCCATCAGTCCCTAAGTGTGTGTGGGGGGGGGGAACCATATCGAAGTACCTTTGTGCCTTGGGAGGTAATGAGTGAAGACCTTCGCTTTTAAAATTTATATTTTTTCATCTCACCGAGATTCCCGTTTTTTTTAAAATAATGAATGCAATGAATGGAGACGTTTCAGTCCAAGGAAGATGAGAGGAGGAGCACCATGTTTGATGAGAAGGGACGAAGGTCAATGCAGCTGCGGGGAGGGAGGGAGAGAGAGAGAGAGAGAGAATGGAAGGGACAGATCCAAGGTCACTACCGAAGTCTCATTTTGTTCTGTGCAGATCCTTTCCCGGGCATTTTTAAAATCTAGGATATTGGAAACACCTCTCTCTTTCTCTCTCTGTCTCTCTGCCCTTTCCCTCCCTCTCTCTTTTCTCACCTTCCCCTCCCTCGCTCTCTCCTCTGCTCCTCACTCTCTCTCTCCTCCTCCCCCCCCCCCTTCCCTTCCCCCCTTGTCAGTCCCACGGTCTCTGTCTCTCTCGCTCCCACGAATTTCTCCATTTATCCGCCCTGTTGCATTTTTCTCTGCACTTTCCTGGATCTATTTGACCGAAATTACCATCCCCCAAGGATGTATCTGACCGCAATTACGACCCGAGCTGAGTCAAAAACGTCCTTGTGTGAGTATGCCCTCACAGTATCTCATCCACCTATGATGAGAACTTTGTTCGCCTCGTTTGCACCCAGCTGCTCTTTTTATGTTTTCTCGTTTTTTTTCTTTTTTCTTTCTCCCGGTTGTCTACTTGGTCATCAAGTGGCCATGCCTTGCCGACCGTATGCCACGTGTCAAAGTGTGGTGTCATTGAAATGACACGGTGGTTGGTGTTGATTCCGCCATCGTAAAATGGGATTGTCAGGTCGAGTTGGGAATTTTTGACCAAATATTTGGAGTGCAATGTTGAGTTGAGGAGATGGGTTTGTCTGGTGGCTTGGCAAAGCTGCTGCATGGATGTGTTATTGACTGGATGGCGTTGTTGGGTGTCTTCTTGGGGTTCATACAGGACGTGCGCCATGTGTGCTATCTTTCGTTGGAGTATTTGATTGGAAGGTCTTTGCAGAATTCTGTATACAACATGAAGCTTCAGGTATGTCATTGGATGATACTGAGAGTCGAAATGGTGTACGCTTCCGCGTTTTATAGTTGTTGCTAAATGCGCCAAAGGATCAACCCTCGTCAGATAGAGTGTATTATGTTTCTGTTGGATGTCCAAGGTGTGGACTGAACCTGTATGCTGGGTGTCAATGCAAGAGAAACAAACGCGTATGCTTTATATGCTGGATGGAAGTGCAAGAGAAAAGTGCGTGCTCTAGGAAAGACCCACTCAAGTCACGAGGTCGTTCTGCACTGATCGACGCTGTGATTGAGCAGAAGTGCATCCAGGATAGTCATAATCTGTCAGTATGCCCTCAGCTATTTTTAGCTCCTGACACTGACCGGCAACTTGATTCCTTTTTGTACCTGCCTGGTCCTGTGGGGAACAGGCAATTTCCTCTCAGTGGACTGGGTATGCACTGCTCGCAATGAGGCTGAGAGCGCAGACGATGATAGTATTGTGTGTTGTGAGGGTGTGTCCCTCACTGTTAAACCACCACCTCACTCCCCCGGGAAATCTAGCCTGTGAGAACGTGTATGTCCAAAAGTCTTGGGGGTCCAGGACTACTGGACCAAAATGGCTGGCGGCGCCAGAAACACGACTCCCGAAAGGGAAGCAAAAGGGGATTCTGAGAGAGCTTTCACATGACCGTCTGGATTTTCCCACTGTACTCATATTGGCCATGAAAGCCGAGATGGTTTGTTTTTTTCCCTTTGGCGCGCAGCGCTTTGGAGGCTCGGACGTAGTGGTGGTTAGAAGAAAACAAAGAAAGAAAAAGGCGAAAAGGAAAGCCCGAAAAACAAAGCACTACTTGCTACTTCTTTCTTTTGTCTTTGTTTTCTTGCGTCTTTGAGGACACGATGGACATTAGATCTTATCTCGCCAGTGTGAAGGGGTCTTTTCTGACTAGGTTTTCTGATGCTTCCAAGTGGTGAGGGGGAGTTCATGAGCCTTCTTCTGTGTCAAGGGCTTTTGCCGGAGGTTCTGTGTCCCTCTTGTGGGACCTCAGGGCCAGGCACCACCTGCGCAAATTTTGCGCTCAGAGAGCATGAACCTGCTCGTGAAAATGGCCTGGTCGTTGGGAACGTAGCACCAGTTGGGTCTGTCCCTCAGTCTCCAATGGGAAGCAGAAGGATCTTGCCTGAGAGCCTAGCTGACACCCCTCCCAGGTCCTTGAAAGGTCATTAAACCTTCTCTGCAGTGAAGGTGAGAGGCCTTACCTGCGTTGGTTTTTCTCTCTTCCAAAATGAGACGAAAACGCGTACTGAACGCCATGCAACAGGAGAAGCCAAACACAATAGAAAATATAAAAATGAAATACAGTGGGAGGAAAACATGAAGCGAACCTTATATAAACAGTTGGAAGGCACAGAAAGGGATGCTGCAGATTAAGGTTTTGACTTCAAAGAGTGGGAGAAGTGCAGACCTGAAAAATAGGGCCATGTCTTTGTTTTTACTGACAAGCAGTGTGTGTGTAAGAGAGAGGAGGGGGAAGCGCGGATCTGAAATATAGGGCCTGCAGAGAGGGATCCTGCACATTAAGGTTCTCACTTCAAAGACTGGTAGAAGCGCAGACCTGAAAAATAGGGCATGTCTTACTGACAAGCGGCGTACGTGTGTGTGTGTGTGTGTGTGTGTGTGTGTGTGAGAGAGAGAGAGAGAGAGAGAGAGAGAGAGAGAGAGAGAGAGAGAGAGAGAGAGAGAGCTGTTTAAACACTTTCAGATGCTTCTTGCTTCCTCAATTTTAATATAGATGACCTTGAATGAATGGTCACAGCTGGATCAAATACTGAATGGGTGCTGCGCTTGAGGTGCTCCCTCCTTGACAAGGAGATAATGTTTCTGGGTACATTGATGCTGCAATGGATAGAAATGCCAAATAGGTCCTGCATGGCATGTATGCTTATCATGCTTATCGCCTTTTACCAATCCCATCGGTAACACTGATGAGTTTTGCCGAACTAAGTTTAGAGAGGATAGTCAGATTATTATAGCAAAAGATATGCGTAACAAATATATATTATTTGGTTGATTATTTGCTTTGGTATCTATGTGGTGGTGAATACAACAGGATTCATACTCCGGCGCTTTGCAACAGATTGGCTACAGGCTGGAGGATGCGGTATGTGTTCAGAAAAGAACTCCCTGAGCTATGGTCTTTTGGGTACTTTTTGGACAATAAACGCACCCAAAACTTTTTTGTGAAGATGTATTTCCTGGTAAACTTAAGGTAATAATTGTAATTCAGTAAACTTCAATGGACCTGTAGAAAGCCTAGCAGCATACTCGCAATGCTCCGAAGGATGTGCACCGTGCAGTTATCTCAGTGGTACAAACCCGATACTTTTTGTCGAATTGCATGCACATTATTCTATTGTATTCTAATCTTTGCTATAATTTCTAAATTTCTCTGCTTTTATTATCTATGTAAAGTTTATTTATGAGTTATAATGATATCATGTGGGGCAAAAGGTTTGTCGTACTCTATTTGAGGTCTGCACGTTATTCTTATTGTATTCTAATCTTTCCTATTCTTTCTAAATTTCTCTACTATTATCTATATAAAGTTTATTTATGAGTTAAAATGATATCATATGGCCCAAAAGGTTTGTCCTACTCTGTTTTACGTATGTGGTCATACATTTGTATTATATTCTAGCTCCTAAGTGACAAGTAATGAACATGTTTTTCTTTCTCATACGAAGTAATCAAGGGGTGAAGCCACCCACTCGAGAGAGTTTTTTTAGTCTCTATTGCAGTACACAAAAGGGGGTGTTATTGCAGAGGTTCAAGAACAGGGGTAGAGCAGTGGTAAATACTTCCTCCATAATATGTAGTCAATGCCGCTGTCTGAGGTTCTCTCGACCGTAATGGAGGGAAGTGTGGAATATGAGTATTCTGTGTACGGGACACTGGAGTCACTGGACCAGAATACAACATAACGTGTCACGAATCTATTAAATTTGTGAAATGTGCTTTTCCAGCCATGTAGAGGCACCGGTTTCCCCTGTTGCATGTTAGGAGGGAGGGATGGCAGTCGATACGGTGTGGCGGCTTTTGCATTGGTTTTGGAAATTCTGGTATGCATAGGTCTTTCAGGTTCATTCAACTTCATTGGCATTTCTTTTCGACTTCTACTAACCATGCGGCTTTGGAGTCGTTACTGATAGTGTACGACTCCAATTAAATGGCTTTTGATGGGGGACATCCTTCCTAGAGCAGTTAAACCACCAGTACTTGGCCCAGCTATCGGCCACAGAAAAAAATAGAGTAGAAACGTTTCTAGCTGGATGAATTTGGGCGCTCCTGTAGTGGCCCGTACGTTTCCTAAAATCGTGGCGCGTTAACGGGCATGACTTTAGGAAGTACTGGTGGTTTAAGGAGCAATAAGGTTACCGTGCTCTTGCTGTTGGCAATGGAGTGTTACCCGTGTGTGATAGCTGTTTTGGGTTCTTTGGAAATTCTTCTGAACTTATACTTACCCTTGATTTCAATGTGTTCGTGTGTATGTCATTTGGCATGTGTTGTTTGAACGGCTGTTGATATGCATTTCCCTGAATGAATGGCTTTTGTTTGGGGATGTCCTTCCTAGAGCAGTTTGAGCATGAGCATGACCCTGCTCTTGGCAATGGAGGACTAGGCCGATTAGCAAGCTGCTTCCTAGACTCGATGGCTACACTCAATCTTCCTGCCTCGGGGTCAGTTCTTGGTTCCCCAGCAAGTTGAAACCCCTACCTTATTCTCTTGTGTGCATGTTGAGTTGCTCTCCATCTGGCACCTCAGCTGATCGTCAGCTGACCATCTGTGGACTAATCGTGCTATGCTCTTTGTAGCTCTTCCAAGCACAATGCAATGTTTCGTTTTGTTTTGCCTCTAAACCATGGCTGGGACAGGGCGCGCCCGGTTCTAACGGACCCGGTCCACTTGAGCTGGTCGAAGAAGAATTCCAACCAGAATTCCGGTTGGGCCCGAAACAGCCCTTTGTTGTTTTTTGTTTTTTTTGACAGTGGGGTACGACTGCGCTCGAGGAGAGCAGTCGGAATCTGCAAAGAAAATTTTGAACTGGTAACTGTTTTTTTCAGGGGGGCCGGGGGGTTGTGTGTAGGGGGGTTAGTGGCAGAGGAACAGCAAGTGGGGAGGTCGACGGGTGAGGGGGGGGAAGCAGTCGATGGGAGAGCGGGGAGGTAGATGGGAGAGGGTGAATGTCGAACTTGGTGTTTGAAGTGAAATATGAAGAAGATGAAGAAATGTGGAAGAACACGAAGAAGAAGTGGATGAGGGGGGCCAGGGCGAGGGGGGAAGATCAATGGGGGAGTTGAGATTCACCAGTGATGGGCAGACATTGACCTGGCACTAAGTTTATGCTGAAATGTCGCGCTGGAATTAATGAAAAAAAAAAAAGAGGAGGAAGAAGAAAAGGAGAGGAGGAGGAGGAGGAGGAGGAGGAGGAGGAGGAGGAGGAGGAGGAAGAAGAAGAAGAAGCAGCGACCAGCTGTGAATTGAGAATCATCTCCACTTTTATCATATGGATTCTGGAATGAAATTTTATGATACATGGGTAGTATGAAACGTCTAAAACTCTTCTACGGGAAGGACGGAATTCCTCTACTCTGCCTAGGAGAAGACGAAGAAGAAGATAAAAAAGATGAGGAGGAGGAAGAAGAAGAAGAAGAAGAAGAGGGTGGAGGGAGGAGTGCGACGGAAGAACATTTTCACAAACTGTTTTCTCTCTCTCTCCCCCCCCCCTCTCTCTCGCCAAGAATGAGAAGACGACGAAGAAGAAGAAGAAGAAAAAGAGGGCACGCAGGGATGCTCAACAGCCGTGATGGTGGGCTCTTTGGCGGTTTTGGCTGGCTCTGCCACGTCAGTCAAGGGCGCAGTTGGCGGTAATGTCGTGCAGCAGCAGCAGTGCGAATGGTGACGCCACGTCAGTCAAGGGCGCAGTTGGCAGTAATGTCGTGCAGCAGCAGCAGTGCGAATGGTGACGCGAATGAGTGAGGGGGAGGTTGGAGTGGGTGGAGGGGGGTCGCTAGTGCGGAGGCACTGGACACACAGAAGAACTCCCGCCTAAGGGCATACTCACAGTAGCACGTTTTCAAGTGTATCTGACCGCACTTAGGGCCATACCCGGATGAGTCTGACCTCAGTCACATCTAGAGCTCAGTAGAAAAGTCTGAGTGTGAGTATGCCCTAAAAAGAATTCAAAAAGTGGGGCCAGTGGCCCTGCATTTCAACGAAAAACAGATTGGTGGCCGAGATCAGCCGCCTGTTTTTCATTGAAACGATGGGATTACTGGCCCCATTTCYCCCCCCCCCCCCCCCCCCCCCTCTCTCCCGAAGTTGCAGCTCCACAAAGCTCCAGGAGGCCACACAGCTTTTTCCCTCCTGGACCTCCCCGCCAGCCAGAATGCCATGGGCGCAACCTGGAGCCTACCTGGCCAGTCACCGTCCAGTTTGACCGGGGGGCTCATGGTCGTGGAGGAGCCCCTGGTTCGACTGGGGACTAGCACTGCGTTAGACGCATCTCTTGTAAATTCGTATGCGAACATGTTTTGCCATGACATTTTGTTTTTGTTTCCTCCTCGTCTCCGGCTTTGTAGTTTGTGACATTGATGCTCGTCTTCCTTTGGCGTTTTCATGTCCTTTCCCTCCCACTTTGGAGTTTGTGAAGTTGTTGCTGTTTTTTCGCTCCATTTCTTTGTTTTGTTCTCTCGCTCTTCCCATCTTTGGAGTTTACGAAGTTGTTGTTTTGCTTCTCTCCTCAATTTTGAAGTTTTGAAACCAGCGGCTTTGCGTGCATGTCCCCATGTTTTTTTTTTTTGTTTGTTTGTTTCCTTTTCGTTTTTAGCTTTGGACTGTGTGAAGTTGTTGCTTTGCTTCGGCTTTTATTTTTTGTTTCCTTTTCGTTTGTAGCTTTGGAATTTGTGAAGTTGCTGCTGTACTTTGGCTTTCAGTCTCATTTCAATACTCTGTTTAATGAACTTTATTACTTTAATCCTTTGCAGAAGCAGTTGAGAAAGTGTTGTGTAGTTTGCTGAAGTTGTTGGTAGCTTCTCGAGAATACGGTTTGAAACTTTGAGTAGTTATGGCGCCCATAGTTTTTTTTTCGGTCATATCTACATCTTTTTCCATTCCCCCAATTTCCCAGATGTCTTCGTCAGACCTCTTCTAAGTCCCCTCACTGAACAGAACTCTGGTCAGCCTTTTCCCTGATTATAATAACAAATGTTCATGTGCATGTGTCGGAGATGTCATTATTGCTTGTTCCATTGCTTTTCAGAGAGGTCAGGAAGCAGATGGTTGTTGCACACTTGTCCACCAGTAGCGCAGTGTGGAGTGGAGACAACTACTGTGGTTTTCGAGTGGGAACACCATTGCTGAGCGTTTCTCCTGGGTTATGGGGCTTTGGGTGATGTGCCTACTGCTATGCACCATTCAAGATCCCATGGATGTGATAACGCTCTGGTCATTCCGCTCACAAAGTCTTGCATGTTCATTCCGTGTTCACCGTCTGTTTTATTCCAGGGTTTGGCTGTTCGGATGCATTTGTCTGTTTCTCAAAATTCTCGGTCAATTTACATATTGACAGTTTATTTGCTCTGTTTGACTTGTCTGTAATTTCTTTTGATCGTATTTGATTCTATTCGGATCAGTCGGATTTCATCTGAGTTGGCCTTTTTGCTTTGATTTGGTTAGATTTGTTTTGGTTGGATATGGGTTTGTTTCACCTGAATCGAGTGATCGTTTGACTGGCTGATTGATTTGGTTTGATTCGATTTCAATCTGATGGACCCATTGATCGGTTGGTCTAGTGGTTGCGATTGAGTGTTTGGTCAGTTGTCTGATTGATTGGTTGATTGGTTGATGGATTGAATGGACTCACTGATTGATTGATTGATTGATTGGTTGATGGATTGGTTGATGGATTGAATGGACTCACTGATTGATTGATTGATTGATTGATTGATTGATTGATTGGTTGATTGGCTGATTGATGGAAATATGCTGGGCTTTTCAGGTATGGTATCCGATACAGGTATGGGATGTTTGAACAGCGCATAATAAATGGGAAACAAGTCGAGTTACCGGACTGCTGGCTGACAGTTGGCAATCCATGGGAAGTGGAGAGATTAGATGTGCAATATCCGGTGCGATATTATGGCCATGTCAAAGATTACTCTGATGGGAACAAGCTGCGGTTCAAGTGGGAGGGAGGGGACATCGTCAAGGCAGTTGCGTACGACACACCTATCCCAGGATTTGGCACATACAACACGATCAACTTGCGCCTTTGGAGTGCGTAAGTGTCCAAACCACAATTGCTACACGGTCTCCGCACAGCTCAGAACACAACACATGTATCCCTCTCTGTCTACGGTTTACTGGGTAGCTCTGTTTGACGATATATATGCCCATGCTATGAAATTTCAGTGCACATGATGCAGATGCTATGGAACATCGACACACATCGCCATGAAATTTCAATATTTATCTATGGAATCTGTGTATCCATACAATCTCCTAAACCTTTGAAAAAAATATTAACGGAGCCTATCTTCTCCTTATGGCAGGTGTATTGCTCCATAAACTTCAGATATGAAAGGTGAAGAGAAAGCACAGAATAAGGTTTGAAAGGCTCAAGAGCAGGGCTGTGCCGGCAACCGGCCGGTTGGACCCCCGGTGGTCCAACCGGAATTCCGGTTGGGCCCAAAAATGGGTCAATTTTTTTTTTTTTTTTTTTTTTTTTTGAA
>BFEA01000665.1:333413-346520 GCA_003427395.1 Chara braunii | reverse complement strand
AGAGAGAGAGAGAGAGAGAGAGAGAGAGAGAGAGAGAGAGAGAGAGAGAGAGAGAGAGAGAGAGAGAGGGTTTTGAAGATGGGCTTGATGGCCTGGGGTGGGCTAATTGGATCTCTAATCTCTTGGTTTTTAATTGGTTTCTGGCAGTTTGCCTTCAAATGGCCTGGACCTCATGAGATTTAATGCGGGGCAACACGTGCAGGCTGTCGACTCCAAGGCACGTGCTGAGGCGATTAGCAGCGTCCTGTACCCGAATGATAATTCTGAGGCTGGAAAGGTGCTTCGTTTGAAGCAGCAGTTCTTCTTTGTGAGTGCCACTCTGCAGGACCTTGTGGCCAAGTACAAGGTGACTGGGAAACCGCTGAGCCTCTTCCATGACAAAGTGGCGATCCAGCTCAACGACACCCATCCTACCATTGCCATCCCGGAGCTCATGCGGCTTCTGCTTGATGATGAGGTAGGCATCTTTTCGGTGTTGGCTTCTCTGAATTTCTTTGCTTCTGAAGCAGCAGCAGCTTTTTATCTGATGATGGAGCACAGTGGCATGTTTGCCTTTCTATTCTTCTTCCAAATTCCTCTTTCGGGACCGTGACATAATTGTTTCATCAATTTCTGTTCTCTCTCTCTCTCTCTCTCTCTCTCTCTCTCTCTCTCTCTCTCTCCCGGTGTGTGTATATCTTTTTTGTTTGTGTGGTGTGTGTGTCCGTGCATGCACGAGTGCGTGGCTGTGTTTTGTCTTGAGTGGATGGGTCCGTCGGTGGCTTTGCCATCTCTCAAGTGTGTGGCTGTGTTTTCTCAGAAGAACAGGAATAGAAGCAGGCTGTCTTGGTTGGTTTTGCTGATGAAGTTCTTGGTTATGCAATGCCTCTGACAGGAATGGAATAATAATTATGATAAATGAATGGCATTCTGAACACTGGGCCAATGACAACTTTCTGCTCTGAAGTGCATAGTTTGGGCTCTGAAACGTTGGGCGTCTTTCCCCCCTCCCTTCTTTTCTACAATGTGCCGTCCTTGCAGCGGAGGTCACTTCGTTGCTTTTCAGGGATTGGACCACTTTTGCATAATCTGTGTGCCTCCTTTTGCAATCTGGATAATTACACACCGAGTTTGGCTGATCGCCTGTGAGCTAAACTAGGCACTTTATTTGCGCTTGATTGACTATGGTGAAGTCGTTAGCAATTGCGCATAGCAGATGTAGGTAAGGAAGCAAATAGAGACCTGCAGCTGCATCGTGGGCACCTAACCATGATTTGATGGGAAGGAGCTCTGGTGAGGATTTGCCAGTATTGACGCCTTTTTTCTTATGTATGTTATTATGGTTGGTTGGCTATGCAGAATATGGAATGGGTGGATGCATGGCACATAACAACAAGAACATTCTCATACACCAATCATACAATTCTTCCGGAGTCTCTGGAGAGATGGCCGGTTCCGATGATTGAAGCACTTCTTCCCCGACACATGGAGATCATATACGAGATCAATCACCGTCATTTGCAGGTATGTAACCATGTCATGCTCGTGTCTAACTCTTGTCTAGCTCTTATCTGCTGACTATTAGGAATGGACCCTGGTCGAGTCATGCTTGTATCTGCCGACTATTGGGAATGGACCCTGGTCCCGCCCACGGTTAGGAAAACCTAGCCTCCCTTGCACTTTGCCCTCTTAATGGTACCAATCAGAGGCCAGCTGCAGTGCACAAACAGGGGATGGGGTAGAAAGAGGCGGGCAGTGGTTGAGGGGACCGTACAGATAGAAAGTGGAGATGTCAGCAACCGGAAGAGCTGTCAGCAACGGTAACTACTACATAGAAACGAGTTTATCTTCAGAATTTGAACACAGGAGCTTGTATGGACAGAGTCGGACAGACAGATACACGTGCTTAGCGTCAGGATTTGATCTCATGACCTGTTCATTGACGTGGGCTACGTGTGTGTACCTTCAGGATATGAATTCCTGGCGCCTTTTTCACATGCTACGTGCATGTCGTAGTCAGAAGTTGAACTCATTACCCGTTATGAACAGAACAGCTACATGTGTTCGGCTCAGCATTTCAACTCATGGGCTGTTTTTCAAGAGCTGCATGTGTGTTGTATCCAGGCGTTGAGATCGTGCTGTCGGGAGACAGGTACCTGTGTGTAATGTCAAGTACTCAAACTTGCCCACTTCTCTCCCAAACCACCTGCTGTCAGGAGACACCGGTTGTTCACTTGAAGGCATCGGAGATAAGAGGGAAAAATTCGGATTCAAACTCGCATGTCCGAGTTTCCCCCTCGAGGGTGCAGCTGGACCTGAAATGTCTCTTGCAGTAGCGTCAAACTGTATAGTGAGTCTGGGGTAATGCGAATGCAGGGGACACGATCGCAAGATAGGGAACAGAATCAAGTTCAATCAACAGATAATGTAGATTTTATTGTCACTGCTTCATGCGTTTTGTGAAGGAAAGGTCTGTTCAGTATTTGAAAGGCTCCCTGATTCAGGTGTAGACTGTTCACATTACCTGTCAGTTGTTCACATTACCTGTCAGCATATCTGTGCAGCTATTGGACTGGTGGCAACTTTTCTTATGCTGCCACTGTGCTACAGGGCCTCCAAAGTTCGTGCTTGTAAAGGAGGCTACTGAGCAGGGTTTTTTTTTTTTTTTTTTCCTCCCAGGTGCATAGTGGTCTAGGGTGGCACAAAGGGAAACTACGGCTGCTTTTATCCACCATCTGATAGGCGGCTCCAGGTTTTCATTGCAATTGCCGGTTTTTCTCGACGTTGGTAAGTCGAGCCATGAGCATGGTGGAGTTTGGCAAAATATGGTTGGTCACAGTGGTGGTTGTCGGGAATAATGATGATGGTGGGCCGTGGTGGCAAGGACAACAACGAACTTGATGAAGCAGGATTGGCAACCGTGAGGATGCTTATTTTGTATGATCTTGTGTTAATAACGACGACGATGGCACTGAGGATGATGACAATGATGATGATAATCATCAACAAAGAGGAATTACAGTGATGGCTGGAATCACGTCCATCAGGACCGCACAAATGACCAGGATGCTTGAAAAAGATTGCTCTTCTCACAGCCGTGCCACGTGGCAGGGGGCTTGGGCAAGAAATAGGGTGGGAGGGTGGGTCTTTCCTGCTCCCACACAGTGTAACGAGGACTGGGTTCGAGGAGGGGTGAGAGGGAGTGAGCAGATACACTTTCGCGACCAGACCATGGTCCGCAACTTGACTGGTACAGTGACGGACGCTAAGAGAAGACTACCAGCACCAACTCAATGTCGAACTCACATTACAATGGTCTGAAACAGAGCACAGCTCAAGATGCCCCACCAGTGTGTCGGACGGTTACATATACCCAGACGAAACGGCCAAGAGACTGAATCTGTAACAGAAGAAGCAGAAGCAGAAGCTGAAGCTGAAGCAGAAGAAGAAGCAGAAGCTGAAGAAGAAGAAGAAGAAGAAGAAGAAGAAAAAGAAGAAGAAGAAGAAGAAGAATCCATGTTAGCGCCCTGTTCATTTCCATTTAGGGAGAAGGTTCTATCATCTCTGTGATTTCTGTTTATCCTCTTTCTTACCATTTAGGAGTTTTGGTTTTGATCTATGGGATTTCTGTTTGTTCTTTTGTCACTGCTTACAAATTTCGGCCTTCAGTTGTTTGTCGATGTGCTGGCACTTTGGCAAAAACTCAATTTGACACATGTTTGTCGGAATGATGAACTATAGGAAGTGGCATCTCGGTGGCCAGATGACATGGAGCGCCTCAGTAAGATGAGTATCATTGAAGAGAGCTGGCCGAAGATGGTTCGCATGGCTATGCTGGCTACCATTGGGTCACATACAGTGAATGGGGTCTCTCAGATCCACTCACAGCTAGTTAGAACGCGGCTCTTTCGAGATATGGTTGACATGTGTCCTGGGAAGTTCCAGAACAAGACGAACGGAGTGAGCCCGCGACGATGGATACTTGTTGCCAATCCATCCCTCAGTGCGGTTTGTACTTTATCGACCTTCACTTAATCTTCCCTCCCCTCCACTGTTGGTCTTCCTGTGGCACCTGACACCACTTCGTACTGGAGTTGGCTTTGAATCTGCAGCAGTATTCTGCCAGCGTGCAATCTGGTTGCATTCCTTGCCCCCAATTCTTTGCAGGTGAAATTTTGTCAAACCTCACTGCAGTTTTTTTACTTATAGACCTTCACTCCACTTTCCCTTCTCTCCACTGTTGGTCTGCCTGTGGCACCTGACACCCCTTTGCACTGGAGTTGGCTTCGAATCTGCAGCAGTATTCTGGTAGTGTGTGCGCATTCTGAAAACATTGTTTTTTTTTTTTTTTTAACTCTCCTTATGGCCCTGGGTCCATTTCCATTCTGGGGAGCCTGACGACGCTGTTCTAGAAATCACACTTGCCTCTCACTCTGCCCCCTCCCTGGCCCCAACATTTTGCAGGTGAAATCTGGCCAGATTTCCTTTTTTCATTTCCATGTCTGTTTGAAGAAGTTGCATAATCTTGTCCCATTAAATGGTAAACACTAAATACCTTTTTTTAAGTTTTTTTTTTTATTTTTTTATTTTTTTGGGGGGGGTGGGGCATAGTAAGTTTGTGCAAGGAATATGAGCGAGAGCGATAGACAGAAATCCAAGTTGCAAAATCACGAAATAGCTCAGATAGTCATGAACCAAGCAGAGATTGCAATGCACCAATACACCGTCCAAATAAGAGCAATATGATGAACTCGAATGTCAATGTCGCCACTCTCTGGTCACACCAACACTGTATCCAATGTCGCACTTACTGTCTGGCGCCCAGCGCCCAGCCTATCCTACTCAGCCTGCCTAACCTATCTACATTCTCGCAACTGGATCACTCTGAAGTCGAACACCAATGTATGTGGCAGCAACACCAATGCCGATCATGCATAGACCGGGTACATTCTCTCTTCTCTCGTCATCACCCATCGTCTCCCCACAGCATGCGCCTCCTACCCGAAGACCACCTGCGCCATCACCTGCCTTGCGCGCCTGCAGCCCGGCTATGGCCCCTGTGTGCCCGCTCCCCTTGCAGCGCCCCTCACCTCAGCACGCGTGTGCGCATCCGACCAGCATCGCCGATGCAGACACTTGTGCAGCAACGCAGCAGCGTGTCCGCATTGCCTGCCTAGGCCAGAATCCCCTGCCTGTGCTGGCCTCTTTCCTTTATGGAAAGTGCAGCCCCTGTGTGTGTCTGCCTGGGCCTGGCCGGGGAAGTTTCCAGTAGCTTCCAGTCGGGCCCCAGTCTCTGTGCCCAGGCCCACCTCTACAGTTAAGGGCCTGGGCCCTTTTCTGTTGGGCACGTATAGGTAGCCTCCCAGGCTCCAAGGGTTGGCAACATTCTCATTGGCTCACAGAGATTGTGTGACGACAATGCTGCTTTCTCATTCGTCAATGGCCGCTGCGTGATGTGTCGGCCTCACGCTGCATGTGCCCAAGGCGCAACCACACGGCCCTGGGCTCAACAGTACAGTGCAGTCCTTGTTTTCTGGAAATAGCCTGGAGGCTCACGTTTCCCTGCAATCAACTGGCGTGCTGCAACTGTCTGTATACCCACATATGGAAAAATGTAGAAAATAGGCCTCTTGTGGATATGCAGGCCCGCCTTCATTTAGGGCGGACACAATGCTTGCTGGGGCCCACAGCCAAGAACACTTGCATGTCTGTTAGGGCCCCGTGAGGGCTCAGTCCTCGCATTTGCAATACGGCCAAAAAAAAAAAGTTTGCAATATGACAAGGGGCGGTTTTTAGATACCAGCCATAACTGTACATCCAAGGGAAATATAGCCCATTCTATATCTTCCGAGTTTGAATACCTTGTTATAAATCTGAATAATTAAATTCTAGTTATTCTACCCACAATTTTTGGGGATTTCACACTTTGCAATACGACAAGGGGTGGTTTTTAGATACCAGCCATATCTGTATATCCAAGGGAAATATAGTCCATTCTATATCTTCTGAGTCTTGAATACCTTGGAATAAATCTCAATGATTAAATTTTACCCACAATTTTTGGGGATTCCCCCCGGCCCCCCCGGCCCCCCCGGCCCCCCCCCGGCCCGCCCGGCCCCCCACTTCTGCTTGTTCTGCAATATGCTAATATTTTCCACAAGCATGCCTTCCAGTCTTCACAGGTACAAAGATTTTTCGTTATCTGGCTTTCTTTTTTCTTTTCGTGTTTGTTTGGAATGCTTTCCAGTCTTAACAGGTCCAAGGTAGAGCAGACGTACAGTTTGGTGCATAGTTGTATCCCACCTCCCTCAGCCATAGCACTTCCCCCACTCCATTTACCTTCCTGGCCCCCCCCCCCCCCCCCCCCCCCCCCCCCCCCCCCCCCCCCCCCCCCCCCCCCCCCCCCCCCCCCCCCCCCTTCTCCCAAAATGGCAGACGCTTGATTTATTCCTGGATATAGACAACCACTGTTTCCTTCTCCTACTCCTTTGCCAGATATCCATAGCAAACACCTGAAATGTTCAAAAGTGCGTAATGGATGTCAACCTAATTATTTGCGACTTCATCCTCTTCCTAATGACAAAAGTTTTTTCTCCTCAACTTTATTGTTCTTCATGTGCCCATTGTGAGGACCTGAGACGGTGATGAAGTATCATCATGATGACACGTGAAAGCTACTGCTTCTCTTCTTTTTCTCTTTTTCCCTTTTCGTTGGAGGGATTCTAGAGTAGGGCAGTGGTTGCGTTAGCTTCTCCCCTGAACGCCCGCTGCACGCCGCCTCCCTGTGCCCTCTCTCCCGCTTCAGCTGAGGGGTTGGTGGCTTGGGCGGGGGGAGGGAGAAAGAGAGAGCGTAGGCCACCTGCTCCCTGCACTACAGTGGGACTTCACTTGTAACATAGTCAAGGAAAAGAGAAGAAAAAACTTGAAAGAAGTTAGTTGATCTTCTACAAAAACTCTGCCAGTTTTTATTACTCTTTAACAGTGAAGATGAGTAGTCGCTGTTGAAAACTCCTTTCCCTTTGTTGCTTTTGGAAATGGTTGTACACGTGATGACAGGCTGGACTCACTGAGGGGAGTGCCCTGACGGGTGTTGCTGGCTCACTGATCGGCTTTATTTTCTCTCTTTTCACTTTTCTCTGTGAACAAGGCAGGTATACACGAAATGGCTTGGATCAGAGGAATGGGTCCATGATCTAGCACGTCTTCAGGTGTGTGAGACATATCACATGTTTTTCTGTCGCCTTCATAAGTAGTTAACAGGGACATTAAAAGGAAACAGAAGGACAGCGGGCGGTGGTTATCGACCCATCGGTGGATGTATCATTGTATTAGTACCTTGCTTTTTTCAATTCTTAAGGGGATGACCCCGCAAGGTTATTCAATCTGAGGAACTCATGATCTGTTCATTAACAGTTACATGTGTGTACCATTCAGCTACATCGGCTGGGTATGACGTTATTGCTTCTCTGAGGGAGTGTTATATGCTGTTCGCATTTTTTTTTTTTTTTTTTTAACCCACTAGTACCTTTGCCGCGTCGGAAAATAGCGGGCCTCAGGTGGGCCTCCGACCTTTTCGGATGGCTGAAACGAAACGACCGCCGCTGATCAGATTTATCAATGGCAGCCGTCGTCGGGCCCGGCCTCCGAATTTTCGGGAGTTTGGGAAGACTGCCAGTTTTCCCTAATTTCCCAACACTGGGCGAGGTACTGGTGGTTTACCTCGTGATTCTGGTTCCTTTTCCCTTGGCAAGTCAATATGAAATACATAATACACACACTCACGCTCCTCCCCATTATGGCTGAGAGGCCCGAGTGGACCGCATTGATTACTTCCTTGTGGAAGGATATACCACCCCTCACCCCTGCCTAATTTAGCCTGTTCTATCTCAGTTTGCCCAACCCTCTGATCCCAGTTCTACTCCTCTCAATTTTGTAACTGTCAGATAGGTGTGTTTTGCCAGAGTGTTCTGGGACGCGTATGAATCCTATAAAAGGTTTTCCATTTTAACTCCTGTTAGTGAAGATTCTTTAGTTTACAAATCCCTGTTCCAGGAAATAATACCTATGCTATT
The DNA here is from genome assembly GCA_003427395.1 of Chara braunii. Lineage (NCBI taxonomy): Eukaryota > Viridiplantae > Streptophyta > Charophyceae > Charales > Characeae > Chara > Chara braunii. Next base: position 338,469 of record BFEA01000665.1, on the reverse strand, counting down.
CCACAACCCTAAACCCCTTAACTTTCCTCCTCTCTATCTGCTCTCTTAAACCCTAAACCCTACTGTCCCCCTTTCTGTAAATCCGTTATGCTGAATTTATGTCTAGTGAAGTGTTTTGTGATTGTGTCGTTTCTAACAAGACGAAGTCCATGGATCTGTCTCTCCCCTGCTGTTCCTCCCTCCTTTTCCATATCAAACGCGGGGGATCACCTTGTATTGTGCCGAGTTTACCCGTTCCAAGCCTGTCCTTGATGAATTTCTCTATTATGAATTGCTTTTTTGTGGGATCATCCTTGATATTCTTGTTTGCTCTGCGCCAATCTGCCTGATATTCCATATGTAGAAGCTGTAGAACCATCTCCCAGGCCTCCCGGGTCGATGTATTTTTGGCGTGATATCGTTTGTTTGCATCGAGTCTTCCATATGATCCACAGTGTAAAAGGATGAAGTCTTGTGAAGAGGGTTGAATGCCAGGGTTCTCTGAAACTTGGTTGTGCCACCCCCGTCAGTAGAGTCAGTGGGTTGTCCGATAGCGATGCTCTTACTAGTTCCACCCAGTACCGCCGCGTTCTGTTCCAAATTCTTTGTGTGTTAGGACAGTTTATCAGACAGTGTAGCATATCCTCGAGGGATCCATCCTCACAACATGTTCTATTCCGAGGAGCTTATAATTGTGAAGGCTAAGTGTTGTCTTTTGTACGTCGTATCGATCGAGCACGTTGGACTCGTGCCATCAACCACCAGTATGCACCTGGGCCCTTTGTGGACCTGTTAATATGGGGCCGTGGTCGTGTTTGCCGGCTGGCGACCCAGCTGGTAGGCCCTGACCTCATGACACTTGAGTTGTCAGGGTGTGCAACACTAAGTGTTGGGGTGAAGAGAGTTGTGCACGCCGGTGTTTTAGACCACCACTACCGGGCGATGGATGTGTCGACTCATAAGGAGGGCACAATTCAGATGTACTGTCTGAATTGTGCGCGGGCAGCTGGTTAGATTCGTTCATGACACGAGTACCTGGTAGAGATTGACAGAAGACCTCCAGGCAGTGGTGGTTTAAGAGTTTGTGTGCCTTCAGTGTCATGCCAATTTTTGAACGGGCCATCAACGCGGGATCTCCTTTATTGTTATTATTTAACTGATTATCTTACGGCTGTTCTGTACAGCAAGAAGATGACGAGGGAGAAGACCAAGGAGGAGGAAAAAGAAGAGGCGAAAGAAGATTGTGTAACAAGTATGATGTTGTGTTGCATTGCAGGCACAGGGTCCAGCAATCAGTGTGCTCTCTGTCAAGCCTCCTTTGGCATCTGGGGAAAAAGCTATGCGTTCGTGTTGGTTAGTTCATTGGTTCAAGTTTGTGGTTTGGGTGTGATCTTATTGCAGGAAATGAAAGCGCATGCTGAAAATCCCGAACTTCAGGCCGACTGGAGAGCTGCAAAACAAGCAAATAAACGCAGACTGGTGGCCTACATCGAAAAACTCTGTGGCATAACGGTGAGAGAAAGGAGCCGCCATGTCACGTCTTTCGGTTATTTGATACTAGTATGTAGAGTGTGGGGCTGTGAAGGTGAGTAGTTAATATGGGTCTTATATTTCAAAGGCACTTTTCTGAGGTTGTGGGGTTCAAGGTGCTCGTTTCTGGATGCACATTTTCACTTCATTGTGAAAACGAGTTGTGCACGGTGCAGCCTTGGTGCATTGTTTTTGAGTTTGTTCTCTCCCCCATGAGCAAGAAGTTAGCCCTTATTACATTATTTTACTGGGATGGAATTTGAACCCATATGCTGCGGATCACCAGCTCTATTGCGTTGCTAGACAGGTACACAGCACTACTGGGTGTGTACTGTTCAGCCACCCATCAGGTAGGTAGTGCATCTACACTGCATGCCCTAAATTGTTGATTGCATCCATGTTATGAGAGGATCAAATTGGGAACCGGGTGATCTAGCCATGTGCAGGTTGAAGAGAGTCCTAACGGGCTTCGGCGTATGCACGTAAGTGGCAAAATACGGGGATGACATGTGGCTACAGGTCTGATGATAGATATCCCACTGGCTAGGGAATCGATGATCAAGTTGAGCTCTCAACTAGTGGCACCCAAGTTGTGACTGGAGTTGATGATCACGTGGTCTCCGACAGCTGTTGTTTAGTGGTATCCAAGTGGTCACTGTGGAGCTCTCCTACAGCTGCACATGCTGGCACATAAATATTATGACCTGTGTCCAATGAGTGGATGAGCAGGAAGATAATGAGAGATATAATGACCTATATCTCCAATGACTGGATGAGCAGGAAGATAATGTTTGCCAACGTTGCCACGGGCTAGGGAATCGATGATCAAGTAGAGCTCTCAACTAGTGGCACCCAAGTTGTGACTGGAGTTGATGATCACGTGGTCTCCGACAGCTGTTGTTTAGTGGTATCCAAGTGGTCACTGTAGAGCTCTCCTACAGCTGCACATGCTGGCACATAAATATTATGACCTGTGTCCAATGAGTGGATGAGCAGGAAGATAATGAGAGATATAATGACCTGTATCTCCAATGACTGGATGAGCAGGAAGATAATGTTTGCCAACGTTGCCACGGGGAAGGTGATAGGGTTCCTCAGCTGGTGACGATTTGCACAATTTTGCAGGCACAAGATGTATCCGCAGACAAAGCGTCCACAAAGCAATGAGAGCTGCTAACATGGATGGAGGTGTGCATTGCAAGTCCATTGAGAAAACGAGGGCCTGCTGGGAGCGTTCGCATGTTCTGGGTGTATGGATGTTTTTGCGTAGATGCAGCCACCACGAAAATCGCTGCAGAAGTGACCTTGTTTATGTCTGTTCACTCTGCTAAATGTAGAAGAAGAATTAATGTGTTGAAAGTCAATGGCGACGAGGAGGAAAGAAAAGCAAAAGGAGCAAAGAAAATCAAATGATGATGCTCAACATGGCCTTATCTACATCTACATCTACATCTACATGTAACTCTTCTGTGAAAAAGTCGAAACTGCTGGGTGCATCGAGAACTGCATGCAGACCTTGATTCATTTCTTGCCAACTGTGCTAGATCATTTGAAGTAGTCAGAGCTGTCTGACTGGTGTGATTTGGTCCGGTCCTGGCTTCATGTTGCAGCTGAATGAAGAGGCGCTGTTCGATGTTCAAGTGAAACGCATCCACGAGTACAAGAGGCAGTTGCTTAACATCCTTAGTGTTATTCATCGCTATCATTTCATCAAGGTAGGCAAACTTTTGTGACAACCTTTGGGGACAAATGAATCCTGTTACATTCGGAATCGGCAATGGGCTCGTGCATACGAGATGACTCTGTTCCTACCGCACATGTTTGCTGGCGCCTCCTGTTTCTGTTTGCTGCTCTTACTGCACTGGCAGGCCGGACATATGGATGCCGTTACGTTCGGTATCGGTAATGGGCTCATGCACACTCCATATTTTTCCTGTGTCTTGAATGTGTTACTTTTTCTGTTTGCTGGTCCCACTGAATGGCAAGGAAGCAGATACCTGCACCAGGGTGGGTTTCTATAACTATGTTTACACCTTGCCATTTTCATCCCCGTTTCTCCTTGTTACCTTTGTCGTCATTCGTCTTCTTCACCCTCCTTCTCCCTTCCCCCTCCCTGTGCCCCTCTCTTTACCGACGGGCCCCTTCTTTTGTTCTTCTTCTGTGCCTCATGCCACCTCGGCCTCATCTTCCTTGTTACTATGTTTACTCCTTGCCATTGTCGCCCCCGCTACTCCTCGTTATCTTTGTCGTCATCTTCGTCTTCTTCACCCTCCTCATCCCCTTCCCCTTCCCCTTCCCTGTGCCCCTCTCTTTACCCACGGGCCCCTTTTTCTGTTCTTCTTCTGTGCCTCATGCCACCTCTTCCTCGTCTTCCTTGTTGTTGATGTCAACGTCCTCCTCCCCTGCTCGTTGTGTTCCTGTCAATCCTGTTGGTCGTGCTGGCAATCTGGTTGGTCCCTGCATTCAGGGTGACTGAGCACTCCCTGAACCCCTCCCCTTCAATGTCGTCCCCTGATCATAGTCTGGCTGGTTTTTCCATCTCCTCCTCCCTGCTTCTCCTCTTTGTTTTCCCGCTGCTGCTTGTCGTTCATTTTCCTTCCAGACTATGTCGGGTCGTCCCGCTCGGATTGACCACTCGTCAACAAGTTTTCTCCTTATGCTTCTCATCTTCACTCTCATTCTCTTCGTTTCTTCGTTTTGGCATATAAAGCAGTTTCGTGTGTTTGGGGCGATTTTTGAGTGCTTGTCCTGGTTGGTCCAAGTGGTGTGATTCCGTGTGAATGATGTAGCTACTACCGTCTTCACTCGAATAGAACGCCTGGTCACGATAGCTGTATTTGGGGCGACTTTCAGTCCATATGCAGCGATAATGACCGGGCGTTCTATTTGGTTGAAGACGGTAGTCAGATGATTGTTGTGGTGGAAGTGGCCAGCCTTTGACTCATCCGATCAGTGATTGGTGTCCCTATGTTAATTCAACTTAGTTGAGCTGTCTGGTCCTGACTTTCTGGGATCATACTGTAGCCACTGGACGCTGGGCTGTCCGTCTGTCACCTGAAGCTGTGAATTCAGTGCTGTTTCTTTTCTGTTGCTTTTTGTCTTCATAAAAAAAAAGGGCCTCACAGTCCAGTTCATTTTCCTGTGGCAAGACTGGCAAGTCAAGATTGCAATCCATCCAGACCAGGCTTCCTTCATTACAGCCAAATGAACATCTGAAGAGCACTGGTACTGACCGAATGTCAGTTCTGGTTTGCTTCTTGCATGTCAGTGCTGACTCCTCCTGGGTGCGCTAACTGATGATCGACTCTGGTTTGCTTCTTGCATGTCAAATGTTCTTTCCGAGTGCAGAAGCTTTCCCCAGCCCAGCGAGCGGATGTTGTACCGCGTGCAGTCATTTTTGCAGGCAAGGCAGCGGCAGGGTACTTCCTTGCGAAGTGCGTCATTCAACTGATTAATCAGTGAGTCCCTTTCCTAAGTTTCCTCAATCTTCTCAGCAGGAACTTACTACACTCTTTTTTTTATCCTGAGGACCACTTTGACCTCTCCC
>BFEA01000665.1:294658-308269 GCA_003427395.1 Chara braunii | reverse complement strand
ACCCGTTCCCCGTTCCCCGCCCCCCAACCCCCCTCCCCGATTCGCCGCGGCATCGGCCGAAAGTTCTCGGCTGGCCCGACCGCGGCCGGGGGGGTCCCGGCATAGGCCGCCGGCTGCGGCCTGGGCCGAACCAGGCCGCGGCCACCGTGCAACATAGTATGCAAGTACTACCAGCCCGGGTTCTCTTATATACTACTGCAGAGACACCTACCCCCCTGCTCATCCCTGGTTGAAGCAGACGCCGTGCAAGTCCGATTGCAGAGCAACTTCGGGAGCTAGTAGGTATGAACATGCTACTACAGGTCTTCATGAGGGTGCACAGTGGCTCCCATCTAGCACAGTTGTGTGGTGATGATAGAGAGCTGGGAATCTTCCGTTCCCTGTTGTGTCCCTGGAGCCCGTTCCAGCCCCACGATAAGGTGCAGTATTTTCTGACACCCCCCCACCCCMCCCCCCCCCATCCCGTACTAAGGAACTGCTATGCCAGCCTCAACCCTATGCTACGCACTAGGCGGATAGCCAACCCTGAGTCTTGAGTTATGATTTTGAAGCTCTTATCCTTTTGTTGTATTACTAGTGTTCTATTGTGTTGATGGTAGAGAGAGGTGGGGATCCTCCATTCCCTTGTATATCCCTAAAGCCCGTTCCGACCCAGACGTCCCGTGCTAAGGAACTGCTATGCCAGCCTCAACCCTATGCTACGTACTAGGAGGGTAGCCAACCCCGAGTCATGTGTGTATTACTATCGTGTTCTATTGTGTTGATGGTAGAGAGAGCTGGGGATCCTCCGTTCCCTTGTATATCCCTGGAGCCCGTTCCAGCCCCGCCGTAAGGTGCAGTACCTCCTGACACCGCCGACATCCCGTACTAAGGGACAGCTATGCCGGCCTCAACCCTAAGCTACGTCGAGTCTTCGCAGCGAGCTCTTCACTACGAGTATCTTCAACGGCGTTGAATAAGTCGTGTCCGTCTCGTTGTGGACTTCTACAACGTCTCATTTATTTGACAGATTGATTGTACAAATGAGCAGTTCATACGGTGACTCAAACGGTCGCGCCAAAAATAGACTATCTATTGACCCTGAAGAATCTATTAACCCCTTCAAGTTGTCGTATGGCAATCTGTAAGAGCTGACAATCCTCTGTTCCACGGTAGAGTGCAGTATTTCCGGACACCGCCGACATCTCGTACTAAGGAACTGCTATGCCAGCCTCAACCCTTGACAACGTACGAGGAGGATGACCAGCCCTAAGTCATAATCTGGTATCGAACACAGGACCTCATTTGAATCATGCAAATGACCTAACCTATTGGCCTAAGCTATGAAATAGTCTGTAGCTTTGCTCTGCTGGGCTCGAGTAGACCAGACTATACGAACCACCCAGCAGTCTCGTGACCACTCCCCCAGAGACCAAGAACATCAGGATACCACGCCATCGCCCAATCCCAACATACAACGACCATGAGCTACATCAACTGGACCGTCCTTCTCCTTTTGGAAGGACGAGTCCTTCTCCGTTAAACGGCTGGTACACGGCCCCAGCCTTGCAGAAAGCTTTTTGTTGCCACAAGCTAAACTCAGAGGTGCCGCGCAGCCAGGCCATTGCTGGGAACAAAAAATGGCGGCCTCCGGAGTGGTGTGGGTTTCATGCTGACACCCGCGCCCCGACGTGTGGAGTGCTGGTGCTTTCACATTGAGAGTCAACGACCGCATCAGAACAAAGCTGGTGAACATCCGTTTGGGCGGGGCGCAGGCAGTCTGTCTAATAGCTTACCTGCGTCACACCCGCCGTGAGCGGGGCGCAAGTGGGGGGCGAACATCCGTTGTTGTTTCTTTTTTGTCTTCTTCTTCTTTTTTTCTTTTTTTTTTTTAACATCCGTTCTGGTCTCGAGGCCAAACCCTATCCGCACTACCATCTTGAACAGCGAATCTGTGCAGGCTAGTTGGCTGGGGTACTTTCTGGTGCTTTAACATCCCATGAGACACCTTAAGGCCGCTGCCTTTTTTTTTTTTTTTTGGATCATTTCTGTATCTACGTGTGTCACTGTAGTCCAGGAGCCATGCTAGTCTTCTCTCTCATGTTCCGAGTCCGAAGGAGCTTTGGTAAAGCCTCCTTTAATTTGTGCTGTTCGTAAACAAGTGAGCAGCAGTGGGTGTAGTCGGGGGCAGGATTGCAGACATTGGTGGAGATCGCCAAGAGAGAGAGAGAGAGAGAGAGAGAGAGAGAGAGAGAGAGAGAGAGAGAGAGAGAGAGAGAGAGAGAGAGAGAGAGAGAGAGAGAGACTATGCAGTTGCATTCAGTACATGAATCTTCGCTGGCACATGGCGAGATTCATTTACCTAATGTGGCGCTGTACCGAATGGAACTATAAGCTAGGCTGTTTTTCCAGGCCGCCGGGCACCCAACTTATGCCCAGGTACACGCCCGGGTGCCTGGCCGGGCAGGGTTCCGGGCAGCCCCAATGCAAAAAAATAAAATAAATAAAAATCAAGTATCTTCAGGAGAATTGCAATACAAACGACTTTTCGATGAGGGTCACATACGAATTCCTCACAGAATAAGGTTAAAAGAAAAAAAAAAAAAGCACCAGAATCACTGTAAGGCACCCCCCTTTAAACCCCTTTAACGGTTTAACTCCTTTTAAACCAATGTATAACCCCATTCCCCCTTGACAGCCAACTCTCAAAAAAAGAAATGAGCATGGATTGGGAGAGTGCAGAAAACCAAATCAAACTCTTTTTTTTTTTTTTTTTTTTTTTTTTTTTTTGCTCGCTCGGGTGCCCGGCCGGGTGTGACAATCTTCCTAGACTGGAAGTGAATCTTCCACTGGAACACGGCAAGATACGACCCTAGTGGGGCAGAGAGACGGAGAGGAAGATTCATTTACCGAATGCTGCGGTAAATGAATCACATTCGGTAAATGAATCTTCCGCTGGAACACGGCAAGATACGGCCCTCTCACTTGGTTTGTAACTTCGCATTTAAGTTTGTCTGCCAGTATCCTGAACAGAACGGGTTATGACTCGGCTGTTTCTCAACCTTTGACATCTATGTAGATACTTCTTGACGATTGAAAAACTCTTCCCCTCTATGTAGTTCCCACTGAAGGAGGCTTCCTCACACAGTCTCATCTGCACCACTCTGTTAATCTCAGCCTTGATGGATGTTGCAAACCTGTCGCTAACAGACCTGTCCAAATTGATGGCAAGTGCCAGGATGCGCATGACTGACCTTCTGATCAACACCAACTCCGCATCTTCACGGAGAACTCAATTTCACTGAGACCGTGTTGGAGACAGCAGGCCAGTCGTTACACCGTTCGTGCAGGTCGCTACTTATGCGACACAATTCTGTTAATTGAAATAAACTTCGAAGTTCGAACATCATTTCAACCGAGGCCTTCCTCCTTCGTGTCGCCTTCCTCCTTCGTGTCGCCACGAAGTTCAGACTATGGAATGACTGGCATCTTCTGGGTGTGACCATTTGCAACTATGTGGCCGGTCCCATTTCCCACATGGCCATTCCCATTTGCAACAGCCTGCCCTTTCCCATTCGGGACTGTGTGGCAGTTCCCACTTGCAACAACCTGACCATTCCCATTTGGGACTGGATGGCCATTGCCGTCTGCAACTCCACGGCAATGTGTTACGCCCAACTGGGCCGCCGACTTTTTAACCATTACGCGACCCACAACAATCAGATCACGGTCAAACCAGGTGTGCCAGATACCCCCACCATATGGTTGCAAACATCCCCCTTTTTGTCATCTTAGAGCTTGGTGCAAGGACTATCATTGTGTGCGCCAACAACCCAGAACCCTTCACCAATGCAATGATAGAGACGTGTTCCACCAAGCTCTAGCTGTCGTTGATCCCTTTCTGAGAGTTGCTGATACCCGGCATCAATTAGCATACACTCGACTTCTCTCGTGGCACGAAATGGCGTCCAAGCATTGTTGACGAATCTGACCCACTCTTCTCTATCTCTCCCTGTCCCTCTCTCTCTCACACCGAAGTCAAAAGAGACAAAAAAAACAAGAAAAATAAAGAGAGAAGATGAGGGCCATGTTTTGGTGAAAATGAAATAAAATAAAATAAAATAACAAAAGATGAGGCTGGGAAACTCACTATCATCCCGGAGTGAACTGCAACCATCCCTCAGCTTCAGCTCCTGTGGGGACATCGGGCCTCGCCCCAATACTCACAAATTGTCCAAATTGAGAATGAATCTTCCTCTGGAACATGGAAAAAAAAGATACAACCCCTTGTGATTTGTCTTTTCTGCGTGTCCTCAGCAGTGGAGCAAGGCAGAAACTCCTTATGGACACCTGTTAAAATTGGAAAGATATAGAGAGTATATTCTCTATATCTTTCCAATTTTCACAGGTGTCCATAAGGAGTATATATATATATATAGTCACAAAAAGAACTGCCCGGTAAACCGTTGGCAAGGAGAGAGAAAAGGACAACAAACGAGGGGCTGTGACAAACTGTTTCGTCGGAGTTTCACTGACTATATATCGTCACAAACAGAATATATATATATATATATATATGAGTCGGTGAAACTCCGACGAAACAGTTTGTCACAGCCCCTCGTTTGTTGTCCTCTTCTCCCTCTCTGCCTACGGTTCACCGGGCAGTTCTATTTGACGATATATATATATATATATACAGCCCCTCATTTGTTGTCCTCTTCTCCCTCTCTGCCTACGGTTTACCGGGCAGTTCTATTTGACGATATATATATATATATATATTGTTTCGACTAAAAGGAAAGCAAAGTCAGAAACCTGTCTCAGGGGTACACAGTCTCTCTCGTAGGTGCAGAAGCAGCAGGTGGATGATAAACTGCTCGGTGAACGTAAAAACGGGAGGTTAAAAGTTGAAAACCATTCATCCCAGCTTCCCAAGTTAGGTGCTCTGCGGATCCACATCCACGGCGAAGCAATCCAAAACCTATCCGTTCCTTGGGTCATCAATCCATGGCGATTAGATAGATCAGCGCACCTATGGATACCTTCTCGTGTACTCCTCTCCTTCGACATTTGCCGTTGCTCGAGACTCACCGCCACTTTTCGTCTGAATGCTGCCTAACGCGATAGCCCCACTTTGACAACCATAGCAGGAACACGGAGAAGAACTCGGAGAAGAGCAACGACCTTTGCATAGAAGGACTCGGAGAAGAAATTTGTTAACGGTCAAAATACTGGTGCGTATCTGTCCCGAACAGTCGGGTTCATAGGAGGACATGCGATTGTAACGAGCAGAAGAACACACGGTTTGTCTGTGAGGAAGGTTGGTTCGGCATCATATATGACCATCACGCAAAACGGCAGGTCCATCCATTATCTCTATGGAATCCGAGCTCGCCGTTGAATACAGTCACAACGCCCTGCACGTCTTGTGCTAAGGGAAAGACTGGTGGAGAGAAAGAATGAACTTCTCTTATGTAGAGGCTCGTTCTTTCTTTTCTTTTCCTTTTGTTTTTCAAAAAATTGTTCTTCCTCACTTTGGGAAGCATCCAAAGCATCCAAAGCGGAACGCTTACAACAAGAAAGGAAGCAAAGAGACGGACGAGAACCGCCACCACCAACTTAGATGTCATTTTTAATCAACCATCATCGAAGGAACGGTTAGAAACGGATGGCGAAATGTAGTCTTTAAGAATAAGGTGCGGGAGCTGCGCGCAGGGGGGAGGATGGCTCGTGAACTTTGGATGTATCTTTCCGCTTTTTAGTGGGAGATTCACTCGCATTCTGTGCGCCCGGCCGAATAGTGGCATACGACCGGTAGCGTTGCGCGATTCATGGCTGTGTCTTCCGGTCTCTATCACATTGGCGATCGTGCTCGCTGAACTGGTGGTCGTGGCCATCAAGCCCCTGGCGCTTTGGTGGTTGTGTGAATTCGCTTCCGGTGGTCATCGCCGTTACCGCTCTCGAATGGCTCACAGTGGTGTCTGCTCTGTGCTGGGTGGTTGCCGTCATACCGCCGGGGTGTTCGCAGTGGAGATCCCGCTCACACTGATCCTTGGTCTCGTATCAAATCGGGCGTGCTCGTAGTGTTAATCACCATCCCCGTGGTATAATTGCCATGATCATTGTGCTTACTCATGTGGTATGAAGAGGCATGTAGGGGAGGCTGCTGAGCGCGCTTAGCAGGGACGGTGCTCGTTATATAGACAAAAGGAAAACGTGAAACAGACTGGGAATTGATGACGTCCCTAATGAAGTGGCACGCATTGTGAAGCTTTGTGACCAGCTTACGGCGCTCTGATGCGCTCCTCCCTAGGCGTGCCTACCGATCACGAGATGCTGAGTGAGTCCTACAGGACTGTCAGGTTACATTTACGGTTGGCAGAAGGTTGGTTGTAACTGAAAGTCCGGTCGGGGGATGACCGAAACACAAGGAAGGACTGTTGCTGTTATAATGGAATTGATGTGAGACGAGTCGGCGTGCCTCCGACTGTTAGCCGCGGGTGGGCCATACACAGCCAGGCGAGGAGGTTGTTTCGGCTAAGGGTCGGTCGAGTGAGCAGACGTGGGGGGCTGTGCTAATCGGAGAGGGTTACTCACGCCTCACCATCAGAGAGAAGCTCGAGGGGGGGATGAGTTGACGCCCTTACCAAGGTGTCGCTAATGTGGTTATTGCAGCACGTACTACGCACGAGCCGCTATTGCCGCCCGCTGTGGACTACTATGCATAACTAAGCACGGACTTCGATTGTGTCACTGCCTAGGCACAGGCTGCAGCTGCTGTTATTGACAGTGGAAAATTGCGGCAGCATACTATGCTCGAATTACAAACTATTGGTTGCAAGTTGCATGAACACTGCTGAGGCCGGCTGCCGCGAACTATTGCGGGGCCCATTGATTGTGCCTAGACTACGACTGTGACCACTGTTGACTGTCGTTAGCCATTGCCGACTGTTATTTTCCACGGCTGCTGTCTACTGCATCGAGACTCGGACCATGATGTCTACTGCATCGAGACTCGGACTATGACTGTCGTTGACTGTTGGGCCTGTCTCTTATACACATCTAGATGTGTATAAGAGACAGGTCGTTGACTGTTGGGCATTGCTGCTAACCGCTGCTGTTGTGGGTTGTCAGACTGCTGTTGTAACTGTTGACTAGGCTGCGTAGTGCTATTAGCTGCAGTTGGGCTTAGAGGAGTAGTTGGACTTACGGGGGGGGGGGGGGCTTGGTGCTACGGACAGAAGAGTTCGTTAGGAGGGGCTACGCCGACAGTTTAAGTTCATTGATCAAGCTGTCAGGTGGCCGCCATTGCGGGGCCCTCAGGCGATTCGAAGACAATGAGGCGCTCTCACGTGAGTCTGAGTGCACCCCTCTTGGAACTGAGAGTCTCTACCTTTCTCTTTCTGCCCTTCTTACTCTCAGTCTAGTCCATTGGTTACGAGAGGAGGTTACGAGAGGAAGGCGGCAGGCGGGATTGCAACCCGTAGGTCCGCAACAAGACTTTCTGGGGAGTCAGCCGACCGATTGCAGGAGCTCTGCCGGAACCTAGGCGAGGTTCTGGAGGCAGGGAACCATCAGGTATATCCCTTTCTATTTGTATAACCCACTACACCCATGGTTGCCTACTTCCCCTATAACTTGTTTGATGTATGCTTGTTTGTCTCTATGATTCTTGCTTTCTATTTCAGGACATAACCAGACAAAGTAAGTGAACGCGTGTATAATGTAAGTTTCAACTTCTTTGTCTGATTGAAAGCAGATTGTGGGATTGCATATGGGGGAAGGGTGGGAGAAAAGACTGTATTGCATGGAGTTTGACCGGGTCAACCACAGGCTGGGCCAGTTCCATAAGTTTGGGAAGGCCCAGTGCTAGGTTTACTTTGTATTGCTTTGAGAACCAGACATGTTCCATAAGTTTGGGTCGTCTGGTTGCTCTGACTTGGGAGGGCTGAATGTGATTGTTTTTTCAGGCGTCAGTCAAACCTATAAGTTTGGGTAGTCTGTCGGCTTTGTTTAGTTGGGTGTTTGATTGTTTTTTTAGTTCCTGAACGAGGAGGTGAGCATGTTCCATAAGTTTGGGTGGCTCAACCTCTTCCTGCTTTGGCTTTAAGAGAAAGGAACCAGGTTGAGGACCGAGGCATGTCCCATAAGTTTGGGTGGCCTTGGTCCAATACCTCGCAAATGCTGGAACCAGAAGGCTATAACTTTGTTATACTCTACTATTATACTATCTATGAACGGGCTAGTCAGGCAGGGTTCCATAAGTTTGGGTGGTCTGACTATAGCCTATCATCAACTGAAAAGAGTATCTAACTAAGAATAAATTTGTGGTACAAAGGGGCAGGCTGAGTCTTGAGCTGGAGATGATTGAATCAGCTATATGCTACCTCAAAAGACTAAGTGCAAACAATTATATAAATTCTGGATATTTAAACAGTTCAGGGCGACTAGGGTGGCCTAGTCATATGCCCAAAGAAGAGAAAAGTTGTTGTGATCTATGTTTGTGTATACTTCATGGCTGGGCTAGACATGTTCCATAAGTTTGGGTGGTCTAGCCTCAGGCCCTACGTAAGCTGGGTATAAGGGATAAGTCATTGAAAGACTATGAACTAGTGTCTGCTAAGTTAACTTGGGGGGTGGTGAGGGTACTTGCATCTGTGGTTTGGCGTGCATGTGACTGAGTGATGCCACTACTTAGTCTAAGTTCAGTTTGATAGGTACTTGCTGTAGTTGCTCACCATGTGCTAGAGTCATAGGAACTAGTTTCAAATTCCTGCATTTTTCGAGTTCGTTTTTTTTTACTTAGATTATTTTCTGCATTTTTTGGTATCTTTTATTTCGTACTTGGTCTTGTATAAATCTTGGTAAGCCACTTTCTCTACGGGAAGCAATGCCGAAATTTATACAAAACCAAGGAGTTGGTCAAAACTTTGGCTTCTTCATGATCCAGTCTTTATAACTTTCGACTTAGTAAGAATCTGGACAGCCTCCCTTCCTAGAGGAACTGCTGCCCAAATTTTTACTGATTCAGGGAGTTAGCCAAAATTGGGCCCTGAAGGGTCAAAGTCATTTCAGATTCTAAACTTAGCTTTGTATAAGTCTTGGGCTAGCACTTTCTCTACGGGAAGCGCAGCCGAAATTTCTACAAATCTAAGAAGTTGGTTGAGATTCTGCCTTAACAGAGCCTATACTTTATGTTTGAGTTCAAATCTGACTTGGTATAAGTCTGGGAAACCTTCCTCCCTCAATGAAGTGCTGCCCAAATTTTTGCTAAGTCAGAGAATTGGACAGATTTTGACTTCCTGAAATCCAGAGGTTATACTTTTGGGCTAGTATATCTTCTGCGATAGCCCTTTTCCTACGGGAAGCGTTGCCGGGATTTTCCTAAATTACAGGAGTTAGCTTATATTGCTTATATTGTGACGGGTGGCGACGTATGTAGGAGAGACTATGCCATAGTCTACCTCTGCTTGGGCACTGGCTAGAGGTAGACTTAGACCTAGTTAAGTATGATGACTTGAGTAGGATCGTGATATGGAGATTATCCTCCATGAACTCATAGACTTAGCTTGAGATTGACTTGTCTTGTGTTACAGGTCTCCTTGATCGATTGGCTCAGGACTTGGGGCTAGATTCAACTTTGATCTTCTATTATCACTGATAACAGGTCGGTTGCCGATTTATCGGCTTACGACTCAATTGCAACTCACCCTCCCCACTCAACCTAAAAAGGTTTTAGCCCTGGTGATTTCTTTTGTTTTGTTAAGGTTTCACCTGGACTTTCTTGAATGGTCATTTAACAAAGGTACTGAGTATTTAATTATGGTTGGTTGGCTGGAGGTTGGGGCCTGCATGGCCAAAGCAGGGGGTATGAGTGTGGAGAGTGGTTGAGGTTGACTCCGTGTAGTGCGTGGACCTTGTTGATTTTTTTTTTGATGTGATTGCAGGTGTGTTCTGTGGTTCAGATTTTGGGTTTAACTGCCTGCTGTCACACATATACATATGGTTGTGAGGAGCCTCACTGTGATTGTGAGAAGTGATCGTCACCTATTTACCCCCTTGTATATATATATATGTGTGTGTGTATACCTACGTGGGAGGTTCGTATGACCCAAGGGGTCATCATATTAAGGGATAAATAGGGGAGAGGGAGGCATAACGCCCCGCCCTTTTGCTTGTATGATTTTTCTGAATTCTTGGTCGGACGTTAGTCCTGGGCTGGGGCTCAAGGTTGTTGTCCAAGATACCCCAAGCCCTAAGCTCTACAGAGGAGGACCCTTCCCTCGCACAGAGCCTATTTGCTCTGCCCGCCGAGACACCCAACCCAGAGGGCAGGGGTGCCGCGGGGGCTGAACGGCATGTCCTTCGGCCGCTCAATATCGTGAGGGGTAACCCCCCCACGATATATTCCTTCAGCCATTCAATATCACGGGGCCGAGACTGCGACTATCGCCTATAATTAGCATCGCTGGTTGGTATAGGACAGGTCTGCAACCGCACAACTTTATATCAAAGTCTTGACGCGCGACGTTTCATCGTCCTATTGTCTGGAGTTATGGGATCGAGAGACTGGAACAGTTGCCCGAGTGTTTGGCGTCGGCGTAGGCCGTGGTGCCAGCCAAAAGAGAAGCGGGGGTACCCAAGGTTGTGATTTCGGGACAGGGAGGCCTTCGGTTTACATTTGCTTTTTAGGATTATTATGGCTGGACGGTGTAGTCTGTGTCAGCCGTCAAAGTCAAACCCCTTGACTCGTGTTCGGGCCTGGAGTGGGGCTCATCTCCAGGGCAGTAAGAAACAGCTACCACCACAGGCATGGACCTGTGTACCACCCACTCTGCATACAGTGCAGAAGAGGGTGTGTGGTTTTCAACCGCGCATGGCGGTTCTCTAGCGCCAAGAGATTAACCCCTCAAGGCGCGTGTCAGCCGACACTTGAGTGTCGAAGGTGACCCCCGGATACTACCCAGGGCCCCATGACTATGGGTACTGCGTAGTACATCATCTTCGCGACTACTTGCGTACTTTGGCATTGCAAACCGATATGAGAAGGCTCTGCGTCCGCGCGGGTTTATACCATGTCTCGCGCACGACGCCTATCCGATTTCCGCATCAGAGAGTTATGAGAAGGCTACCGAGGGACTAGGAGCATTGTCGCGTTGGTTATGTTGTGTCGTTCCGTGTGTATGTTAGGGGTGTGTTTTATATTTATGTTCTTTAGAGTGGTGTGCGCGTGGCGTGTGGGAAGCGTCCTAGTCGACCGGCGACGAGCCGCGCTTGGGACCTCACCCCCCCAAGATGTCGGTTCTCGTGCGGGTTCGACAGAGGCGTACTACCACGCGTACCCCCTATGCTACAGCGAACGAGAAACGCCCTCGGCTGGTCCACCTCTGCGATTGCAGCTGATCAGCTTTCGTATTGTGCACTGGTAGCTCGGCGGGGATACGCCCACCGAAGGGAGGTGACAACTCCCGTAAGGTGGAGGCAAGTCGTGCCTCGCGTAGACCCTGTCCTGTCGTAGGGGCTCGCGAGAGGTATGGCTGGCGCACTCGGCCGGAGCGGCTTGCGGAAGCTCCATGTATGTACCGCGGGACTAAGTGTCCAACACCTGCGTGACGCGGCCGGGAGGGTCCCGTGCTACCCATGAGTGGTGCCGGACCGATGCGCTCGACAGCGGGGCGAAGCGGGAAGTGGCATCACATGAATTGACTACCAGCGAGGCGACGGGCGGGGCGGCGTCCTTTCGTGCGCGCGCGCGCGCGCGCGCGAGAGAGAGAGAGAGAGAGAGAGAGGGTACTTCCATCGATAGGATGAGCAAAATCGAATGAATGTACCGCTAGAACATGGAAATAATCAAATATTCAAATATCTACTTTTTTTTTGTTTTTTTTTTTGTGCTAAAACTCAGCAATTGCTGGGGCAGTTTGTAAAGTTGGCTAGGGTTCGGTAGGGGTACATTGCAAAGGTGCGATCCAACCGATGGCTGGGTTGTTTTGCAAAATGTTTTGTCATCGTCCTTCGCTGCAGCTGCAGCAGGTCGACTTGTCCTCCTTAAAATAAGGATGTGCAGCTGGGCGGATGGCTGGTGCCTTGGTTGCTGTATCTTTGTATGATCTGAAAGATATTGACCGAAAAAAGCCTCGATCATCGCATCCTTTTGGTTGTATCCACCATAGCAGCGTATCGCAACACTTGCATTGTGATCCGAGTCAGCTGGACGTTGCTTGAAGGCAGGATTCTTTGTGCCATGGCTGCAAATAGGCGGCTTTTGTGGGTAACCGAGCATGTGAGTTGCGGACCTCGCGGTGTCGATTCGGTGCTGATAGCTTGTCAGGCAGAGTCCCATGGCCTGCTTTCCCATTGCACATGGGTAAGTGTTTCAAAGGGTGTGATTGGGATTTGGAAGAGGAATAAGAAAAACTAAAACAATGACAGCTGCGCGATTCAGGGATTAAATTAAATGCCTAAAAAGTTAAAAAGTTAGTAAAAACAATAGTTGTGCAGGATACGTGACCGGCGACCGCGGAGCGGTACAGGTCAATGTTACCTTACCTCATTTATTTTATGAGGTAACTATCCTAAAGAGTGTCGCGGTGGCTTTTTTTCACCTTGTGACGTTGTCGTGGGGGGAAGCATTTGAGCCTACCCTACTAAAATTAATGGTACAGCCGCACGATTTAGGACCCACGCGACAAAGGCTCGGCCACGCCAAGGCTATGGGACAACTGATCTGGGCCAAAGAAATTGACCCTGATCTTATTCCTTAGCCACTGCCAGGCCCAAGCACGCGTTGATTTAACGAGGTTGGCACCCTGGCCGCTGGGGCTGAGTGCCTGCGCCTTGGTTTGAAAGCTCGGCTGGTCAGCAGGCGCACTTGCCTTAGCCAGCTGACCAGGAGCTTGGAGATTGCTGGGTTGGGGCTCATCGTATAGAAGAGCCGCTCTTACTATTCCCGTAGTAGGAGCTAGCGCAGTAGGTACAGACACTGCAACCTCACCCCGCAGTGGGTTGAGGCAACTCCGTGCGGCTGATTTCGATCGTGCGATTGTGAAGCTCGCGCGGTTGAAATCAGCCACGTGCAGAGAAGCATGGCCCTGCGCAAGGAAGACACGCATAAATCAAGAAAAGGTCAAAAGTTTTTCTTCGATTCACAGAATCGAACTCAGGTCTGTGTTTCAGCCAATCGTGTGTCTGTCACGAGGGCACAGGGACTGGAAGGGCAGACGGGGGAAACAAAAAAAACTAACTGAAGCCACCACATGGCACATTTCGAAAAGGGGGAAACAAAAAAAAAACTAACTGAAGGCACCACATGGCACATTTCGAAAAGGTTCGACGGGTCATATGGTCTCTTGGGGATGATGGACAAAAGGAGGGCCGGAGTACGGATGAGACGCTTATGATGCTAATATTTCCTTTGAGACATCCCGCGACGCGGGTTTTCTGTGTGTTGCTGTGTGTCACCTTGTTGACTGTGTACTCACCTCTTTGTGTTTTTTTTTTTTTTTTTTTTTTTTTTTTTTTTTGGATGAGAGCTCCAATCTATTTGTGGGGAGCCTCTCTCTCTCTCTCTCTCTCTCTCTCTCTCTCTCTCTCTCTCTGCAAACAGAGGTCAAAGCGCATTTTTTTGGAAGG
>BFEA01000665.1:254953-267211 GCA_003427395.1 Chara braunii | reverse complement strand
GACTAGTACCGCAAGGGCTTGGCCGATTTCCATTCCTGCAACTATCTCACTGGAACCCATGCTTGCCGGTGATAAGCAACCGGACTGATGCCTGGTGCCCCCCAGAATAGATGGGGCTTTGCGTTTTTGGGAAGGGAAAAAAAAAAAAAAAAAAAAAAAAAAAAAAGACAAGGGGTGAGATCTCACTACCTTCTTCTCCCCCCCACAGAAAGGCCCAGCATCATGATTGTATCTGGACTGGAAAAGGGTTTGTATTAACTTTGTAAGCTTTGTATTAACTTTGTAACTCGCATACATTTGTGATTGGGACGATGAGGCGTTGTGTTAGGCAGAAGAAGGTGGCAGGAGCAGGAGAAGCTCGGAGATGGTAGCCAATCTATCATCAACTGTGGGCACGTCGGTTCTCTCTCGACAGTGGGCAATCGATTAATTGGCTGAATGAGAGTCAAATCTGAGCTCCTCATCCTAATCCTGCTGCTGCTAATGGAACTGCACCTAAGCTTTTGCGTGCTTTTTTTTTTTTTTTTTTTTTTGGAACAAAAGAGCTCCAATCTATCGGTGGGGAGCAGCAACAGCTGGAAAACGGGTCCCGCATCCCTCACAAGCAGTGGAATTCAGGTTGATTAAAAAAAAAATAAAAAAAATTCAGGTTGTTCAAGGAGAGGACAAGGAACAGCCCAGTCCCCTGCCGCCCTAGACACTCTGCAGGGGGGGGCTGGGAAGGGGGCCCAGGGGGGGAGGGGGGGGGGAAGGGGAGGAGGGCGGCTTTCACAGTTTTACCTTTTAGGATTTGCCAGATATCCTCTGTAGATCATGTGAATCAATTGTTGCCTTTTGCAGACGCAGACAAATTGTCAAATTCACATGATTCACAGAGGATAAATGTCGTATGGCCGAAACATAACCGGAGGATAAGCATGCGTTAAAACGCTAAAAACCAGCAAAAAGCTAAAATAAAGGCCTAGCTCAGTTGGTAGTACTTGGTACACCCTTCAACGGTTGGAATACAGCCCCAAGTTCGAAAACCCAGATGCAATCGGATGCACACAACACAATAATTCTGCATTACCTGGGGGCGGTCAGTTTTAGTGTTGAGATATCTCAAGATCCTCACCCTTTTGAAAACAAAAAGAAGAAAAAGAAAGGAAAAAAAAAAAAAAAAAAAAAAAAAAAAAAAAAAAAAAGAAGAGGCCCAAAACTCAAGAATATGTTCTCTCTCCAAAAGCTACATCTTTGAAACGGGGGCCAAAAAAAAAAGGTAGCCACCTTCTTCACGGTCAAAACTCTCCCCACGATACCAGTACATCCGGAAGAGCAGATTGAGCCGCAAAGTGTGTGACGACGAAACGACCATCTCTTCCCTGTCAGCCTACCAAACAAATCTGTACATCTTTTTTTCGATAGCCGCAAAGTGTGTTACGACATCTTTTTCACATTATGGAAGGGAAAACAAAGCCAGGGAGGAATAACCATGCGAGCTGGTGGTCGCGTAAACTCTAAAGGTTCAAAATTCAAACTCAAATCTCGAATAACTTTTTTCGATAATCTACTCTCCATGGGGCAGCACAGTGCGTATATATCTTGCCGAGACACGCTCGCAAGAGCGTTTTCCTTCCTTCGGCCACATCCTGGTGCCAATCCACCTCAAATACACGCACAAGGAAAAATAAGCATCACAGTGAGATGTCCAGGAGAATAAAACCTGCAATCGCATTGCGCACAGCTACTCCACTGTCGTGAAGATCTTAGCCAGTCTTCTCTGGTCCCATTTGTATGGAAAAAAGAGTTTTCCTGAGCACTTCAAGAATAAGTTGATGATCAAAAATTTCAAATTTGCTGCTAAGCAGACCCACCCAGCATAAGTAGAAGAAATCCAGTTCCTTAAACGACTAGTACCTCCGCCAGTGTTGGCAAAATAGGGAAAAGTGACAGTTTTTTTTCCCAAAAAACTCCTAAAAATTTGGAGGTCGGGCGCGACAACGGCTGCCATTGATAAATCTGATCGGCGGCCGTCGTTTCGTTTCGGCCTCCGAAAAGGTAGGAGGCCCACCCAAGGCCCGCTATTTTCCAACGCGGCAAAGGTACTAGTGGCTTAAACCACCACTACCTTTCTCATATATGGGGCCGCGGGCCTCCGAATTCAAATTCGGAGGCCAGGGCCCGCCGACAAAAATTATCGACGGCCTCCCCCGGTGGCAATTTTTTCACAGTGACAAAAAGGATGAACGAAGGTCGATTTGTGGGAAAACTTGATAGACCAAGATATACATACGGAAGGAGGGCTGCCCTTAGAAAAAGGGAAAAGAAACCAGTCGTAACTCTTTGATGGACTAAAATTAGAATTACAGAAACCTTTTTCAGGCAACCAGCGCTTCAGGGAGCCTGACATGTCAGGGAACTACTACTGGGTTCGAACTTGAAGTAATTGAGGTTTGAGGCAGCGTCGAGGACTGGGCAGAAACCGAGACATCCTGTAGAAAAAGAAAAAAACAGTCTAGAGACAAGAGATTTGCTTCTATAAATCAGTGAGTGTTTTGTCAATCTACACCTGGTCTCTAACCCCTCCTCGTAGCAGTGCGTTGTGAGCGGGTCCGTGGACCAACGGGACTCCTCACCGGAGCCCCTTGGTAACCTTCGATCCATAGATCGGCAAAGAAACTGTCATTCACCAGTGACACAGCAGAGCTAGACTTGCGAGCACGCTTGCAAAAGGCGACCAAGGCCGCCTTCTCATGAGCGAGGCAAGGAAACGACTTCTGGTACACAAGAGTGTCGGCAAGATAGTGAATCCATAAGCCATTTGTCTGCGGATATCGCCCCTCCCAATCCCCCTTTGTGACGTCTCCCATCCACCTGTATGTGTTACTTTGCGTGTTCCTCCGAGGCCCTTCAAATAGCTCGGTATCGCGTGAGAGGTCAAAGAAGAGAACACCGCCCTTCACCTCGAGCCGAGACAAAGTAAAATCGATCAATGAGACCAAGACACCTGCCGATCGCACCTTTATATTCCTTCCCTGCAGCCTGTAGTCCAGTACCCCCTCCGCTTGCCGTGAGAGTAACACGTTCCCCCAATGAAGGTCCCGATGTTCGAAGCCACACGCCTCCTCCCCCACTGCCAAGCACAGCGTGACCTGAAGAAGGAGGCTCTTTGCTTCCGCAAAGCTCTGCAGTACGAAGCCCTCAAGATCTTTCCCTCCGTCAGCCAACACGAACACAATATACAACTGAGAATCTGGGAAGATCATCGGGTGGTCGTTTTCTGATCCATGCTCGCTGTCCCAATCCTCCCACGCCGTGGTCAAAGTCGGATCGTACGCACCCTTGCACACTCTCACACCGAGAGTCTTTATGAAGTTTGGGGCAAAGCTCTCAGACTGGTTTCCATGCTTCCAGTCCCCTCGGAGGGAGCTGATGCTATTGGAGAGCATCACCTCGCTGAACGCCTCCTCTTCACTCTTCTGTGGTTCACCATTCACGCAGAAGTCACCCCCAATGGGAACCACCTTGAAAACAAGCCCATTTGTTGCAAAAGCCTCTCCATAAGTGCCCTCCCCAATCTTTCTGACAGCATTATCACCTGCAAACTCCTTCACCGCATCCATCAGACACACGAGCTTCCTCTGCCGGCATTCCCCGAGCAGAACTTGTAGTGACAAGCTGAGGGATGAAACACTGTCATCCATGAACAGACCATCAAAGGTGCTGGGAAGAGCATCCCCTATTCTGCATTGACTTGCCCGACGGCAAGAAGCTACACCACTCAAATCATCGTCATTTCCATCCGGGCTTATCCCTTCTTCGCCTTGTGGTTTGGCTGTTGCTGCTGTTGACGGTAATAGACTCGTCTTCCTGACATTAAGCATGGGAGGAGAAGTGGAGTCCATGACACTATGCTCCACATTCTGATCAATCGTTACCTCATCCTGTTTGCCAGCTGCCGAGTTGCCCAGCTCGTGGACATCTACTTCTTCAGCTTTGCCTCTCTCCTCAACAGCCAGTGATGCAAAAACATCCTGCAGCTGTCTGACAACTCCCTCCTCATCCTCCTTATCTAGGTGCTCAGCAAAATTCACTTTTTCCAGATCAACATCGTCACCAGAAATGGTATTCATTTGAGCACTCGAGTCCCTATCTTCGGTTATTGCTCTTCTTCCTGCCGTAGTACGGCCAATAACCTCCACCATTCTTTCCCCCATACATCCGCCGATGTCAATCTGTTCCTCTCTTTCCACAGCATCTTCTGCCCGCATCTCCCCATTGTCCCGTGCCAGAACCATAGGGGCCACAGGGTACGTGTTGGCATAAGAAATGCCTTCTTCTTCAGTTACAGAATGATCCTGAATCTCTTTCTTTGCCGTCTCACCTTGTTCTCGTTCACTATGTTTTGCATCAGCAGTGTGCATTCCGCTCTCTCTTAGTCCTCTCTCGTCGGCCATTTCTATAAGTCTATCTGCTCTGTCACCTTTGTTCTGTGCTGCTGTCTCTTGCTCCTCATGCTGCAAATGTGAGCTGCACTCAACATTCGACTCCTCACCCAACCCAAGCTTATCACACAGTTCTCCCGTCACCGACAGTCTACCATCAACGACACCTGATAGGCTCACACAAAAGTCCTCCATGCAGGAATCAGGGGACGGTGCAGTCGGCGCCACACCACAACTATCACTGCATGGATAACCATGAAGACACTCACTACTTCGATCCTGCAAAGACTCTCGGAGCGGCCTGAGATCGTCAGCGGATATGTTCACACACACATCTTTCCGTCCCTTGGTGTACAACTGGCAAGAAATGCAATTCTGTGCTCCAGTCGAACACACCGGAGCCATCCTGTTACATTGATCTCCTGAACCACTAAGCTCTGCTGTAATTGTCCCGTCTCCACTTGTGACCCCTTGGCCCTTGCCTGCTTGTGCTATACCCTCTCCGCCTCTCAACTGGTAGCCTAGATCGCACAGGTTTTGTCCATCATTCAACAGAAGGGATAGAGAACCAGTGTCCCCAGTGGGTAGGCATTCCAAGGCCTCCACAAGTGTCTCATTCTCCTTCATCTGCTCAAACCCCGCCGCATCCTCTCGCACTCGCTCCTCTTGTTTGGCACACAATTTCATACCAACAGGGGTGGCTTCCTCCGCCCCAACAGATACGTAAACCCCTCCCTTCGCTTCCCATTCAACACCACCCTCACCCCACTCCCCATCCTCCTCTCCCTCCACAACTTCCGGAAGCTGCCCTTCCAGATCAGCATGCCCTTTGTCGCCAGTTTGTGGATCTTGCATTTCCGATGCTTCCAGTCGAAGCAGGCCCATTTCGGCAACCAGATCATCCTTTCTGTCACCTTTTTCAGTTTCCATGATGACCTCCACATGCTCAGGCACCGGCTTCTGCACCCTTTCCCCATCATGTCGAGAAATCCTCGCCGTACATCCACCATTTCGGCCCTCGATTGCTTCACCCGATACAATGTCCTCCTTGCTTAGGTCCTCGCTGTCCAGAATCTCACAAATCCTAGCCCTGAAAGCATATTTCAACGTTAGCAAGGAGTTTGTGGGAAGATTATCCCTCTGCAGGATAGGAGGGAGTAGCAACCTTTTGTTCTTCTTCTTCTTCTTCTTCTGAACCTTTTTCACAACTGGTGATGGGCTTTCTACCACCAACTCAAACGCATCCACCTCAGCAAAGAACCTCCTTTTCTCTTCAACATACTGGTCCCACATTTTCTCCCACACAGCAGGGCTCCATCTTTCCTGCTTGTGGCATCTACCACTAGCCCCATTCCTGCCTTTTAAACAATCTTTCTCAGGTCCTATCTCCTCTTCCCCCTCAACTACTTGGCAAGACTCCAATGCCCGGCCGCAATTCTTGTTATTACCTTCCAACCCGGCAGCAAACGAACTGCTCCGACGCCGACACAGAGACTGACCTATCCAGCCGGTACGCCGCTTGCCCACCTGCACAGTTTGATGTGCATTGTGTTTGTTCCCCTTGTTCACACACCCTGCTCCTCCAGGCTTCCTTGTTTTGAAGTTATCATCATCCTTACCATCATGATTACCCCCCTGAACCCCACCTCCTGCCTGCTGTTCCCGTTGGCTGGAACTGCCACATTTTGTGACAGATGGCCCTCTCTGGGCTGCTCCTCTCTTCCCTCCAACCACAGAACGATCGTCAGCAGTCAATTCAGACATTTCACCATCTCCTTCTGTCACTACAAAGTCAAACTGCGTTAACCCCTGCCCTTTAGCAGGGTAATGAAGATTCCCGCCACAACCAGACTTTTGGCAAGCTCCTGTTCCGATAGATCCACTCATACCATCCTTGTCTTCAGCATGCTTAACGACACCCACATGGTTATTCACACCAGGCATGTCAGCAAGCCCACTTCCTGAACCACCATCCCCAGTCGTTTGCGCCGGTTCAGGATTAACTGCATTCTTTGGCTGATGTCTTCGTCTCCGGTAAACCTGAACAACGGGGGCAGCTTTGTTTCCCTCCATTGACAGAAAGTCAGGCTCACCTGGGCCCAATACTCCATCTGCAGGGATCTGGACACCAATCCTGGTGTTGTCCTGGGCTCCGCTTCCCATCCATCGACACCACCACTTCGCACCTCCGTGAGTTGCGGCCATCTCGATGTCTCCTTCCTTGTGGTCATTTGTGTACAACCTATCATCCAAGGAGCCCGACTCCGGACCAGCTGATGGTCTTGAGACAAACCCTTTCGCAGAAGCCATAGCCATTTGCGGTTGCCAAGTCTTTCTAGGCAAGGCACCTGTACTGCCAGTAGGCAAATCAGACTGCATGCGTTCTGATCCTGTACAACTGTACACTGTCTCAGAGTCAGCCGAAGCTGACTCAGACTTTGTCATTTCCGGTACCTCACTTTTCTTTCCTTCCACTAGGGAGTCACAAGAGCCTTGACTCTTAGAACTGGAACCTTTGTTCCTGGGACCATAATCTTGGACGTCGGACCTAGAACCTTTCTCAGAACCGGAACCTTTGCTCCCGGAATCTGAATATCCGTTCCTGGATCTGAAACCTTTGACCCCGGAATCTGAATCTTGGTTCCTGGAATTGGAACCTTGATTCCTGGAATTGGAACCTTGATTTCTGGAACCAGATTCTTGGTTCCTGGCTCTGAGACCTTTGTTCCTGGAATCTGAATCTTGGTTCCTGGATCTGGAACCTGGATTCCTGGAACCAGGAAATTCATCCCTGACACTCACATTCTGGTTCCGCGATCTGCAACCTTTGTTGCCGGGCCTCGAGCTCACTGATCGAGTGGAACAGCTTCCGCTGGTTACGACTGCTTCCTCCTCAGCGTCGTTGCTCACAGAGCTACCACGGGAGGAAATACACTGCAAGTCTATGTTCAACCGACACGAACTAAGTGCAGAGGTTGCAGCAGTGGAAGCGCTCTCAGTCTCCCCCTCCTCACCCCTGCTGCATGACTTTTGTGAGGTGGCAGGGAATTGAAGAGGGGTTTGGGGGCTCAGACTGCGCGCCGGTTTCTTCTTTCCAGCCATCTTGTGGATTTCGCCCTCACTTCTATCGGCAACTACTTCCGACAGACTAAGCGTTCACAACAGCTTCTCTCTACTCTCGGACGCACTTACTGGTTCCAACTCCCAACCACAACAGCTTTGCAATTCGTTTCACATCCTCAACCACTATCCCCACCTGCTTCCACCATCACCTGCACAGCGAAACCACCCTTCTCAGGTATCCACTTGACTGGTCAGCCCCCTGTCACAATAGATCAACGCCTAGAAGCTGAATTCTCTTGCAAGCAAGGTCTTGCATTGCCACCATCTTCTTCCTCGTACGTCAATCGAGTGCGCATGAAAGGTTGCTGCTCAGACTGTCTATCCACTTCAATCTTGAGACGCCTTTCCTCTCTGCAGACTGGATTGTTTTTCTCCAATGCAGCAAAACTACTGACAGCAGGCTTAACAGTCTTGTTACTCTTAAGTCAGACGAGTGAGCCTGACAGGTTGCCGGTCCCATGCCTTCTCCTCATCGATCAGAAGATGAGCTCCTGTCTGCAGGCCTGGATAACTGCAGCCTGGATTACCTTTCTCCAACCCAGTGAAACTACGGACAGCGGGCTTTCACGATTTAAGGCCGTGCCAAATAAGTTTGGAGGCCACATACCTGAAAAGCCCAAGAAGAGGACGACAAGTGTGTGTTAGTAACGGACATGCGATGCACGGGTCAGCTCGTGCACATATCTTTGGAGGTCTGAATGTTAAAAGCACATACATTTGAGTTAAACAATATCTATATTAGTTTAGCAAGTTGCATGTTCTAATCTCACTACAGGTCAGATAGTGCCAAACGGTCTCCTTTCTGATCAGTCTTTTGCCTCCAAAGCAGCAACTAGCCTCTTCAGATGCACGGGGAACGCACCTGCAAGAGTATGCCAGGAAAACACGCTCGAGACTATGCTACATTGCTTGTTAACATGTCCTGAGGCAGAGAGTTTATGGGGAATGGCCAAGTCTCTCTGGGGACAGATCATGTCGACGGCCTTTCGGGAGAACAACGTCACCCTGCTGCTAGGAAGCAATCTTCCAAGGGCTTGGCAACAGTTTGAAAAACCTATCTTCCAGCTCCTGACGCAGTACATACGATGCACGATATGGAAGAGACGGTGCCAGATCACCATCGAGAAGAGACCAATGCACAGGCAGGAGGCAAGGGAGATACACTATGGACTCCTTGAAACCCACCTTCAGGCACAGTGGAAAAGGGTGCAAAGGCAAATCCGTCAGTACCCTGAGCAGGTGCAAGAATTTGGGACCCGATTTAGCCAAAAGGGTGTCGGGAGGGTAAAATGGGGCTACCATGCCGACACCCTTTTGGATAAATCGGGTCCTCAATTCTCATTCAAACGGGGAGTGCAGGGAACCAGTGAGAGTTCAAGAGAAGAGGGGATGGATGAGGGGACAAGAGGAAAGGTGGAACTAGACATATAGATAGGCTTAAAAGAGGGGGTAGGGAAGGTCTATTTAAGTAACACATGAGGAAGTAGGAAAGAGAAGTAGAAGTAGGGATTATAATTAGGGTTTAGGGTTTAGGGTTTAGTGTAGGGTTTATTTAAGTACCAAATGAGGTAATAGGAAAGAGAGGTAGAAGTAGGGACACCAGTTGGGGTTTACGGGTTAACGGCACATCATAAGCGAAACTGGCTAATGCTGCCAGGGTAACTCTGGGTAGAATTGTGAGGTCCCCACGGACCTCACATTTCAAGCTATTAATGAGATGACACTGCTTTCTGTTACTAATAAAAAAGAAAAAGAAAAATATGATGATGGCGATGAACCCGTGTGCACTAGAAACCTGTCCTCACCACCAGCGACTGTGAGTCTCACTCCACTGCATATCTCAGGACCTGAGAGCCTCTCCGCTGTTTACAAGGCAGTGAATATCAGCTGCCTTATATCAGATGATGCGTTTCGGCGCTGACAAGTGCGGTAGAGGTTGTAGAGTTCTCGCAGGCTTGCATTCTCAGTGGCTCTAGTTCATAAAAACTGGTTCTCAGAGGCTGTAGTTCTCCAAGGATTTAGTTATGGGAGGCTCTACCATCTTCACCCGAATAGAATGCCCGGTCATTATAGCCGTATTTGGGGCAACTTTCACTCTAGATGCAGCCATAATGACCGGGCGTTCTATTCGGGTGAAGACGGTAGCTCTCAAGGCCCTGTTTCTCAGAGCGGTACTTCGCAGAGGCTCTAGTTCTTGGAGGCCATAGTTCGCAGAGGCTCCACGGTAGTTCGTGTGAGGCACTACCGCTTCACCCGAAAATAACGCCCAGGCGTTATATTCAACTTCCACAGTTACATACCCTTAAAACATCAGATTTTTGTTCTTACTCAGTTTTCTTTCCAAACAGGACGCCGCTTTGAATATAACGCCTGCGCATTACATTCGAATAGAACACCCGGACGTTATATTTGGATATTCCATGGGCAGAGTGCCTTGTAGAAGGCGTATAGATGGGTTTTAAAGGGGGGGGGNGCCCACTGATTATATTCGAATACAACGCCCGACTTATATTTGAATATTTCATGGAAAAGTGCCTTGTAAAGGTAATATACATGGGTTTCAAAGGGGGGGGAGGGGGGTATACATGAGTTTTAAAGGGGTTGGAAAGGGGTTTTGACGTCCAAGGGGTTATCTTTTAGTCTGATTTTTTGTTTTCTTTTTTTCATTTCCGAAATCTGAAGTGACCCCTCAGCCAAAAGTTACTTGCCATTGGTCCCCCCGAGTGGCATTGAGTAGAGACTGCTGATACTCATAGGGGGAGGGGAACCGGAGGGGAGGCACTGTGACTGGCCCATCGAAGAAGCTCGGTCCTGATGCTACCGGCTGACCTCTGGCCGGTATCGCCCACCTGCTGTAGCAGGTACCGCACCTGCTGGTGGGTGCAGCTCCCACATGTTCCCTCGTTGGAGGCTTGAGCACGGATGTGGCTGCTACGGGATTCCCTGTAATACTATAATGACAATAAAAAGGGCCTGAAAGGCTGTCCCCCAGTACACCCAGGCCTGGAGGCGCCTTACTGCGCGCCAAGCTTTTCCAAACCGTCAGCAGCACACTTTCTTTCTTTCTTGGCTGGCGCCGCTAGCCGTTGTGGTCCGGTAGGCCGAGCCTCCGAAATTTTCGTAGGCAACAAAAGTTGCATTTTCAGCAAGGCTGGCGCCGTGTACTGGCGGTTTAACGTGTGAGAGTGAGACCCATAGCGTCTGAGACTGCACTTTCCAGCAGTGGCCCCTCAGACACATAGCCTTTTACACCTCAAGACCTTAATTAGTGGGTCCCAGAGGCTGTGAATCGCACGCAACATCTGTGGAGCCCAT
The DNA here is from genome assembly GCA_003427395.1 of Chara braunii. Taxonomy (NCBI): domain Eukaryota; kingdom Viridiplantae; phylum Streptophyta; class Charophyceae; order Charales; family Characeae; genus Chara; species Chara braunii. The sequence goes on along the minus strand of BFEA01000665.1, from coordinate 256,349 downwards.
AGCTGGTGCAGGCCTCACAGTATACAGGTCAAAGAGGCTGCAAGTCTCGCAGCAAGCCATCTCACAGGATGCAGGTCATCTTATTAGCTGCAGGTTTCACAGGCTGCCCGTGTGTGACTCTGGGAGGCTACAGACACCGCAGGTTTCAGAGGCTGGTCGTGTGTGGCTCTTGCAGGCTGCAGAGGCTGAGTAGCTGCGAATGACCCATGAAGATCCTGGCTGTGTGTGAATTCCAGGCGTCTTATCAGCTGCTGAACTTGTCGTGTGCGTTTCTTACGCCTGCTCGTGTGTGGCTCTTGGAGGCTGCAGACACTGCGGGTTTCAGCGGCTAAGTAGCTGTGCGCATCAACCACGAAGATCCTAGCTGTGAATTTTGGGCATGTATGAGCTCGTGATGTGGGTTTCTCACACACAGCTCATCACGAAGGCAATGATTTCTATAGGTCTCAAACGCTGCAGGCTGCATACACTGCGTGTTTCAGCGGCCGAGTAGCTGTGAATCATACACTACGTGTTTCAGCGGCATGTATCAGCAGCTGAGCTCGTCATGTGGGTTTCTCACATACAACAGCTCATCGCGAAGGCAATGATTTCTATAGGTCTCAAACGCTGCAAATCTCAAGACATACTTACCATTTGGACATTTTAGGCCGAATCCGATCAGCACTGCAGTCAGATACATTCAATCAAGAAAGTCATATGAAATGCTGCCCCTGGAAGCTCTGCGTTTCCTAGGCTCACCTTACCTGATCAGGCCGTCATATGAAATGCTGCCCCAGTAAAGCTGTCAAATGCTGTCAAGTCTCCCAAGCATAGGGGTCCGTCCACTACGCTGAGTTTAATCAATGAAACACATGACAATGTTAGCGGAGACCCAAGAGCCTAGCTCAGTGGGTACACCATGAACTGTTGAAATAAGGACCCGAGTTCGAATCCGAATCCAAATGATAATGATATACGGCGAGTAAAACAAAATATTTCTGGATTGCCTGGGGCTGGTCAGCTCAACGATGATGATATGTCAAGGCCGTCGCCCTTTATCTCTATACATATAAAGGAAAACGCAGGTCTGGTGTCGGACTCGTGGCAGGCCCAAGGGCGGACTGCGTGCCGGTTCGGTGAGGCCGGGGGGTCGAGTCGGGTTGCCTGCAGGTGGCCAATGTTCGAATACAAGTTCACGGCCGTTTTCTTTTTGGGGTTGGTGTTGGCGCGGCGCGGTTTGTTTTGCGCCGCCCCGCAGGTGTCGGCCATATTCAACCAGGTAGTGTATATCTCCATTTTCTAGCACAAGATTCATCGATTTGAAGATTCATTCCATTTGCCTCATCCTATCGGTGGAAGTAGCATGACGCTAGCCGCCGCCGCGCCGTGATTGCAGGTGTCGGCCATATTCAAC
>BFEA01000665.1:207505-220863 GCA_003427395.1 Chara braunii | reverse complement strand
CGGCAGGCCAAAACGGTTCCAGTCCTCTGAGCGACCGGAAATGACGGTCTCTAGTCGTGCTCAGTGCACCTATCCTTCTTGCTGTCTTTGGGGGTTACTCTTAAAATCTAGTGCGTGCAGAATCAGGGGTACCCTGAGTTCTCATAATTCCTGCAGCCCGGTCATCCCAAAGCACTGTCAAAACGCGGACTTAACCCTGAGCCTAAACCCCTAAACTGCCGTTTTCAGGCGGCGCACTACTTGTGGCCGCCTGACAGCGTGACCGAGGAAGAAGTCTTGTAGGTGGGCCGCAGGCCCGCACACATCCTGAACCACCCAAATCCTTTCATCGTCTCGCAAGTGGCCATGTCGTATTCTAGGGAATGGTGAAACGAGCGAATGAGCGAACGAAGCCAGCGACTCCAGATCACGGAGGAAATTACACATGTCGAGCTCATCGACTCCCGCCTTTTTGTACAAGGTGGAAGTCCTCCCGGCTATGTCACGCAGGAGTTAAATAAAAACAAAAGCAAAGAGACAACTTAGGAACGATGCAAAATAACCCCGCGAACCGCCAAGACGGTTGAGGTCACATATTCCCTTCACCGCTCTAACCGGGTGCGCCAGCCGCACATCCCTCGGTCCCCTACGACAGGACAGGTTCTCGCAGGGCACAACTTGTCTTCCCTAAGGGGCTGTCACCACCCTTAGGGGTGTATCCCTACCGAGCGACTGACCCACATGTGAAAGTTTTTAAATGCAATTCAAAAGGTAGCTCATCCGAGGGCGTTTGCTCGTTCGTTGTAGTATAGATACGCTTGGTTAACGCCAAGTGGACTTTAGTGTCATCCGTTCCTAAGGGTGCTGATCTCCTAAGTACGAAGCAAACGTCAGTCGACTAGGACGGTCTCAACCAAACGTGAAACCCATAAATTAATCCTAGTCCCTTTAGACACACAGTTCAAAAAAGTTATAACAGTCACACATAATTACATCAAAATAACTCGATTGTAGTCGATATAAATATATATTCAATCTAAAATGATAACTGAAAGAATTTGAATTATCATATGGTACATCCAATAACACAATATCAAAACAAAACATAACCACCTCGGATCGAACTCAATAAAAATATATATATATATTGAACCACTAACGAAAAATTGGGGTCTGATAACAATTTTGTTGCTGCCGACAAGGTAGTCGAATTGCCTCTATTTTGACTTGATGAGATGTGCAGCCAAAGCCATTCATTCCACCTACCGCCGACTTAAGATGAGGCACACACACACCCGTCTCCATACATTCTCAATCTTTTTGGATGACAGACTACTTTGCGGTTGATTCTTAATCAGGTGAATTACTCAAAGTGTTGCATGTCTCACCCTCTAGAAAGTGGTATGGGGTACTCCTTCTCCTCATCCGAGCATAAAGCTCGCTCAGAAGTCGAGTCGTCTCCACCGAATCGGCAAAGTACCCCCCCGTAGAACAGTCCACTCTGGATGGATAACAGGGTCGGCTCCTAAAGCAACGAACCCCCGCCTCAGATATTTCCTAGAGAAAGAGAATGCGTTCACAGCGAGTAACTTTCAGTTATTTTCATTTCTCATAAGTTCAAGATAACTTGTACGAAAAGAAATCAAAGGAGATACTGAATGAGAGTCGTTTGGACAGATATAGGTAAATAAGGTCATTCGAGATAAAACGAGTAACCTCAAGAAAAGACTAAATCATTTCAACTTTGTCTTCTTTATTTGAAACGAATCCTTTCTACGATACGCACAAAATTAATCTTTTGCAAAACAACAAGTATTTTTTGACATGCAAGCAGGTGAGAAATAAAAAGAAGATAATTTTTTTTTTTTGTCAGATAGGCATAATCAGTCTCTTTTGCAATCATTTTTCCGCCTATCTGCTTAACAACAAAATAAAATATCCATGGTGTCATCCATATATCATCAAAGTCAGCCCGACTTTCCCACATGCATAACGTCACACCTTACTCTACCTTTTCCCTGAATCCAAAGCAAGGTCATGCAAAGTGTGGGTTCACATAGGTGTGTAAAGGGGAACTGAGTCATAACTAACCTCGCGTGAAGTAGTAAGTGGCTCACTCAAGAAAGCCAAATAGTATATTAAAACAAAATCGGTTGCACAACCCATGAGTTGCGGTCTTCCCACCAAAAAACGGTTTACGTCTTATCTCGAATGTTCGAATGGACAAAAGTCATGCCACCAAAACGACCCAAATGAGATAACCCTCTAGGAGGGTGCTCTCATCTATAAGTCCCACACGGTCCCAATAAAGTTTCAACAACATCATGTCCCTCATAAACAATCTCAATCAACCAAAGATCCAAACCACCTCAAACCATTACATCCGCACCCCAAGTTGGTCCCACTCGGTCCCATAATGGCCCTAGGTGATCCCGGGCAGTCCCATACCATCTTTGCGATACCAGATGATCCTAAATATCAACACCACTTGCACTATGCGCCGCAAAAAAATAAAAGTGGCACCCTGTAAAAACCGCAGGTGCCGCCAACCCTAACAATCACCGTGTGCACTCACTCCGCACTCTCTTCATACCGCTGGTTTACGTGCCATAACCACAGGGTCAAACCGTGCACCAGTGCCTGTACCACCTCTAGACCACGTCGGACCACTCAATTTCTACTTGTCGTACAAGTATCACCCCAAAAATATAATGGCGATGTTTCTATTCACCGCGCCATCAAAGTCGATCGCTTAGTCACGCCATCCTCTGATAAAAAAAAATATTGCCCCCACGCCGTAAAATAGGCAACACAACCCCACTGAAAGTATTGTTGCCGCCGTGTCAAAAAAAATGACAACACTTCCCCTCAAAAGGGTATTGACTATGCTGTGATCCCGTCACTACCGCCGTGAAATAAAAGATCCCGTTGCACCGCACAAAATTTTCAGTAGCACCTCCCTTCAAAATATGTGCGGTGCAGCCTCCCCACTTAATGTGTTACTTACTACCGCACATATCGTCGAACAACACCTCCCTTAGGTTGTCGTGGACCTCTTGTCGAATGATCCGAGTCTGCTGTAGCCTTACGACTACAACTCACGCATAAACGCGCAGCACAAGCACAAAGTTGGGGAAAAAAACTCCCAGCCTTTGGCTATGACAGCCTTCTCTCCACTCTCGTGCTCCTGTAGACATCCAACACCTCCACCCAGCAGACCATCACTCCACCAACAACCTTTCCCCTCCAGCAGCATCTCCTCACATCAACAACCAACCAGCACCCATATGAGTGAATGCCTCAGCAACACTGCCGCATTTGTGAGATTGTTGGCTGAAGCTGACTTTTTTATAGCAGTTGGAGGGAGTTGTCCAACAGTTTTGCCCACAGGCAAAATCGTGGGCTCAGCCTGAGCCCTCGATCTGAGGCAAGATGAAGGGCCCAGTATGGCTGCACCTCAGCCACACACTTAGGGAGGCAGTTAATTTGAACTGCCACCTCTTATTTCTTTTACCTCAACTATCTCGTAATTCCACGAGATAGTTGACTTTCTGTCATTTTCAAAACAACTTTTCTTCCTTTTCTCTGATTTTTCTTTGAAGAGATAACTCTTCAAAGTTTGACGTACCTAGGCACTTTTCGCAGTGTAGGTAAGTCAAGCCCGACCTAAACTTAGCCATCTTTCAAATGGTTGTTCAATTCTGCAGGTTTGATCTAAGTAGTCACACTCAGACTCGACCAACCTGCACCTGGGGCATGATCCCGACCACATTCACGGTTGTTTTGCTTCCTCCCTCTTTGCTTTTTTATTTTATTTTATTATTATTATTATTTTTTTCTCTAACCCCTCGTTTTTCTCGTGAGGGGACAACCCGTCGTTCAAAACGATCAGTCGCCCTTCCCCGTAGTCATTTCACGGGGTCGAAATAAAGTCAAGCTCAACAAGGTCTTATTCCCCCTCTCCCCCTCCTCGGTTCTTCCAAGCCCATTCCCTTGCTTGTATTGTCGAGCTCATCGGTCTCGCACGGGGACCCTCCCGGCCGCGTCACGCAGGATTTGGCAGGATTTGTCGCGGAGAGCGTTTGCCGCTCCGACTGAGTGTGTCAGCCGTACCTCTCGCGAGCCCCTACGACAGGACAGGGTCACGCGAGACACCTCTACCTCCACCTGCAGGAGCTGTCACCATCCCTTAGGTGGGTGTATCCCTGCCGAGCTACTGAACCACATGCGAAGGCTTTTCATATGCAATTGCAGAGGTGACCCAACTGAGGGCGTTTCTCGTTCGCTGTAGCACAGAGGGTACGCGTGGTCAACGCCCAAAATCGAACCTGTACGCGAATCGACGCACTGGGGGCTGAGGTCCCAAACGCGACTCAACGTCGGTCGACTAGGACGCATCCTACATACCATGCGTTACACTACAACACTCACACACATAGAAGAACACAAAACAAATAACACAACAACACTTCTAGTCCCTTCAGTATCCGACCCATACCCTTCTGAAGCGAGAGTCAGATAGGCATCGCGGGCTGAACTTTAGTATAAAAAGTTGGACGGACGCATAATCTTCTCATATTGACCAGCCATGCGTGAATATGCGGGCATTCACACTGATGGGGTACTGTGTAGTACTCGTAATCGCGCGACCCTTGATAATCTCGAGGGTCATGTTCGACACTCAAGTGTCGGCTGACAAGCGCTTTGAGGGGTTAATCTCTCGACGCTAGACGACCGTCATGCGCGGTTGAAGACCACACCCTCTTCTGCACCCTGTGTAGAGGGGTTGAGTAAACAACTTCAAACTGTCGTGGCGGCCAGAGATCAAGGGGTTTGACTTTGACGGCTGACATGGACTATAATGTCCAACCACACTAATTCTAAAAAGCAAAAGCTAAAAAGATATCTCACTTTTCTCTCGATGCAAATCCTCTCGATCCTTACGCACGGTCATAGTAGACTGCGCAGATTCTCACAAGGTATATATATATATATATATATATATATATATATATATATAATCACAAACAGAACTGTCCGGTAAACCGTAGGTAGAGAGAGAGAAGAGGACAACAAACGAGGGGCTGTGACAAACTGTTTCGTCGGAGTTTCACCGACTCATCCGGAGGCTGAACCCTCAACAGTTTGCAGAATCCCCTCACTGATTACACTGTAAATGATAATCTACCTTAACCAAAATCAAAGTAGACTATCACTCACCCACACCAGATAGAAAACTCTACAGACTGTCGGTTCACACCCCATCACAAGCCAGCAAAACATCAACGAAATAAATATATATATACATATATAAAGAGTTATAAATATGTAACGATCACTTCGCACAATCACAGTGAGACTCCTCTCAGCCATATATACTTAAGTGATCGTAGGTAGTCAAATCCAAAGTCCGAATCACGAAACATATCTGCATCACATCAAAGATTCAACCAAAAGTCCATGCACTACACGGGGTCAACTTCAACCATTTTTTGCGCTCACACCCCTCGCTTTAGCCATACAAGCCTCACTCTTTGTGCAACTCTCAAAATAAAATACTCAGCATCTTTATTAAATGACCATTCAATTAAAATCTGGGTAAGAACACAATAAAACAAATCAAACCACAGGGGTAAAGCCTTTAGGTTGAGTGGCAATAGTGGATTAGAGTTGAGCCGGAAACCGACCTGTTATCTAAGGATAACAAAAAAGTGATCCTTATAGGATCAACTTGAAGATAGTCAAACCTTGAATCAATATGAATAAAGGTGACCTGCAATGCAGCACAGGCCAGTACCCAAGCCATGCTTGAGTAATCAAGAAATAATCCTACCTTCCTAACTAACCTCTGATGTTTATCTAAAAATGTAAGAAATTCTGGCAGCATATCCCCTAAACAGAATGGATTGCCAGATTTCTCCTAGCTGAAAATAATATAACTCTCAAAATTCTACAAAATTTCGGCAGCGCTTCCCGTAGGAAATATGCCTTTTCAAAATTTATATTAGTCCAAAAATAACTAACTCTCTCAGATTTGTAGAAATTTTGGCAGCGCTTCCCGTAGGAACAGGAGACTGTCAAGATTTATACAAAGTTGAAAACAAAAAGACAAAGTAAAGTTATACTTGGGACTAACTTCTGACACTTGCTTTGATAGTTAAAATTGAAGATAGTTTACACGATCCCCTTTCAGAAGATGATATCGCGAGCTATCGTCAACTTTAACTTCAAGTAAGGTCAGTCCTATCTTTATCCCAAACTCTCCCTCCCATCATCCATCTCATCTACCTATGGCCCCAACACTTGGCGAACATCTAAGCAGCTAACCTATCGAAACGACGTCCCAGAGTGAGAGCCCACAAGCATGCATAAACAAACATCTCTCACAATCCCACATCAGTTTGACCCTTGTAGTTCGTTAGATCACTCAATTATTCTCCCTTTGTATGTCCCCTTTGCTTATGACATACGATTAGACAATGCCCTAACTTAAGGGTATGTCCAACCTGCCTAAGTAAACAAGTAAAAGTACGTACAACTGAAATGCCATAACTTAAGAGTATGTCCAACACAACATCGACTCTAGTCATAAAATATTTGACCAGACCGCCCTAACTTAAGGGTACGTCCGACTTCTGCTTAACTGACAACATGAAGCATAAAACTAGACTGCCCTAACTTAAGGGTATGTCTAGTCAGCCTTAAACGAAGTTTACGTAAGGCATAAGATTAGGCTGCCCCACCTTAGGGGTGTGCCTAACCTGCCTAAAACAAGTATGAACGATGAATGGTCAGACCGCCCTAACTTAAGGGTACGTCCAACCTACATAACATCAACGACAAGAGCATATCACTAGGCTACCCCAACTTAAGGGTACGCCTAGCTAGCCTAAACAGTTTTAGGTACATAAGGCGACGGGACTAGACCGTCCTAACTTAAGGGTACGCCTGATCTGCCTGAACAATCGCAAACGACGTATGGCTAAGCCGCCCTAACTTAATGGTACTCTTAGTCTCTGCAACGACAATATAAGAGAACAACCATTGATATACTTGCACAAACTTTATATTTTTCTCTCTTATTAGGCAGATGATCAGACCTACCTAACTTAGGGAGACATCTAATCCTGCCTTGTGTTTAAAAGAGAAAATAAAGAAGATTTATACTAACTCTCTGCTTCTTTATATTATCACGAGCATAAGACCGAACCGCCCTAACTTAAGGGTACGCTCAGTCTGCCCGGGTTACCTTCACTTTATATTCTTCAATTGTCTCTCTTCTCATTTTGTTCTACCTGACTTACTGACTGACTTTCCCAACTTAGGATGCCCGGTCTGCTAGATGGTATAAATTCGTATAATATATATCAAAATTTTATACTTTGGTTAACCTTTTTGTTCATGGCTTATGACTGAGCTGCCCTAACTTAAGGGTATGCTCAGCCTTATGTCTTTGTCCCCCTCAGAAAAAAACACACACAGAACTGGGTCTACGCAACTTAGAATATCCCCAGCTCTGCTTTCAACAACCCAAAAAGAAAACATCAAGATTCTGAGCCTTCCCAACTTAGGGTGCCCATCCTCCAGTTCAAAAACCCTTGAAAGAAACAGCGACTGGTCCGTCTAACTTAGGATAGACCCAGTCCTCAAAGATCATACAATCAGCCCAACAAACATAAATAAAACACAACACTGAACCCACTCAACTTAGAGGGATCCAGCCTTGGGTTGACCCGGTCAAACGCATGCAAAACACCTTTCTCCCACTTTTCCCCCATTCATTTTGTCTGAATTTGCTCAAGGTTTATCTGAACTCTCATATATACTTGCTCATTTGACCTTTCACAAAACATGTCCTGACATACATAACAAAACAAAAAGTAATATCTGTCCATAGTTATATTCTGATACCCAAGGGATAACATTTAGGGGAAGGGATCACACGTGTCAGACGAAATTATACCTTAAGTTCCCTGCCTCCAGAACCCCGCCTGGGCTCCGACAGAGCTCCCGCAATCAGTGGGTGGACCTCCCACAAGGTCTTGCTGCGGCCCTACGGGTTGCAATCCCGCTTGCCGCCTTCCTCTCGTAACCTTAGACTAGACTTAGAGTAAGAAGGGCAGAAGGAGGGGTTTGAGTCGCTCGAGATACAAGAGAGGGACAAACTCAACTCGCCTGAGAGGGCCTTGAGATCTTCATGCACCCGAGGGCCCCGCAATGATGGTCAACGTAACAACTTGGTTAACCCGGAATCAAACTGTTATAGTCAAGCCTCTGACAATTCCCCAATTTGCAGCAGTAACCTTTTTTACTCCTCTCCACAAGGCTTCACTGCTCCTTTGATAAGCTGCAGAGCATGGACCTTGTGTGATCTCATGTCCAAGTTATAGAGGTATACAGCAAATCGCACTGCGAAACGCAGTGAAATTGCGGTCGACACAGCATTGCAGCCAGCGTATGACAGCTTGCACAGCCGTACTGGTTAGTAGCGCAGCAGCGCACAACAACCCAACAACAATTAGGTAGAATGTGCAACGAGACCCAATATGCACAGTGGTCGTCCGCCATAACAAAGCTCAATCAATGCTTCAGTGAAACACAGCGACCGACAATAGTGCTTAGCAACTGTGTATAACAACCAAGTTCGGTAACACTCGGCAAAATATAGCAACGGCGCCTGCTCAACAGCTAATGTCGGGCAAATAGTAGCTGCTACCTTGCTCAGCGCACAGGCTCCGACCACGATCATCACCAGCAGCTGCCGAGACACACACACAAGCCTCCCATGCAGGCTGCTGCCAAACTAGGTACGAGCTACGTCTTCCTCCTTCTTACGAAATTATTGGTTGCCTTATGGGTTGGTCTCCCTCACTCTGCCTGTCCGTCTGAACGTCCTCTCCAAACAGTAGTGGAGGTACAACAGTGCACAGTGAGCTAGGCACAATGAAATAGTGCTGCTAAAAAAGTTGTAGTAGCAAGACCCAGCAACACCCTCCTTGCAGAAGCTTAGTAGCACCTTAAAAGCATTGGCTTCAACTCCGGTTGTGCGGCACTACGCGGCCTAAGATGCTCTCTATCCAACCGCAGTATCGGATTGGCGCCCGCAACAACCATGCGCAACAATCAAGTACGACAAATGTAGTTATACAACCAATAAAACACACTGTAGCTCTTCAAACCACGGTGCGCAGGAACTGTAACAGTCAGTGCATAGTAATCAAAAAGAGACCCACCCGCAATAGTTAGGTGGATTCCAGCTCAACCGTAGTTGTTGATCCTTGAGAACGGAAGTACAAATATCGAGATCACTCCTACAAACACAGGATTCGCCGGCTAAACTCCCCAAATGCAGAATTCGCCGGCTCAACTCCCCCGTCGGAGTTCTTATTCTGGCGATTATGTACAAGTGGCCCACACAGTCCACCACATCCGCTTTCCGTAGCAATCCATCGCCCAAACACTTCCCGCTACCAATGGCGGTCCAGACTGTGACCATACTCATAATAGTTCGTAGGCAGCCCTGTGGTAATTACTCAGCCAAACGCAGCAGGCACACAGCAGGGACATCACCTCAACGGGGTTCTTCTGAATTGTGCAGGCAGCTGTGGGCATGATTCTGACTGTGAGCGCTCAATCATTCCGACTTTCAACAAAGTCAAGTGACACTGCTAATCTTGATAGCGGAATGAAAGCTAAGCTAGACCAAAACACCACCACCCATAGATTCAAGAGAGAGCTCTCGGCCTGTCAACCTTGGCTATACGAATCTTTCTATTGTTGTAGAGGCTAATAGAACGAGCGGCATGTCGCCGTCCTTGCTGTACTCATTCTAAAACGCTTGTGCTATCCGCTAATCGAAAGTGCCGCCTCAGTCAAGTCTATATGCAATTGCAGCCACGTCTTAACTGCCGACCAGCGTGCGTAGCGCATAGTCACTTCCGGACAAGTGTGGCGAGCACGCTCTTACCGATGAGCACTACCATCTATAGAACCAAAAACTCTTAGCATGCCCCTCCTCAAACCGTGCCCCTGCCACGCAAGCCCTGTATCAGATTGGCGCCCTTCATGTTCACAAGTGTGCTTTTGGCAAGGTGGGTGCATTCGACTTCTCCCCGACTTACTTCCCCTGTCCTCGTCGATGCCCCCTTCCAATCGAGCCCTGCAGCAGGATTGGGAGGAGGCAACTTGATAGGCCGAACACTAGATTGGCCAACCGGTAAGTCTCCATCCCCACGACTATCCTCATCCTACTTGTATCGTCGGATGGAGCAAACTCGGACGAATCTGGCGCTAACACACAAAAACGTACACAGCTACTTCAATGCCTTGGGTGAGTAACTTCAGAATGAATCTACCGCCAAAAACTGGCTAAATGCATCATCACCTTATCATCTCCTCCCCAGGGCGCAGCCTCATCTCCCTATAGCAAAAGAACCACCACCTTTCTGCAAATTCTAACGGCGCCATCAGATTCGCAACACTTCGAAACCTCCAACACGTATCTTCTCTCGCTCGATTCCGCCAAGAATCGAGCGAGACATTGAATTTTCGTGTGTGGCCATACCCACCTTTCGACACCCACCGCGCACAACTTCACCTACATAACTCCCCGTCTACTGACTTCATGCCTAATCTAACCACGGATTTGGGTTCGCCCATCATAAAACCCCCCGAACCACTCCTTTTTCCCTCCCGTTTTTCTCAAGAAACGGGAGAGATTCATACTTTCCTCCCTCACTTCTTCTTCACTCCGCCATAGCTCTGCGCGCCTACTTTCTCTACTAACTCCTAATCCACCAAGCTAACAGTCAGGCTAACCTCAAAATCGAGGTCGCCCTGTCCCAAAACCCCGGTCTGACATCTCCAGTCACCCGATCCCGTCGAGAATCAGGCAACCCATGCACTCCCTCCCTCGTTCGTTTTCACTCCCACCTTAACTCCACGCGGCCGTCCCCTCTCCTATCACCTATTCTACTAATCTGTCGCCGAAACTAACCTTCCCATCTGCTTCGCCCGGGGCAAAAAACCCGGAATCACCCCTTTCCTCTCTCGATTTCATCAAGGATCGAGAGAGTTATGCTCCTCTCAGCGTGATTCCCTCTGCCCGGCTCCGCCACCGTCCACTGTGCTCCGGCATGAACCTGGCCAGGCCCGCGTTCGGGTTCAATCTCCCTCTCGCTGCCTTGCTTTGCTGCCTCAGCGCCCGACACTCTTTCCTCGCTTCACTGCCTGGGCGCCCGTTGCCCACTGCGCCATTGCCCAGCCCGCTACTGCCTAGCGCTGCTCCATTTTCTATACGCACCCGGCGCTCTAATGCGTCCGGGTTCATTCAATTGTCCCCACCACCTCGTCTCTCATCACTCCCTTTACCGACTGTATCTGGCGCGGATCCGCGTCCAGATCCATTTCCTTCTCCCTTTCTACCTTTGTCACTTTCTCTCTCGTCTCCGTCCCTGTTAGCGCTATTCTCTCTCCATTTCGACACAGTTCCCTGTAGCGGCCGCCCCCACAACTTTTGTAGTGAGCCAACCAAGTAGGAGGAGGTTTCGCCCCTTTGACTTTACACGACGTTCAGCTTTGCTGAGCTCATCGCATGACACTTGCGTTATCTTTAACAGATGTGCCTGAGCGCAGCTCACAATCCTACGGACGGGGTTTTCGCAGACCTGATCAGCCTAAATTCAGACAACCCTCCCTTCTTCATCTGGCTGCATCATAATTCGAGCGTAGCCTGCAGTTCAACAGTTCGGGGTGTACCCACTGAGCTAGGCTCTTGGGTTCCACCGCCTGTCCTGGTACCGGCGCCGGCCCGCGTCCCAGAATGGGACAAAAAAGAACGAGTAAAAATACAAATAACAATAAGAAAATAAAAATAATATATGAGAAACGAGAGAGGGGAAGGAGGACCATTGGTACTTGGTCCTCGGTCCTTCCTAACGGGCCTGTGGTCGAAAACCCCTCGCAAAACTAAGAGGGATAGTCCCGCGGGACCCTCAACCCCTTAGTTCATCTCCAAAGTGCGCTCCTCCGCTGCTGGCTGTTGGCTTCGATCCCCGAATCTCCATAGTGTCAATCCAAAGTCGTAACCTATAGGGCTAAGCCCAAGCCTGAGCCTAGCAGGCGCCATTCTCTATATAAAGAGTACCTGCGGCTGGCTTAGGTATGTTGAAATGCACCAAGGCCTGCGCTTGGCTTTCCATCCGAGCTCGTAGTCACCGCACGCCCTAATTACCATTTTTAGGAGTGGTTCTGGCCCACGCCGCTCGGTATGGGTTCGCTCCTTATACTGACCACTCATCTAGGTAAGTCAACGCGTGCCCTCAAAGCGCACGCCCTAATTACTACCCAAGGCAACACCACTTCCGGTGACGCATGCCGTATGAACGCAGATGTACCGTGGTCACTTCAACAAAAGAAAGACTTTTCCTAGTTTTAATCAAAGCCAAAAATTTTGCTGGCGGAAACGCCGACCCTATAACATCAAAGAGAGAATCACCACGTGCGTTTAAAAATTGCCCGCCCACACCCACTTTGCTTCAACTCAACCATTCAGTCAACGTGAACAAAACATAACCGCAACTCGTTCAGTGTACTCCAATTTCAAACCAAACCTATTTTCTGTCACTTGCAAAAACCAGGGCGGATAACCTTGTAAGGGTATTCGCGCCGACAGCGTGCCTGTATCGAGCGCATGAAAAGCGCCCGATTCGGGCGCATAAGAAGAGCGAAATCGAAGGACCAAAAATACACGTCACTATGAACACTCAGCTGCCACATGCCAGCCACCCACGTGGTAACTTCCTCTACACCTCTAACGTCAAGTCCTGAAACGCTAAAGAGTCGACAGACGCCCGTACCTGGGTGCCAACAGTGTTAGGTTCGGGCGCCATTGGTTGCAGCCCGAACGTGGCTTACACAAATCGTAGGAGTAGTGAAGAGAGGGTGAGGAATTTAAGAGAATTTTTTTAAAAAAAGGAAATTTTTTGAAATGCCATTGAAGTTTGCGTTTATTTGTGGCGTGCCCCTCTGACGGCCGACCTACCTTGTTGCACCCCTATGACGACGAATGATGTTTCCAGAAAACCCCTAGCGTCGTATGGGCCTGAAACATGTTTCATATGCCAGTACCGGTACCAACTTTATAGTATGCCCCTACCGGCTGGCCATTGAGAACCAACATACAACTTTCCCCTATACCCTTACCGGTACCATCCATCTTTCCAGCAAACCCCTGTCGCCGTTGTTGACAATCGCAGTGTTTCCCCTGACCCCGAAAGAGGTGCTACCGGGGCATCTCTCTCTCTCTCTTTCTCTCTCTCTCTCTCTCTCTCTCTCTCTCTCTCTCTCTCTCTCTCTCTCTCTCTCTCTCTCTCTCTCTC
>BFEA01000665.1:169559-175104 GCA_003427395.1 Chara braunii | reverse complement strand
TTTTTCTGTTCTATTCTCGTCGTCGACGCCTTCGTTTTTTTGGGCCTGTTGTTGTCATCGTCGCCTCCAGCACACCATGCTGGGCACCGGGAAAGACGGGATCGCGCACACAAAACGGCCCCCGTTCGCAATCTCTGACGGACGGCGCTGCGCACCCCCTTCGCGACCACCTTCCGGATATGCTCGACGCCATGACCACACCGCAGCTGCCGCCGCGATCAAGACTTCACCGTGCGGGAGGATTTGTTGCCCGTTTGTGTTTTTTTTTTTTCAACCAGCCCCTCCGTCTCATTATATAGCTCGCCCGTTCTTTTTTCTAAACCGTGCGCCTCCGCGATACGCGCAGCCACGAGAATATCACGGTTCACTACTGCGGGTCACACAAAGGTGAAATGAGGTCGCTTGCGCCGCCGTTTCCACGCACTAGTGAACTGCATTGCTTGGAACTTAACAACGCTAATTTTCCAACACACACTTGATGGAAACGTGTTGGAAACATGTTGGACCAACGTTGAACGCATGTTGAAAACATGTTGGCCGCATGTTCGTAAACGGTTGGAAACATGGACCCGGCCGTTCTAAACGGTTGGCCACATCATTTCACGTAGTTCCAATGTTGGTCCAGTGTTGTGCCCAAGTTGAAAACTTGATGAAAATTTGCCACAATTTTTCTGTCGCTATGTAAGTGGGTGGTGACACTATATTCCTTGTCCACCGCTGCCATCATGGTAAACGGTAAACGGTATCAGCCTTTTGCACTTACCCGCTCCTTACGCCAGGATTGTCAACTCGCTCCCTTGCTTTTTGTTCATCAAATGGAAAACCTCCTCTGCAATATCAGGACGCATCCAGAGATAGTTGGTCTACAAGCAGACCCTTCTCAATGCAAAGTTATGGCCTTAGCAGACGACCTATTCGCTATCTGAAAAATACAATTCGTTCTCTACAAACTTTAAACTCTATCCGGATGAGTACTCAGAGTTATCGGAAGCCTCGGTTAACTGGGTCAAATCTGTTTTCTTTCTTCCCAACCAGTTTACCCCAGTTTTCAGCTGGGGTATGAAGCGCATAGAAGCAGGCTCTTCATAAAGATTCCTTGGAGTCCAAGTCTCATTGTTATCATGCTCTATCGATCAAGAGGGAATTCTCCTCCAAAAGGTTCCACAAAGAGTCTCCTTGTGGGGGAAAGACCCCCACTTGTCTATTTATGGGCGAGTAATGGTAATTAATGGTGTTTTTTTCGCCCTCCTGTGGTTTGTGGTTGTTGTCAGACCGCTAGGTAAACACTTATGCTCCCTGATCAGACGTCGGACGACCAAATTTATTTGGAAACCCTTTGCATCCGATCAAAAGGCCTTCATGTCAACGGTTGTCTGGGATCTGGTAACCTTTGCAAAGACCGAAGGTGGTATGGGCCTAACTGATCCCCAACGTAGAAGCCGGACAATGCTTTTCCGATGGCTTATCAAAGCCATGTGCTCTTCGCAACCAACCCACTGGATTGCATTTGTCGATACCATCTTAGTCAATGAATGAAATCTGCCTCCCCCCTCAGATGTATGGTCATGCTTCCTCTTGTTGTCGTACCAAAACATAAATATTAAATCTGATTTTTGAAAGTCAGTGATGTACGCCTGGAAACTCCTGAAACCTGACGCTTGGCTCCATCCAGTTACAAAGACAGAGGTTTTGTTGTAGCCAATATTTAAAAATCCTTACAACAGAAGAGTTGATGGTGCCTAGTTTGGAGTTGATACAACCCGTAACAGTTTCGGTCGTAGTTGGATAGAACGAGGGGTCCTCAGATTAGCCGACATGTGGAATGATTTAGAAGGTCAATGGCTTTCCCCGGCTGCCCTACGGGAAAACCTAGGTTCTTGCTGGTTTGTGGAGGAACTCTTCTCATAGATTCTTGACTCTCTCCCTTCAGCATGAAAATCCTTGTTGAATCCAGAAGGCACGGATCACCCAGGCACCTAGTATATATCTAAAAACTTGGATTCACCCCATGCTTTTTGGAAACTTACAGGCATAAACATCTTAGGAAGAAGGGAGTTTCAATGTTGGGTAGGTGTTGACGAGCAGACCCCCTCCACCTTGGTTCAACTTGAATGCCCTGCTCAACCCCCGTTGGACTCTCAATTATTTCAGGTTAGGGTATGAGAATGGTGTGATGAGGAAGGCAACTGGGCATGTAAAGTACACGTTCAAGGCAAGCCCTTGAAGCTCCTGAACTTAGACCCAAGAATGTGTGGCTGGAAAGACAAACTCCAGGAGGAGAGGATCTGCCACTAATTTCATACTCAGTCGACCTGGGCTATCAAGCTAAGGCCCCTTCCAGATCCCCTATGACAATGGCGGTATCACAGTGGAACCAAGTCTTGGACTACCAACCAGAAGTAATTGAACATTGTCTAGCACGTTTTTCGAAAGAGTTGGCGGATGCTCCCTATCCTAAATTGGTAGCAAATTTATGGCTATTATCCCTTTTGGCTACTCCATCAGCGGTCAACCTAGCATAGAGAGGAATGGGCGTAGACCTGACATGTAAGAGGTGCAACTGGGCATACGAATCTACTCCACATCTGTGGTACGATTGTCCCGCTTCCAAGCAAATATGTGATTGGTGGGCTGAACAATGGTCACAACTCGTAGGCCCAAGCTTCAAATGGGACAGAGATTGGGCACTGTTGGGTGGTATTCTAGACATCCTGGACACAAGGAAGGACATTGGCTATATAGCCCAGACTGCAAGAGTGGATTGCATTGCAGTAATTTGGAAAAGCAGAAACCTGCAAAACTTTGAAAAAAAAAAAAGTCAAATAAGGAATCGAGGTACATGACTCGATTTTCTCTGAGACAGATCCTCCAGGCTGACTGGAGGAAAAAAATTGGGGGTGCTTGGTCGAACTGGTTTGGTGACACATGAGGACTAGGGGGCAAGTTAGTGAGTCTTGATAATGGAAAGTTGACTCTGAACAACTGGTTTTTGAAAGAATAGTGTAATAGTGGGGATTAGACAGCGATTAGGAGGTAGAACTTGCACACTCGATTCCCTTGTCCACAAGAGGAAGACAAGTTGGCGATAAGTGAAGGGAGTGGTGATTTTCGAAGATCAACGGGTCCTGTTCGGTCCGGACTGCCATGTTAGGCAGAGGTTACTAACTCGGAAGATATATATGTAATATAGAAGTAGCAGATAGACACTGCTTGAGATACCCGTAGGATAGTATCAGGATAGGGTGGTTAGCTTAGAATGGTGTCTGGCCTTTTAGAATTGTGAGGTTTTTGCAGGCTTGAAACAGTTTCTTTTTCTTTTTTGGTTTGTGAGGCTTTGTTGGCTTGTAGCACATCCTTATTTCCAGGGTCTGAATTTTCAGGACAGCTGCCTAAGAATTGACTTCTCTGTGCCTGAACATTATTCAACCCTGCTTGGTACGAATAGTTCTCTCTGTGTTGATTGAGGGCGTAGCCGCACGAGACACGAAACGAAAAACGAAACGAGTGCATCTTCCTGCAGAAAATGGTCAGGTTCATTGGTCTGCTATAAATAGTAACGAGTGTATTTTGCCCCCTTTCGTGGGCAGATGCTGCCAAATACTCCGGGTTGAATTGTTTCTTTCTTTTTTTTTAATAAAAAGGTTAATTTTTTAAAGCCCAACCAATTCAATTACCTGTCAAATCTGAACAGGACAGCCTTTCAGGCCTTTTTTTACTGTCATTATAGTATTACAGGGAACCCCGTAGCAGCCACATCCCTGCTCAAGCCTCCAACGAGGGAACATGCGGGAGCTGCACCCACCAGCATCTGCGATACCTGTGACAGCAGGGGGGCGATACCGGCCAGGGGTCAGCCGGTAGCATCAGGACCGAGCTTCTTCGATGGGCCAGTCACTGTGCCTCCCCTCCGGTCCCCTCCCCCTATGAACATCAGCAGTCTCTGCTTGTTACTCGGGGGACCAACGGCATATCTCTAGGTGGCGGGGGCCAAGCTTGCCCAGGAAGGTGCATGAGGCCAATGGGGATTGAACCCAAGAACCCCTGAATGCCACTTGCGTGCCTTACCAACTGAGCTAGGCCGCCCGGGTTGATTTGCGATGACCCCGGCCTCTTGTTACTTTTATAATGCAATTGAGTTTGCGGCATAACAGGGTAAGTCGGCGTCAGAGGGACACGCCGCAAATAAACGCAAACTTCAGGGGCATTTCGAAACATTCCCCAGAAAATAAAGAACAAAAAAGAAAAAGAAAAAGAAATTCCTCGCGACGCGGCGTCGGTCGCGGCCGTGCCGACACGCGCACAACGGAGAACGAACAGCCGATTTGATTTATTTCCAGTTCCAGACCCGGTACAGTGTACACCCGGTGCCGTGTGGGTTCCCCGTTTCCGAGCGAAGGTACCCTTATGGGATCGGTACGTGAACGAACGAGGGTCGCCGGTCGCCGGTCGCCGGTTTAGTCTGCAGTGACATCGGTATCTGTAGATTGGGACATGAGCGGGCTCGCGTGGGGCGAGTCCCGTTTTTTTCCGCTGCTATGGCGGTCATGGGCAGGGATGGGTTAGGACGCGGCGTAGGGGGTAATCGTGCATAAGGAGATGCGGATGCCACGTGGCAATCTCCAAGGAGCCACAAGTCGACTTCACCGAAACAGCGGTACGAGCAGCAGATTCCTCGTCTTCGTGCTCGCGGATCCCAATCCCGTCGTCCTTCTGTCTCGGCCTTCCACCGGCGTGACCTGCTGCGCGCCCTCTCATCTCTACCGGTAGACGTCTTCTCTGTTGTCGGCTTCTTCTCCCTTTCCTGTCGCAACAGGCTAATTAATCATTGTGCACTGGTTGTGCACGGGTTGTGCACGGGTAAGCCCCTCCTTCCCCGTCCGGATCCTGCCCGGACTTACCCCTTTCATCCTCCTCTGCTCCTCCTCTCCTCGTGCTCTCCTCCCGTGCTCCTCCCGGTCGTCACGCTGCACGGGCCTTCGCTGCACGGCCCTTCGTCCGCCTCCCTCTTTCCTCTTTCTCTCCTCCCCTCCTACTCGTTCGCTTCCTCCGCGTCCTCCTCCTCCTCCTCCTCCTCCTCCTCCTCCTCCTCCTCCTCCTCTCCCCTCCGTTCGCCTTGTCGTCTCCTCTTCTCCAGTGCCCCCCTCCTTCCTTGCGACCTTGCTCGATGAGGCTGAGCATTCCGACGGCACCGGGTTAAGCAGCAGGTGCTCGCTTCAGCAAAGGCGGGGCCAGTGACCTGTCCACTAACGAAATTAAGGGTGAAAAGAAGGGGTATCGGGTGCCCCCTCCTTCCTTCTGTCCAAGTTCTCCCGGTCTCTCTCGTCACCCTTTTTATTTTTTTATGTTTTTTTTCTCTCTCTCGTTACCCTGTCCAGTCTCCCGGCACGAAATTAAGGGTGAAAGAAGGGTTAAGGGTGAAAGAAGGGTTATCAGGTGCCCCCTCCTTCCTTCTGTCCAAGTTCTCCAGGTCTCTCTCGTCTCTCGTCGCGTTTCGCGCATTGAGTACAGCGTATCGCGTGCGCGTTTCGAGCATGAGTACACGCTT
>BFEA01000665.1:154559-164559 GCA_003427395.1 Chara braunii | reverse complement strand
ATATAGGTGCTGACGTGTTCTCGCCTCAATTTATTATTATTGTTTCTTTTTCCCTATACCCCCAAACAATGAGGTAGTTGCTGCGAACACCCCAATTATTGCGCACCTCGAAGGAACTTTCCTAATCGGGGATATCAAATAATCTCAGCCGCACATTCACGATAGTGGTAATCCTGTCGAAAGTTGGCGCTTGAAACTCGCGCCCCCCGCGCGCCCGCCCCCCGCCCGCCTGCCCGATTATTCGCATCTCGAAAGAACTTTCCCAATCGGGTTTTGTGGGGGGGGAGGAGATGAACCCACCCAATGATTGCGCACTTCAACATCTCCCCCCCGCTCGATTATTGCACATCTCGAAAGAGCTTTCCTAATCGGGTTTTTGGGGGGTGGGATGGGGGGGAAGAGGAGTTGAATCCCCCCCCAATGATTGCGAACTCGAAGTAACTTCCGTAATCAGGGAGGACGCCTTAAATCCCTCGCCCGCCTCCCCCTCTCCCCTCCCCCCCCCTCCCCTTCCCTCCGATTATTGCGTACTCCAAAGATTGACAGAATACAAGGAAGAAACGGAAAAAGCTGAGTGGGTAGAGAAAAATGTGCGTGTGTGTGTGTGTGTGTGTGTGAGAGAGAGAGAGAGAGACAGAGAGAGAGAGAGAGAGAGAGAGAGAGAGAGAGAGAGAGAGAGAGAGAGAGANNNGGGGGGGGGGGGGGGGGGGGGCGGCGCGCATAGGCATCGCCTGGAGCAAGAGAGAGAGGGGAGAATAGCAAGAGAATGGGAAGAGTGAGGGCGGAACAGATGGCGACGGAGGACAGGGAAGAGAGGGATCCCAGTGGGATAGAAATCTTTGGGCCACTATCTTCTCTTCATGGAGGGCATCCCCGTCCTGACTCTTAATTCCTGCACTAGCCGATTCCAAATTTTGAAAAGGAGAAAAAGGAAGGAAAAAAAAAGGGCAAAATATTGTCTGATATTTACTACATCCTTTGAGCGCTTCTCTGTATTGTGAGATATTTTTACTAGTTTTCCTTTTTTTGAAAAGGAAGAAAAGGGGCGAAATATTGTGTGATATTTACCTCATCCTTTTTTTTCTTTTTTTTTTTCCGAATGCTTCTATGGTCATAGTTTTTTTTTTTTTTTTTTCATCCTTTGAGCGCTGCTCTGTATTGTGAGATATTTTTATTATTATTATTCTTTGAAAAGGAAGAAAAAAGGGGCGAAATATTGTTGTGATATTTACCACATCCTTTTTTTTTCTCTCTTTTTTCTTCGAATGCTTCTATGGTCATATTTATTTTTTTCTTTTTTCATATTTTTAAGTTTTACGTCTTCATTGCTCTTTCTGGTGGGGACGTTGCCAGGCGGGTTTTGCATCTCTCCTCATTATTTTCCGCATGTCGGCGTTGTTGACGCCAACAGCAAATGCGCATCAAGACGCTCTGCGTCGGAATCAATCAGTGATGCAGAATTGGTGATCACATCTGAATGATTTTAATCAAGTCATATAATGTTCGTCAAGCCTCTGAGCGGACCCTTCTTCCCCTCATCAAGACGCTGAAGGGATTGATTGAGATCAGCGAAGGGATCGAGTTGATATCGTTATTATGAACAATGAGCCGTGGTTTAAGTCTGCTCCTGGTCTTTTTTTGCCGGTTCTTCCCGCTGCTGTTTCTTAGTAATCACCATCTCCATCGACTGTTGATTTCATTGATCCATTCGGCATGCTACACACATCTTCAGCTTTTTATCATAGTTTATCGGCTTCCTTGAAACAAGCGTATTCTTTCTTTCCTCTCTCTCTCTCTCTCTCTGCCCCCCCCCACAGAGAGACTCTAGAGACACAGAGAGAGAGAGAGAGAGATCTGTCTCGAAGAAGACAGATCTCTCTCTCTCTCTCTCTCTCTCTCTGTGTCTCTAGAGTCTCTCTGTGGGGAGAGGGAAGGGACATCTCTCTCTCTATCTCTCTGTCTCTAGAGTCTCTCTGTGGGGAGAGAGAGAGAGAGAGAGAGAGAGAGAGAGAGAGACAGAGACAGAGACAGAGATCTGGACCATGAAATCTGTAGATGCACACTTACGTAGACTTCGAGTATCTTATTGACGTTTTTCACGCGTGAGGGCGTAGCCGCACTCGCTTTATTTGTCGACTTCATTCTCGGAGGATGAATGCGAGAGTTGCACTTTGGAAGGTAAGTGGAGCGGTGACCCGTTTTGAACCATTTCTGAGAGTCTGAGAGATCTTCAAGGGGTCCAAAAATCTTGAGAGTCGAGAGTAGTGGCGCGATATCTTGCCGCAAAGATAAGATACTGTGTATAGATTCGTGATCAGTGTGAGCTGTTGATAGTGTTTTCTGTTCTATTTTTAGACTCTTGGGTTGTGCTCCACTGACTTTGGAGAAACTCCTCGAAGAACCTGGGGCTCCGCTCCTGTTCTATTTTTAGACTGTCAATAAGCCTCCAACGTGTATGGATATGGACGTTTTCCAAATTTGATTCCCTCGTTTCAGGCGCGGGCACTTACGGTGGCCAAAAAAAAAAAAAAAAAAAAAAAAAAAAAAAAAAAAAANAAAAAAAAAAAAAAAAAAAAAAAAAAAAAAAACTTATGGTGGCCGAGCATGTCCCATGCCCACTTTTCACTGTTCTCACTTTGAGAATGCCCTGCCTACTGTCTGCACCCAAATACAACGCCTGGTCATTATATCTGTATTTGGTGGAACTTTCAGTCCAGATACGGCAACAATGACCGGGCGTTCTATTCGGGTATAGACGGTAGGCCTCTCCAGCCAAGAATTTCAAGAATTTCATTAGGGGTCCGTTGCGCCAGTGACCAACCTTTGGCCATGGGGTCCTGTCGTGCTCCTGGGACGATTGCGCGGGGGCGAGGTCCCACTAGCACAGAGGATTAGATTTGACGCGCGAATCTAGAATCGTTTGAGGACAGATACATAAAACTGTAATTGATCAGCTTTTCTGCATCTCCGTTAAGAACCTATCCAGATTCAGGTTCCTAGTTCGGTCCACGTTGCTTGTAGCAACCCTTTGAGCAACGTTTTCGTAATACCTTCTTCCCCGAATACAACGGACGGTCATTAGAGCTGTATTTAGACTGAAAGATACCCTAAATACAGCTATAATGACGGGACGTTGTATTCGGGGGAAGAAGGGGTAGTCATGAGATCAGTGGGCTGTGGAGCCTCACTGATTATTGCGATTTCTGTTTGGGAACTGCTCTTACTTCAAGAAAGGGAAATTCCCCAAAATGAGTCAGTGGAGCACAATCCTTTGTTTGGGAAATGGGATAATCTCAACCTCAACCC
This sequence comes from Chara braunii, assembly GCA_003427395.1. NCBI lineage: Eukaryota > Viridiplantae > Streptophyta > Charophyceae > Charales > Characeae > Chara > Chara braunii. The sequence continues at coordinate 161,253 of BFEA01000665.1, read as the reverse complement.
CAAGCTGGGCCCGGGCCCTAGCCCTAGCCCCAGCCCGAGTCCGAGCCCCAGTCTCAGCCCATCCCAGCCCCAGTCCCAACCCCAGTCCCAACCCCAGTCCCAACCCCAGTCCCAATGCCAGTCCCAGACTCCCAGGCCAGTCCTAGTTCCTCCAACCCCAGCCCCCATTTCTGTCCAGGTCCCACTCTTAGTCCCAGTCCCAGTCGCAGTCACAATGCTAGCCCCAACCTTAGCTCCGATCCTAGTTCCTCCGACCCCCACTCTTAGTCCCAATCGCAGTCCCAGTCGCAGTCCCAATGCTAGCCCCGACCTTAGCCCCAGTCCTCTAGTTCCTCCAACCCCAGCCCCCATTCCTGTCCAGGTCCTACTCTTAGTCCCAGTCCCACTCTTAGTCCCAGTCCCAGTCCCAGTCCCAGTCGCAGTCCCAATGCTAGCCCCGACCTTAGCTCTGATCCTAGTTCCTCCGACCCCCGCTCTTAGTCCCAAATCGCAGTCCCAGTCGCAGTCCCAATGCAAGCCCCGACCTTAGCCCCAGTCCTAGTTCCTCCAACCCCATCCCCATCCCTAGCCGTAATTTATCTGGACAATTGTTCAGGAGAGAGGTAGCTTTCAGTGGATGGATTGACCACTTCTCCAGGGCCTATCGTCTTCACCCGAATAGAACGCCTGGTCATTATTACTGTATTTGGGGGGCAACTTTCATACCAGATGCAACGGTAATGACCGGGCGTTTTTTTTTTGGGTGAAGACGGTAGTTATATTATCAAAGGCCGTTGATGTTGAAAGAACAAAGTTCAACGGACAAACAAACAAAACAAAAAACCAGAATTGAAATGTAGAGGGGTGTGTCCCATGGTAACCCCGGACCCGGACACCGGACACTTCCGGACTGTCTTCAGGACCAGTGTCTGGACCGGTCCGGACTGTCCGGTGATGCGGACATCACCGGGAGGTTGGGTGGGGGTGTTGGCAGGCACTTAGCTCCTTTGCACTCTGTAGTTCAGGCAGCAGAGCACGTGTCTTGCAGCAAATCAACTAGCACATTTAACTAGCAGACATGCAGAGTTGCAAACAGTGCAAAGCAGGCACAAGGCTAAAGAAACAGAGATTTTTTTTTTTTTTTTAACTTAAAAAAAGTATGATCAACTTTGAACTTTGAACTTTGGTTTAGTAATTTAAGTTCATAACTTCATATATAACTTAAAAGTTCGAACTTTGCAGTTCAATTCAGAACGTCAGAGTCTTCAGACTGGCAACACTGTCAGTGCTCTCTCTCTCTCTCTCTCTCTCTCTCTCTCCGCAACGGGCAGCAGCGGCGGGCACCATGTCGAAACGGCCACTTTGAAATTGCTCGGGCCTGTGCGAAACCCACTACCTCAAAAACCTGCAGTGTCTTGTGTCTGGACCTCTAGGCCATGTCCGGTGGGGTGAAAGGACACTTAAAAATCACCCAGTTATTTTTCGAGGGGCGKCTAGGACCCGATAAACGTCCTGGGCCGCCCCTTTTTTTTTTTCGATTTTTGCCCCAGGGGCCTCCATCCGGACATGGGGACCAGACACTGGACACCGGACTGTCTGGAACCCGGTCCGGACGTCCGGGCCGTTACCATGGTGTGTCCTCTCGGTGTTGTCCAAAAGGTCTTTTTTTTTTGGCGTGAAAAAGACGAAGTCATCCTTGCAGACTACTGTCTTCACGCGAACACAACACCCGGTCATTATAGCTGTATGTATCTGGGGCAAATTTTCGACCAGATGCAGCAATAATGATGTTCGGGCGTTTTATTCGGGTGAAGACGGTAGGTTCAAGCCCCATCCTCGGTGGCGACTGATAGCTAGCTCTATCCGAACTTCCAGAAGTGAGGTTCCACTTGGCTGGATTCTTTTTTTCCTTTTCCTTTTCCTTTTTTTTTTCAAAGGGCGACGGCCTTGAGATATCATCATTGAGCTGACTGGCCCAGGCAATTCAGAAATATTTGGTTTTACTCATCAAGTGCCATCATCAGGACTCGGAACTCGGGTCTGTATTTCAACGGTTCATGGGTGTACGCCCTGTCATAATGGCTGCATCTGGACTGAAATTTGCCCCAGATACGGCTATAATGACCGGGCACTCTATTCGCCTGGGTACCTGGATTTTTTTTTGCTCCGAGCCGCAGATTAAAGGGTTCACTGGCCAGGAGCACAAAATCTAGACAATTGGGACCTTGCCCCAAAAGGGGGCCACCGCTTACCGTCGCTGGGAGGTTTGGCAGTGGGTGTTGATCTCGGTATGGATTTCAGAACACCGGAGCTTACATAACCGGTTGTGTTGTGAAAATCTTTTGTTGTTTGTGCTCCCCCTCCCCCTTGGCAAGTGACCAGGGGGAAACACATTGTCGAGTCAGTGCTTTCACAAATGTAATGAACCCAGTCTGGCAGATACTCATCAGACGTCAATGAACCCAGATCTGCACGAAGTCTCCAGTTAACGCGAAGTGACATCTGAAACAGTATCTCGTTACCAATAGACGAAGAGAGTGGAGGGGGAATAGACAGAGGAGAAGGCGGAAGAGATAATCAATGATCACACAAGAGTAGTCCCAATCCTTTCCCACTCCTTCTCCAGGCTTCCCCTCGCCTCCACGTCAACAACCAATACAGAGGAACAAGTCTGATAAGTCCTGATCACACACAAGTGCCACGTGGCAGTCTTATCTCGTGGAGACCATGAAGACAAAAGCAGAATACGGTAACGACGTCAATCCTCAGGTGAGTACCAGATCCCAATCATCCACAGATCCCGATCTCCCTCCTTGTCGCAACCAGTCACCTCATGTAGACAGCGTGGCCAATGCCACGTCAGCTATAGAGACAGGTGGCATGCGCCACATCATCAATGAAGACAGGTGGCAGTGCCACATCAGCAACACAATGTATACAGGTGGCAGTGCCACATCAGCAACACAATGTAGACAGGTGGCAGTGCCACATCAGCAATGTAGACAAGTGGCATGCGCCACATCAGCAATGTAGACAAGTGGCATGCGCCACATCAGCAATGTAGACAAGTGGCATGCGCCACATCAGCAATGCCTGGCGCACAGTAAAGCGCCAGCATTCTGCCACAGTCCTGCGTCGCCGCCCACAGTGCCAGCGTCAAGCCAGCGTCCAGCCAGTGTCGAGCCAGCGCTCTGCTAGCGTCCAGCCAGCGTCAAGGCAGCATAGCAAGACTGAATGTTGACATCCTGGAGACCGAGCCTTAAGTAGTGCTTGACGAGGCTGTCGGGTCTCAGGTCTCCTTTCCACAGTCATACAGAGTGACTCACAGCCGAGCGCCTGGATTGTATACAGTTGCAGATTCTCCTTTGGTCCTGATGCTGTCTGGGTACCCGCATACAAACAAATGTGCGTGTCTGGGTCTGAGTGCGGCCTGGCAAGGCCCTCAGACTTCCATGAGGCATACGGCATGGGTTATTGCACAAACACCAACCAGTAAAAAAAAGCAAAACTAAACCAGGGGGGGGAAAAAAAAAAGAGGGCAAGTTTCAAAAATAGTGCGTTTGCGCTGAACCTTGCGGTAGTTTCACAGCAGCAAAAGTAGTGGCGGGGTCCAAGTTTCGTGGCAAAAGTACATCTTTCGTTTCAGCTTTGCAGGCCCCGGTAGTTTCGCAGTAAAAGTATTTGTGGGCGGAGTCCCACACTTTCGTTGCAAAAATACACCTTTCAGACCCTGACAACATTTCCGCTCGGAAACTTGGAAAACATGCTATTTCTGCAATTACCCCCYTCCCCCCCCCCCCAAAAAAAAAAAAAGAAAAAAAAAGAAAAAAAGAAAAAAAGAAAAAAAAGTCAAAAAAAAAGTMAAAAAWAAACAGCAAGCACTCACCCGTCTGCCGTGGGAAACTGCCATGTGAGTGTTTTTCCAAAGATGTCCTCAAGGCCTCTATTCAACCTTAAGTTTTTTTTTTTTTTGTCGAGGAAAGATTGTAACACGGCAAACTGCGAACTTTGTGAAGAATGGCTTCTTATTGTGGGGAACTCAGGGCATACTCACACTGGGACCTTTTTTTCCCCTTTCTCTCTGCACGTGATTCCGGTCAGGTGGATCCAGGCGGGGTTGGAAAAAGAGGTCATATACGTCCATGAAAGTTCCAGTGTGAGTATGCCCTCAGAGTGACCGCTTACTGTTCTAGTATACTCTTACTCTTCAGTTCAGCGGGTTATGGGGAATAACTCCGTCAAAAACTGGTTCTTAGCTTCTCAGTTCTTTAAACTTCTTTTCCTTTTATGTATTATTGATTTTTTACTTCGTGTTTTGTTTTTTATACGTGTCTGCAGCGGATGTGACGTTGGCTTGTGGGAAGGGTGGCATTGCATGCATGTCTCATTGAGATGTGCTGACGGGGTAAGTTGACATTTACTCTACATGTTTAAACTTTAATATGAACGTGGCATGATGGTCTGCTATCATAGATACCTTTGACTTTGACTTCAACCTACTTGTGGTTCGCATGGATATGAAATGGCACTTACGTTGACCTGGACCTGCCGGTAGGTCGGACTTGCATGGGAAATGTGTTGGGCCCTGCATGGGACCATGGACCTCAGGGTTGAAAGAAAATGCACGGAACTGAGTTTTGCGTAAACCGCCAGTCCCGCCGACGAATGAAAAACCTGGATGGACGGTCGGAAGGGAAAATGTGTTGGACCTAAAGGTAGCAGCGGGAATAAAAATGTTGCAAGAAGGTCCCTGTAATAATAATATAATGACAAAAAAAAAAGGCCTGAAAAGGCCGTCCTGTCCAGATTCAACAGGTAATTGAATTGGTTGGGCTTAAAAGAATTAGCCTTTGAGATAAAAAAGAAAAAAACAACGAGTCCCCCCTAAAACATGGGAAGATACAACGCCATATTAAAAAAAAAAAAAGGGTCGTCCTGTCCAGATTCTACAGGTAATTGAATTGGTTGGGCTAAAAAGAATTAGCCTTAAAAACAACAACAACAACAACAACAACGAGTCTCCACCTAAAATATGGGAAGATACATGTGCAAGGAATATGAGTGAGAGCGATAGACTGAAATCCAAATTGCAAAATCACGAAAAATTGCAAAATCACGAAGTAGTCCGGATAGTCATGTACCAAGCAGAGAGCACAATGCACCAAGATACCATCGAAATAAGAGCAATACAATCGACTCGAGTGCCAATGCCGACGCTCTCTGGTCACACCAACACTGTATCCAATGTCGCTCCTACTGTCTGGCGCTCAGCGCCCAGCCTACACTGCTCAGCCTATCTATCCTATCTACATTCATGCGACTGTGATCACATCGAAGTTGAAGACCAATGTACGCGACGTCATCACCAATGCCGACCGCCAGCATACACCAGGTACGTTCTCTCTTCTCCCCTCATCACCCCTTGGTTTCCCTCTGCATGCGCCTCCTACTCGAAGACCACCATCGCCAACACCTGCTACCACACGCTTGGCCCGGCTATGGACGCCGTGCGCCTGCTGCCACTGCAGCGCCCTCTTGCCTCTCAGTGCCTGTGTGCGCCCCAGCCTGCCTGCATAGGGTAGTATCACACGACAAAGCAGCAGCGTGGCCGCAATGCCTGCTCAGGCCAGAATGTCCTAGCTCTGTGGCACACACTTTCCTTTATGGAAGGTGTGCCTACTGCTGGCTGGCCTGGCCAGGTGTGTGGGGGCCCCAGTAGCTTGCCTCTGGCCCCAAATTTATGCGCCCAGGGCCAGTTTCAGATACTGGCCAGGGCCTTGTGCAGTTAGGCACGTCCTGGCAGCCACCTAGCCTCCAAGTGTTTGCAGCATTCTTATTGGCTCGCGGCCCATGTGTGACGACAATGCATGCTTCCTCATTGGCCCGCAGCCAGTCCGTGATGTGTCGGCCTCACACAGCATGTGCCCCAGGGCGCAACCACCTGAGCCCTGGGCTCAACTGTACAGCTCAGCCCTTCGCTTCTGGAAAGAGTCTGGAGGCTCACCTTGCTCTGTAACCAACTGGCGTGGTGCAACTGTCTGAGTACCCACATATGGAAAAATGTCGAAAACAGGCCTCACATGGATATTCAGGCCCGCCTTCACTTAGGGTGGGCACGGGCTTGCTGGGGGCCGCAGCCCAGAACACCTGTATGTCTGATAAGGGCCCCGTGGGTTCATTCCTCGCACACCTATACTTAAAAAAAATAAAAATAAAAATGTTGCAAGACAAGATGCAAAAATATGCGTACGAATGTGGGACAAACAATGCAAAGAAAAAGCGAAAGTTCGGCATGAGAAGTCTTGTTGCCTGCAATTGTGCAAGTTTGCTGCAAGAATTCTTGCTGCCAGCAATGGGAAAGTTTGCTGCAAGAATTCTTGCTGCCAGCAATGGGAAAGTTTGCTTCGAGAATTCTTGTTGCCATTCTGGGCCCACTAATAGGGGGGGGATGAAACAATTGCAAGAGAAATGCAGAAAAATGCGAAAGTTCGCCGTGAGAATTCCTTTTGTCATCTTAGAATTTTTTAAATATTGAAAAGGACAAAAAACTACAGCACTGATCTTTCAGATTTTGTGGTCCAAGAGCGGAAAAAAATTGTCCAGGTTGGAGCTGCAAATTTGTCCCCAGGGCTGTGACCCCCCATGGCCTGTTGGCTGAAAGCCCCCGCACTCCCTCCATATTGTGGCACATTCACAAGGATGCCATTTTTGGATT
>BFEA01000665.1:129350-142841 GCA_003427395.1 Chara braunii | reverse complement strand
CTCTCTCTCTCTCTCTCTCTCTCTCTCTCTCTCTCTCTCTCTGTGTGTGTGTGTGTGTGTGTGTGTGTGTGTTGTGTGTTGTTTGGGTGTTTCATAGCTGTGGGGAACAACCTTCTTCGTGGGGAACAAGGTACCCCTGTCCGAGGGTTAACGCCCTGGTGCTCCGGTGTCGTCTTGACAGAAGGGTTGTATATGAATGACAATGACCATAGTGTAGACCTTGAGGACCAAGGGGAACAATGAGCATGTTTGGTTAAGAGAAGCACGATCAGTCAAACTACACTAGCAGGACCAGGGGCAGAAGCAGGCTGGTAATGACTACTGCTAAGGCTTTTTCTTATCTGTTTCTTTCTATTTGGCTACCACATTGTGTTACGCTTCACCAAGGAGTTCTAATGCAAGACGAAAAATGTGGTATTGTATGGCCCCATGCATCTTCAGTATGGGAACTATAACAGTGTGTAAAAGCGTGGTTTATTCTGAAGATCAAGATGTAAAAGAACACAGAAGAGAAGCGTCGTTCGTTGATCTGGCAAGCTGATTCGCTTGTCCTCGGACTTGCTACCGGCAAGTTGTCTCATGCTCAAACTCGGGTCACAGTGACAGAGGGCTTCCATTGACTTATCTGACCACCAGAGTTCTATCATTTTTTCAGGGAAGTCGCATCTGTACCCCACCTAAAGATGGGAATACCAGCTATACCAAGTCAGCTATACCAAGTCCAAGCGCGGACTTGCATCTATACCTGCAAAATGGCCAGTGCAGATTATTTGCATGCCCAGGACCGAGCTGGACCCAGGTTGGTAGCTCGAAATTGCGGCTATAGCCAACTTCCGGAATGCACAAATTATGGACATACCCAGGCAAAATTATGGGCATACCCGGGACTGAGGTGGTCTGGCGAAATTATTCATATCATATACCCTCCTATCGGATGGCTGAAATTATGCTGACACCCAGCAGCCATTGGGCCACAGTGGTCCAGTTGGTGGGCATGAGCATAATTTTGTGGTCCGCAATGGTTCACTTTGTGGGCATGAGCAAAGTCTCGTGGTCTGCCATCCGAGGCCCGCCACTGGGTTTGGGAACCCCCCAAATTTTGCCAGCCCGGTTTCAGGGCATGAGCATAATTTCTGGTGCTGCAACCGAGGCACTACCGGACTGAGTAAGCATACAATTTCGCACGGGGGAAAAGTTGGGTTCTATGCAAGGTTGAACGGAGTCGGGGTATAGATGCAAGTTTGTGCTGGGACCGGGTGTAACGGGTATTCCCATCTTTAAACCACCCCTCTATGCGCCTCCTGGGAAGTGCCACCCCTTTGAGTTTTGGAGGTTTTTTCGGGGGAAACAGAAATGAGAGATGAGAGGGAGGGATGAGGAAACAAGGAAACTACTGGCTCGTGGAGGAGAGGATAACTGACAGGGGTATAAAAAGGTGGGATGGAGGTGAAACTATAATACTTCCGATGAACAGTCACTTACTTTTCATAAATGTATGGTTCCAAAAAGTAATTTAGAATTAGCTCGATTACGTATTGTGTAAGTAGATAATTGAGTGCTTGTACCAACCAAAACTCTTTCATGTATGATTATAACATATGTTTATGTACTTAGCAATTGGGCAGCACCTTCCATAGGTGTCGAATGTGATGTCGTATCTGGTCGTTTAAATCATACTTGTAACCAGCAAGGGTGCAAAAGCAGGATGAAGCAACTTCCATAGGTGTGGAATGTGATGTTGTATCTGGTCGTTTAAATCATACTTATAACCAGCAAGGGTACAAAAGCAGGATGAAGGTGAAACTCTCATTCGCATACAAAGGGCAGAGAGATGGAGCTCGGAGAGTTGGCAAGCTGTAGTTGGAATCTAGTTGTACATGCAAAACATTGATGAGAAGGATATGATTGTGGTTGTGAGTATGGTGATGGAGGAAGATGTGTTGACTTGCCTATGCTCACAGGCATATGCAGTCACACATGGAAGTAATCCCATACTTTGCAGACTTTGTGAGGGCCTTGAAAGAGAGGTTCACAGATAGAAATGAAGGCGTCAAAGTGTCTGACCCCTTTCTAAGTATAGAGAAATGTTATAAAAGAATTATAGTTAATCTGAAGGATAGAGTAGATAGCTATAAGCAAGTTTCCAACCATAACGTCATAAACTTGCAAATCGTCCATGTTTTTCCCCTTGGAAGCCCTTCAAGAGAGACGTCTTGAGGCCCGAATGCCACCACACTGATTGCATGTCAACCATTTGGAGATGACCCGCCCCTCTAATGAAAAAAAAAAAAAAAAAAAAAAAAAAAAAAAAAAAAAAAAAAAAAAAAAAAAAAAAAAGAACACACACACACACACTGAAAGCATGTGTAGAGAGAAGCATGTGCAGAGAGTTGCTAGTAAATCAAGTACAAGATTCCAAAACTCATGTTTGGGTAGCCGCCCTCGTGGATTGCATGGGGGATGCTTTTAAAAGCCTTAGAGTCTAAAGTTGTGCTATGTATAGAGAAATACTACAGAAATAGCATAACTAATATTAACGTTAAAGTATATAGCTACAAGCAAGTCCCCAACCAGAGGGTCACATATTCATAGATAATCCATCATTTCACTCTTGCCCTGTCGGACGCAATAAAAAAAAAAACTCACACGGGAGAGCGAGGCTTATGTCAAGGATTTCACAAAATTTCAGTTTTACAAAGATTTTTCTCAAGGACAATAATTCATGGAGAAGACCTTCGCCTATCAAGCAGGGGTAAAAATTTAACTGCTTTTATCTTCGAGGGAGGAGGATCGGAGGTTGTGCACTACGAGTATGTAAAGATGAGCTATAATGGGCCTCGCTTCATTACTCTCGAAAAGTGCAAAACGAGAGTGAATCTCCCGCTAGAACATGGAAAGATACACCACCATGATTTTTGTCTTTCGTTTGTTTCAAGAGTAGTGGAGCGAGGCCCAATGATGACAATAATAGTAATATTAGGGAATAATTATTAGCATGGCGACCCTCTATTGGGTAACGAGTCAAAAAATGGAATTAGGGTTTGAGGGTTGAATTTTGTAGATTTTTTTTTCTTGTTTTAGTTCAAGACGGATGTGTGTTATTTTTTTGACAATTGGAACTTCATTTAGTAACATTTTCTATATTGAAGAAAAGTTATGATATTCGGATGTTGGCGTAATTTGTATGAAAGTGTACTTTGGTAATGCAAATTTTTTTTTTTTTTTTTTTGCATGACGTTCACTCTATACATCGGTTACAAATTTTGTTAAAAGGCCCTGGGGTTTTCTTGTAAATGGCATGACAAATTGTTTGAAAACTTAGCCTTTGTTAACCATTTTTAAAGCAACCACAAAAAGGGACTGACTGCTAGGAGATTCACTCTCATTTTGCACTTGTGCACTCCTTGCAGAGCTTGGTGAATAAAGCAAACGTTGAACTGATCCACCACTCATATAGATGTGTGAAGATCATTAGTTCCAGTGTCTTCATGAGTGGTTTCCTTACAGGCAAAAAAAAACAATTGATCACCCTTCACAAGTCTTGGAGTCAGATGAAGAAAAAAAAAGGCAGTTAGTTAGTGAATGTGTTGAGATAGTCAAAAATGTAATAGAGGTACGAGCAAATTCGGGCTCCAAAAGGAATATATCGCGTAAAGTGAGTAAAAAGTTGTACTTAGGCATAAAGGTTTTGAATCTTAAATATTTATGATTGGCAAGTTGACTAACAAGGTCATGGTAATAGAGTATGTTAAGATCGTGAAGGGATATTTTTGGTCGAACAACTGGGATAAGGTTTCTACGTAGAATATAACTGACATTATCCTCCGGATGGACTAAGGTGATAAAATAAATGCAAACTCTGATATGAAGAGGAAAAACTTCAAAATCCGAAGTAAGAACATAATTGAAAGATCGGTCCACCTTTATCGTCAATCCATATTCAACATTGCATGAATACACTTGTATTATCTACGTAGTAGCGAATATAGCATTTTGTTAAACAATGATTCATCGCTCGAATGAAACCCTTATCCAAAAAAATGAATTAATATAAAGCAAAAAAACAAACACAATGAAAGAAGTTAAGGTCTTTGATCATAGGTTTATCGCAATAATATATTGAGCTAGAGGAGACTCATATAAGCATAATCGTAAGTGAGATTAAGCACGTGATGAAAATTATGCTCTACAACAAGACACCAAAGGATTTATCTACAATATGTCGTCTCTCGAGTTCATTGAGTTGTGGAAACAATTAGACGAGTTAGTTGAGAAGGGGTTGATTAAGCCAACTGACTTTCTATATAATGTGTCATTTATGATCGTGATGAAGAAGCAGGTCGGATTTAGAATATGCATAGGGCCCTGAATGCTATAAGTAAAAAAATAGTCATGATAATTCGAGCCTATGATTGAGATCATGCTCGGTAGCAAGACACCTAAGAGTCTCATTTACAAGATTTATCTTGTTGAGCTTGATGAGTTGTGTGAACACTTTGATAAGTTAGTTGAGAAAGGGTGGATTAAGCTAAGTTTATCCCTCCATGATGCGTTATTTATGACGGAGATAAAGAAGGAGAGTGAACTTAGGTTATTCATAGGGTTTAAAATGTTACAAATATGAAGAACCATTACCTATCGTAAATGATTTGTTGAATAGGCTATTAGACGGATGTAAATATTTTTTTTTTACCAAGTTGAAATCCTGATATCACTAAATATGGTAAATTAGAGAAAATCACCATAAAACTGCATTATTTACTAGACACTGAGATTATAAGTTCGTAGTGATGCCCTTTGGACTGACCAATGTTCCTACCACGTTTGAACATTGCATGAACGATGTATCCATAAAATAGATTAACATTAGTATAATTTTTCTTAAATGATATTTTTTTATTTTTCACAAGTCCATTAAAACAACATATAAAATATTTATTTAAGATGTTGTAGAAGTCAAAAAATAAAAAACTTAAGATTAATCGTAGTAAGACACTTATGAGTCTTATTTACAATATCTTTCTTGTTGATTCTAATGAGTTGTACGAGCATTTTGATAAGTTAGTTCATAAAGGGTGGATTAAGTTAAGTTTATCAATATATTATGCGCTATTTATGATATAGACAAAGAACGAGAGTGAACATAGGTTGTGCATAAAAGTGTAAATATTTAAAATATAAAGAACCATTACGCATCGTAAATGATCTGTTGAATATGCTACAGGGACGTAAATGTTTTTATAAAATTTAGTTCAATTTTGGATATCATCAAATATAGTATAACAAACAAAATCACTATAAAACTGCATTTTTTACTAGATACGGAGATTATAGTTCTTAGTGATGCCATTTGAACTAATCAATACTCGTATTACTTTTTAACGTTGCATGAAAAATATATTCATATAATCGATTGATAGCTTAGTAGTAGTTTCCTTAAATGATCTTTTTATTTTTTAACAAATTATTAAAATAATAAATATACCATTTATCGAAGGTTTTGTAAAAGTTAAAGAAAAATACGTTTAAGATTAATCACATTAAGTAGGAATATGGCACAACAACATATTTTGTACCTCGGTTACGTAATAGATCAGAATAGAGTGCGATTAAAAGCAAAATAAATAGTTATTATTCAAAATTGACCGAAGTGAAAAAAAAGAACGAAGCGCATGGTAGAGATCCTTCTCGGTTGCAAGATATCCAAATGTCTCATTTACAATATGTTTCTTAATGGGGTGGAAGAGTTATGAGAGTAATTAAATCAATAAAATCGATAAACGGTGAATTGAGTGAAACTCGTCATCATATAATGTGGCAGTATGATTGTGGCATGGGAGGAGGGCGAACTTAAGTTATGCAAATGGGTCTGAATCCTATAAATATAAAGAGTCATTGCGCATAATGATATGCTTGATAGGGTATAACGGTATACGTGTTTTTTATAAGATTGACTTCAAGTACGAGAATCAACAGATTCATTCAGCAAAAATAAATAATCATAATATCGGTACATACAGGGTCACCAGCCCGTACGTGCGGAGGTCCCCGGGCAGACCTCCGTACGTACGGGCGTTCGGGGTCCCGTACGGGGTCCGAACCCGACGGCGTTCGGCCCCCGCCAAAAATTATTTTGGGGCTTAAAAATTATTATTATTTTCTGAATATTTTTTTTTTTAGTTCTCTATGACGTGAGGTACATACTGTAAATTTTCAAGTCCTTTGTCTAAGCCAAATAAGAATTAAAAATCGCCAAAGATGGCGGTGTCAAAACGCACTCGCCCACGTATTTTTTCACTTTTTACTTTTTGTTTTCATTTTAGTTCGGGGGCTAAACAATTTTATTATTTTTTTTAACTTTTTTAGTGGGTTTTGTATTATGTGAAGTACACATCTGTAAATTTTCAGGGCATTTAACTATGCTTAAAAAAAAATGAAAAATCGCCAAAGATGGCGGTGTCGACAAAATGCTCGCGCACTCACAAATTTTAATTATCTCTTTATTTTTATTTATTTTTGTTATTAGTATTTATTTTCTGTATTTTATTTTTATTTCAAATTTGGTAAGGAATTCGGATGTAATGCTCAGGCAAATCTTATTTAATTTATTTTTCTCCATAACATATATTTTTTTCAGATTTTTTTGATGAGGTTTTTTATTTTTTTGTTTTTTTTTGGATCCGCGTTCGGCCCGAACAGTCGAACGCATCCCCAAGGGGTCTCATACGTTCGGGCATTCGGGTTCGGGCGTTCGGCCCGTCCCGAACGCCGGTTACCCTGGGTACATACATTAAAAGTTCGTAGTGGTGCCCTCTAGACTGACCAATGTTATTGCTACTTTCTAATGTTGCATGAACTATATGCCCAGATAATTGCTTTACATATTTGTAGTAGTTCACTTATATGAAATCTCTGTCTTGAATAAGTCATTAAAATAAATATAACATTTGCTGAAGGTCTCGTATAATTTACAGAGGAATAAGTTGAAGTTTAAAGTTCATAACTTGAAATGAAAAATGTCGATTTTTGGCAGTTGGGACCGTACCACGTCCGTTTCTCAAACGCCTTAACCAATTCACCTACTAATATGAAACGATTCACATTGCCTCCTCGCAACAGGCTTCCATCTGCATCCGCCATTTTTATTGTCTTGATTATTCATTGAAAATACATCCCCAACACCCGTTACACAATCATATTTCGGTTAAACTCCTTTACGACTTTCTTTTATTACAAACGTTATTCAGAGTTTTCGATAATCGTTTTTAATCATTCCATCGAACCTATGAGAATAAATTTTTGTACCTATACGAACGCATGCGCACTATGGCACTGTCATGAGCTCTTAGGTAGCTTAGCAACTATGTTTGAGTACCAAAGATCCTTGCTCGGGTAACCAAACGTGTAGAGTCGTACTAATGCGAACGACAGTCGATCAAGGCCATTGGATACGCATAACATCGTTCGGATTACTCTATGGTACCTCGATCGGCAAATTTCCAACTCGAGTTGTACTATGTGCTAAGGTACACAGCCGCTTCTATCACATATTCTCATTTAATAGCCATGTCCTTATCATGCCGTATACCACTCATCACTCACCTATATAGTTTTTAATCAACAAAAATTGTCGTTTTGTTACAATCACCAGCCTGCTTCCAACCTGGGGTCGTTCACTAAGAGCCCCGGTAGGCAGCCGAGATCCCCGGCATAGAGAGACTCTCCCATTGTCGTCAACTTCTTCCTCTACCTGGCTCAGTCCCAATAGTAAGGCATCTCCCGTTGTTCCCCAAAAAACTTTGAAGGAAACCTACTACTACCAGTTTGACTAGTCTTCCGGCCCATACCAAGGTCAGGGGGACGATTTGTATGTTAGTATCTGCTGCGCGCTTACCTTGAGGGGAACCAGTTGCTAGACAACTCGATAGTCTTTCGCCCCTATACCCAAGTCTGACAAACAATTTGCACGTTTGTATCTCTATCAGCCTCTGCATGAGCAACCCCCCAGTTGTGCCTTGCCCAGGTATAGTTAACCATCTTGTTAGGTCCTCATGGCCTACTCACACTCAAGCCTCCCACAGCAGATCGTGTGGTTGGCGATCAGTGCACCCTACTACCCAGGTTCCTTCCGCCTCGTGGACTAATCACCCACCTACTCGCACGCACGTTGAACTCCTCAACTTGTATTTCGGTCAGCATAATAGAGGAATTTTGCCACGCGCTCCAAAGTCATCATGGTCATCAGTTCAATTTTAACGGATGTCCCGAAGGATGAGGTCGGTGGTCAGCCCCGGAATCCCATTACCGGGTTGACTAGTCTTAGGCAATCCAAAAGTATAATATTTCACTCATTCGCTTCCAGCGGGGTTCGATCTCAAGTCTGTGTTCCAACAGTTAAGGGGCGTACCAACTGAATTAGGCTCTTGGTTCTGAGGGCCGGTCTCGGTACCAACACCAGATCCGTTCCATAAAGTATAAATAAAAATAAATAGATAAATAAAGCATAAATCAAATGCGTCAAGGCAAATGGGGTTGTGGGAGAGAGGAAACCATCGACACCCCTCCTGTCCCGCCAAACGGGCTCGCTGCAGTGGTCTGAAGCAAAACCAAGAGGGATAGTCACGTCGGACCCTCAACCGCTTAGTTCCTTCAAACTGCTTCAATGCTCCTTCGTTGCCTTGTGCTGACCTCGATCCCTGAACCTGCTGCATGAAAGTTCAACATCGTAACCAATAGTGTTATGCCCAAGGCTGACATTGACACTAATGAAAACCCATATAACCGGGCTGCGCCTGCTGCATGATCGTACTTTAAACGCCCTGCCCTATTGGTTAGGCTTTCGACCGCCAATGTTGACACCTTTACCGCACCATCGTCGAGTTTTATTTACGGCTCGCTCTTACATATGGCATAACTAAAGTTAAATTTTAGTCATAATTTTGAATCAAAATTAAAATTTTTAATCTCGAATAATAACCGTCAGTACAGGATAAAATCACCCGCGTCTTAAACTTGCTTGTTCGCACACTCTTTAATCTTATATCGTGCGCGTCAATTCTCCAGCTATAGTGGGTCAGTCACGGGTCGTGGGATACTTACTTAAATATCTACCTTTTATACTATCTCAAGTGCAACTTGTACAATGTGAAAATATATGCGCGGATACCCTTGTAATGGTATTCACGAAGGCAATGAGAAAAATCATTGCCGATGATAAATGACTTGTTGAACAGGTTACACATATGTAATTGTTTTTAGATTGACTTGAAGCTAAAGCCCAAGCTAACTAATTGGGCAGAGGAGATTAAAAAATGCGATTTAAACTTAAATTTATTAAGGTAAGTACAATGAGATGTTGATGCATTGTACTAAACAGTTTATCACTTATGTTATATGCTCACTTATCTCAATGGTGCCTATGAGTTGAAAAAAAAAAAAAAAAACCCATATATATATATATATGATAGAGACAATGTCCTTAACAAAGTTATTACAAAGTAAAAAGTCAATCAGAAGACGTCTAAGAATCATAATAAGATTAACTGATGAACTTTTTTTTACAACTTATAAATGATATGACAACTTCGATTTCCTAATTATGAGCAAATTTGCAACGTTATTTTGAGGGAGTGCTTTATTACTCCATTAGGTACATGAGATGATGTAGAGCATATTAGCAAAACAAATGTATTATAAAAAAATCGATACGCTTGTTGAGACCACTCCGGGCATGTAAATCTTTGATTTATTTATTTATTTTTGAAAAGAAATACGGGGGGTGCTCGTGATCCTTCCCTTGTCTTCACGACCCCCCCTTGCCAACCTTCCGCTTTTTCCACCACGCCAGTTTTCATAGACTTAATAATTGCTAAGGTACAACGTATATAAAAAATAATCATATTATAAATATGGTTAACACGTATACCAAGTATGATGAGTTAATTTATCTGCCGCAAAAGTTAAAATAAATTTAATCATATAAAATTAATTTTCTTATTAAATAAAAGATGAAGCAATCTCGTGACTCTAGTTATTGATAGGGATGCTAAACACTGGCGAAGTCAAATAACTAATTGAAGAATGAGGATCCCTGTTAAGCATATCATTGAGTAGACACAAAACAACAACAAACAAAATGAACAAAGAAACAAACTACTGCAACAAACTTTGCATATTTATCTTAAACCTGCCGAGATCGATTGATGCACTAAGTTACCCAGGGTAGTAAGTGCACATAACAACTTAGTACATATGTTAATGACGAAAATATATTTTGAATTATATACGAGACTGCGCAAACCTATGAACGATTTAAATTCAAATTATATACAACATTTACTGCATGGTTTTATGAGATTCGTGTTTATATACGAAAATATATATTAAGAAAGTTAGAGGAAACATTTGACATACCCAACATAAAATATAGGATATACCAACACGCATTGCAAGTCATCTCAGTTTGTTGTAGAAAATTTAGTTTGAGTGGAGTTTAAAGAAATTCTACATAAGGAAAATATTTATAAAAAGTTGAGGGAGTTTCGAGTACAACCAAATTTTTGTTTTGCATACTCAATAAACCCTCACACAGATTGATGATTCCTTATACCGTAAAAGCTATGATGTAAACTGTATTGTAAATGAAGTAACGATCAAACAAAAATAAAAGAAAAACATCAAAAGCAATACAAATGCAGACAACAGTAACAAATTATATAATAAGGTAGATGGTTCCCATAAGATGATATCGTAAAAACCATTAAAAAAATAAATAAATCATACTATGAGCAAAATTGCGGAAGTGCTAAACTCGTTGAGAAAGTTGTAGTATTTTCTTAGTGACTGTAAAAACTAAATCGACAGGATTGTAAGGATTTCATTATTGCAAGTAGTACCAACCCCAATTTCAAACCTGTCTCGTTTTCCACTTACATCGTCAGTCTTAGTCACTTGTACGATATTTATGAATACCTAGGTAGGCAGTGTATCGAAAGAAGTTAGTAACAGTTGTTAGGCCAACTGTCAATCAGTCGAGCCAACAATGAAATGCTAGGGAAGTCCATATACTTATGGAAGCAACAAACTGCGGCAGGGCCCTGGACCCGTAAGCAGTAGATGCAATTAGGAAGACGAATTGTCAAGGACGAAAGTCCAACTGGGGAAGCAGTGAACATATATTAACTTGTGCGCTCATGCGAAAGCGACGTTGTGTATTTTGGTTTCCTATGAAATGCACTGTCTGGAGATATTGCGACTTGTGCTATTTTGTGGATTGTGGCTGGTGGTAGTAGTCTATGACATTGAGGGCATAGCCAAGTCTTGTCTGAGGTGAAGGGAGAGAGAGAGACTTGAGAGGTATTCCAAGATAGAGACCTTGGAGGGAGAGAGAAGTGAGGTTGAGGGTGAGAGAGACCATACCTAAGAGCTTGCTGGCGGCCATAGCCACACCTTGTATAAAGACAAGTCTGTGTAATTGATTTGATTGGCAGATACCATCTTTAAGTTGCATCTCACCTGTGCTTTGATGTGTATGCCTCATCCAGTCCATGCAACCATAGCAACACCTTGTATAAAGACAAAGTCTGTGTAATTGAGTTGATTGGTAGATACCATCTTCAAGTTGCATCTCACCTGTGCTTTGATGTGTGTCTGATCTGCACCGTGTCTCATCTGCACCGTGGAGTGAGAGTGAGGTGAAGGGTTCGTTTCAAAGCACTGCTGCCAGTAGCCCCCGTCTTGCAACCATCTTGCTTCAGCTACCAGGCCTACCCCCCCAATGTCCAGCGGACCCTTCCCGTGAATTCCGAAACCCCGAAACGGCCCCATATTGGCTTCATTCGAAGGCACGTCATTACCCGGACCGGACCAGAAAGCCGCACACAAAACTACAAAACGCAACGGCGTACGGCCCAGCCTTGTGTCTGCGAACCTGTAGGGGAGCGATCAGCTGTTCAGGACCCACGGACTTGCTGCGTTACGTATAATATGCAAGGGTTATTCATCTGTCGGCTGGCTTTGGATTCCGAACCTGACCGGCCCCCCCTCCCCCCCTTGTGTGTATCATCTGACCCCTTTTTACACCTTCCCACCCCCAACTTCAATCCCCCTTTCACCACCGTTCATGCGCTGCCTGCGATTCCCCGATCGCGCGCGCCGATGCTGACGCTTGTCGCGCGCACAGACCTCCCTGCAACACGGATTTTCCGACCACGAAACGGCGGAGTGCGGCGACAGAGCGGAGCTTTGCTTGCGCGAACCGCCCCCCCACACTGGCACACCGCGTTTCGCTGCTGCGGGCAAAGGCTGTCTGTTTGCCAGCCATATCCATAAGCTGCCTGTCCGTTGAGTTTCAATTTTCAAAAAACATTGGCGTGAAGGCTGCTGTCTCGCGTGTTTCGCCGCTTTTCTTTCCTCTTCCCCTTCCCCCTCCCTCCCTCCCTTCCTCCCTCCCTCCCTCCCTCCCTCCCTCCCTCGGCCCCCTCCTGTCCGTCTCTCTCTCCTCTGCTCACTGCTTGCCCCCCTCTCCTCCCCCTCTGCCTTCGCGCACTGTTCTTTCGGCTTGTTCCTCTTCTTTGCCCCTCCGATCTTCTTCTCCAAAATTCGTGTCCATCGTCCTCTGTCGGAGTCCCTTCACCCTTTCTCTCTCGCGCCCTTTTTCTCTCGCGCCCTTTCTCTCTCGCGCCCTTTTTCTTTCCCGCCATCCGCGCGCGAAACACGCTTGTACATACATATAACAAGTATCTTATCTCCATATATTCATATATTTATCTCGTGGGATGTGTGAATTCTTTGCTCTCGACCCATATAGCCGGGAGATGATGATCATCTGCCTCCTGGGCCCCCTCCACACCACCTCTCTCCGCACCCTCTCTCACCTTCTCCCCCAGCAGAAAGAGATCTCGCGGGGAAGACGCTGCCTGCAATCCACCTGCCAACGCATGGCCGTCGGAAGCAGATTGACCGACCAGAAACATCTCTGATCATTCTTAGACCGATCAACGCGTGGTCATCTACTTCGAGGCGAGGAGAGCGAGCGAGGGGGACATAACGCAGCGGAAGTGATGAGAACAAGGGGGGATGTCCTCTCCTTGCAGCCGGAGGAGAGCAAACTATCTTAACAAGTAACAAGCAACCACAGCGCGCCGATTGGGAAGTAAGGGCGTGTGGAAGAGGTGGAGAGTATTGCCACGATACAAGTCGGCAGGCAGAGAAGAGGCGAGACTTATAATGATAGGCGGAGAGCGTTGCCATACAGGTCGGGACAGCGAAGCCAACTCAGCATCATCACACGCATGTACAGCCATCATGCGCATGCACACCCGTCGTGCAAACCAATCAAGCCTGTAAGTCATCTCATTAACCAGGTGCCGCAGCCAATGATGAGGGCACCGTAAGCTGTAATCGCAGGGGGAGGTCGACGAGGGGAGAAGGTGTGTGAGAGAGAGAGAGAGAGAGAGAGAGAGAGAGAGAGAGAGAGAGAGAGAGAGAGAG